>VXBU01018471.1:62742-74715 GCA_013400315.1 Bombycilla garrulus | reverse complement strand
GGGGGGCGATGTTGCACAATGGCAAGACGCGGGCGAGCCATTTGTGAACTGTGTGGCCACAAGAGGACTGGTATTCTTGTGGGGGGATCTATGGCAAAGGCAGGAGGGACTCTGCTCTTCCTGTTGGGTTGGGGAAATGATTGTTCAAGGGGTGGATTGACTGAAAATCCTAGGTTTTGTCTTTTCATGTGGTTTTGGTGAGAGAGTGAACCGTAGGTGGGGGGAGGATGGATGTTTTGAAAGTTTCCTTCTGGTTTCTGGTTTTTTTCCTTCCTTTTAGTATTAGTTAATAAAGTTTCTTCTTTATGCTTTAAGTTGGGTGATTGTGCTCCTTTTTTGGTCCTACCTCACAGCAGAAATTGAGAAAAATATATTTTCATGGGTGCACTGGCCTTTGGCCGTTGTCAAACCATGACATTCTTGGTTCCCTGATCGGGAAATCGAAATTTGGTAAATAAACCCATGACAGGATCAAACCCACATTTTGAGCTATATATTGTATCTTTTGAAATTGTGTGTCCAGAAGAATGCGTTCAATTCTTGCCCCTGGGAATTTCAAAATGCATAATGCCCCCTTGCCGTACCCTGGACTCTTGGAAGGAAATGGCATGAAATGTAACACAATTGCAAAGGCCAGCAGAAGAGCTACTTCTGAGAAAGGACACAGTTGTGATAGGCACTTAAATCAAATGAGATCACAACAATGAGTAAAAGCAAAAGTAAATTCTGCTTAGGTCAGGACTGCAACAAAGACATCACTGTGAGATTGTGGGGTTTTTTGGTGGCTTTTTTGTTTGTTTGTTCTTTTCTTCCTTTTTTTCCTTCACTACTATCAGAACTGAAAATTAAAGGGGACATTTTAGCTATAAATACATGGTTATTGGTATAATAAGGGTACACGTATGCAAGAACAACTGGCATACAAATATTACATTCAAGTGCAGTCTTTAAGCCATAACTCTTAATTTCAGTTCCTGACAAATGATATTCATTGTTCTTTGCATTAGGTAGCTACCTTAAACTGGCTATTAAGACACTCTCTCTAGTCACTGGAGAGAGAGAGAGACAAGGCTTGTGGTGGGAACAAGGGAGATCTGATAATTTACTCCTCTTTGGGTATGATGTAACAGCTTTGCAACTCCTTGGGTTTCTTTGGGTTTTTTGTTTGTTAGTTTTTTGGGGTTTGGTTTGGATTGTCTCTAGAAAAAGACTTGGTTCTTTCAATAACAGCCTGCTCTGAAAATAGTTACCTGGGAAGAAACATATTCAGAAAAGGCCAACATTCTCTCTGTGTTCCAGAGCAGGTAACTTGAGGCATTACGAGAGTCGTGAATGAGATTGCAGAGAGGGAGGAATAAGAACAAACCTTACCAGTTTATATTTGCTCAGTTATTTTCAGATATGTCAGTTCTACAAAATACTTCAAATTTATTGTGAAACCTTCCTCTGAAGGCAAGGCCTTGGGCTGAATTGCAGTTTCCCTCCATCCACAGTCAGATTTTTCTCTAGTTAGCTTCTGCACATGTGATGACTGGTGAGGAGAAACCCATGCAAACGACATCACCCTGACATTTTTTCCCACTCTTCCTGTATTGTCTAAAAGTGATCATGTCACTAGTTTCCTTGGAAAGTGCTGTTTTCATCTCATGTATCTTTCTGAACAGATGGGCCTGCACTACTTCTTCTGATGAAAGGCTTTCAACTCCCTCTAATAGGATTTACCCATTACTTTCTTCCCATATTTGAGGGTAACAAGATGTCTTCAGCACTGAGCCTAAGTAGAAGCAATGTATAGTTTAATACAGATGTATAAAAAATAGTAGAAGAATGATGTTTGTACGACATCTCAGCATAAAAATGTGGGAAGATAAAGGAAAAAAAATTATAAAACAACAAGCGATTAACTAAACAACAAGCTCTTAACTAAAACCCCCTATGATTATAATGTACTTTAATCTTTTAGAAGTTTGAAAAACATTTTGGAGTAGTTGGAGTTGCTGATTATCTTTTTCTTCTTCTAGGTTTAGTGTAATCCTGATGCTAAATTTGATTTTCTGAAAGTTTTGATTCAGGAGCTGATATTCTACAATGATGTGCTGCATTACCTTTATGATTTGATTCGGACTTTCGTAAAAACCCCAGTGATGTAATGAATTCATAGCATAAGTGTCCTAGGTTACAATGTAAAAATGTGCCAGAGGGTCTGTATTCTATCTCCATCTTCATTAACTGTTGAAACAAAGGAGGGGCAGTGTTTTTCTTTGCCTCCTCCCCCGGACCATCTCCTGTTAATGGGCCATTAACACCTTGCCCTATGAGTCATAGATAACTCCCTCCGGGAGCCATTTGTGTTTAATGGGCCATNGTATCAGGTTGTATTCTGACTCTGTCAGTGTTTTTGTTTTCTTTGTATTACTTGCATGTATTTTACTTTTTCCTATGAAATTGTATTTCTGACTTAGAGTCTTACTGGTTCTGCTTTCAAACCAGCACAATGAGCTGTGAAGGCCAATAGCAAAAACTCCAGGAAGTTGTCTGTCTGTAGATTGTAAAGTATGACAGAAAAGCCACCAGTGGCTGATGTCGGATGTTATGATACTGACAAGACATGAGAAAAAAGCATGACCTCAACAAGTATAAAATTCTGTTGAAGTAAAGTGAATGTGTGGTCCAGTCAAATTCCTGCTTTGGAATGCAGTCAACTGCTTTGAAATGTGTAATATCAACATGTGCTCTTTTATATTACCGGTATCTCAATCTGTCTCCAGATCCTACATCTGCCAGAGTGTCTGAACAGAGAATATTTCATACTCTGTGGTGCAGAATCATTTGTGGAGGTGTTCTGGGAATTCCTTGGTACCTATTTTTTTTCCCCTGAATTTGTTTACTCTTTGATCATATCAACAGCTTCTCATCATATCAGAAAGCAAATGAGATATGTTGTTTTAACATGTACAGCACTATAAAACTCAGTGATGAAATAAAAAGTGGGAGGGAAATTTTGTTCCCTCCTTCTTTTTTTCTTGCAGATTGCAGCAGTAGTATTACTACTGCTCTGACTGTAATGAAAGCACAATATAATGTGCTTTTTTTTTTTTCTTTCCCTGTTATTTTATGCCACATGCATGGAAAAATTCAAGGTCTGACTACTTGGGGCTCTGGGCAACCTAATCTAGTTCACGATGTCCCTGTAATTTTGGGGGGTGTTGAACTAGAAAATGTTTAGAATTTCCTTCCAACCCAAATCATTCTATGATTCTATGTTTCAGTGATTCTCTTCTGCTCAGTGTGACTCTTTTGTACTGCTACATAAAATTTAGGATTTTCCCTGTATTCCCAGGTGGTGTAACATCAACTTTTTCCTTTGTTGAACAATGTGTTTTGATAGAGGCCTTAAGTACCTGAACAAGCTAACAGTTAGGCTGCAGGTGTTCTTTAGTGACTAAAGATTAGCAGAAAATCCAAATGCTGGTTGGCCTGTGTACTTCCTGTCTGAATAGAGAATGGGAAATCATCCAACACATCACATTTTCCTTAGAGGAAATTAGTCATAGGAACAGGAAGACCGTGTCAATAAAAAAAGGCATAGCTAAGCATTTTGTTACATTTTTTTATCCTTTAATTGTTGTGCAAAAGTGCACATATATATATATACACACGCACAAACTCGTGTGTTTGATTTATGCACGTATTTAAAATGGTTGGTGCCGTCTGCCAAAAAAACCCAAACAAAACGTTTTCAAAAAACTGATCAAAAACACAGACAAAATTTATTTCATTTTATGGCACTGCCCACTACAAAACTAAGAGAGATTACTGTAAAATTTAGGATAGATTTGCATGTAGTCAGGCTCAAATTACAGTTGCTAAGGAACATCGTTTTTCATCTTTCTGTAACACAGGCTGGTGTATGAAAATCACATTAACCCTGCAGACATGAATAGGCTACATAAGTCCTCATCTTCCGTCTGGCTCTCTGAAAAGGTCAGCTGCTCCAAGAGCACTCCTATCTCACAGCCTGATCTGCTGAAGTTGTGTCAGTATTCATTCTTTGTTAGAACAGCTTGGGAAGATGTTGAAGGGTTCAAGATACTTAGCTACTATGCATAAAAATGGATAGAGTTTGTTTACAAACATTTTTACTTTGGCCTGTCAGCTGAGTTTTGAAAAGCTGCCTCTTTTTTTCTGTGACTTTTGGATTGAAAAGGACAGGACAAGAGCACAAAGCCTCAAGCTGTTCCAGGGATGGTTCAGGCTGGACATCGGGAAGGATTTCTGCATGGAAAGGGTTGTTAAACTTTGGAATGGATTGCTCACAGAAGCGGGGGAGTCACCATCCCTGGAAGTGCTCAAGAAACAACTGTATGGCACTTAATGCTGTGGTCTAATGGGTGAGGTGGTGATAAGTCAAAGGTTGGACAAATAATCTCACAGGAATGTTTCTGACCTAAATGGTTCCGCAGTTTTAACCAAAGAACCACCTGGAACTGACACTTTCTTTTTTTCTTACCTGGAATAATATAGGTTGATTTTCAATCAACTTTTAGGAGAACTTCACAGAATAATTTTGGTTGAAAAAGACTTGTTAAGATCATCAAGTCTAACCTAGGATAGAATATCACCATTTCAAGTAGACCATGACACTAAATGACATATCCAGTCTTTACTTAAACACCTCCAGGGACAGTGGCTTTATCACCTCCATGGGCAGACCATTCCAATATTAAGCACTCTTTTACTGAAGAATTTCTTCCTCGTGTCCAATCTAAATATTCCCTTGGCACAGATCAAGTCCATGTCCTCTTGTTCTGTCGCTTGTTGCCTGGGAGAAGAGACCAACCCCCACCTGGCCACAGTCTCCTTTCAGGCAGTTGTAGAAACTAGTAAGCTCTCCACTGAGCCTCCTTTTCTCCAGGCTAAACACCTCCAGCTCCCTCAGCTGCTCCTCACAGGACTGGTGCTCCAGACCCTTCCCCAGCTCTGTTGCCTTTCTCTGGATTCACTCCAGCATCTCGGTGTCTTTCCTGCAGTGAGGGGCCCAGAACTGGACACAGCACTCGAGGTGTGGCCTCACCAGTGCCCAGTACAGGGGGACAACCCCTGCCCTGATCCTGCTGGCCCCACTATTGCTGATCCAGGCCAAGATGCCATTGGCCTTCTTGGCCACCTAGGCACACCCCGGCTCATGTTCAGCTGCTGTTGACCAGCAACCTCAGGCCTTTTCTGCTGGGCACCCATCTGCATTTCCCTTCTGCAAAGTGTAAAACTACCCTCCTAAGTTTTATATGCCTGTCCTTGAGCTTCCAGCCAAAAGTCTGAAAAGTACTTTATGAGAGTCATTTTGTTGTGAGTGCTGTACATGTATTAAGACACATGAGTGTGAAAGAGGATGAAGTGTAAGCTAACGAAGTAAATATATGGAAGCCAGCATCCCAGGATGTTTTGTCTAGGGCATCAAAGACACAGTTTTCAAATGAGCAAGTAGAGACAAATTACTTAAAAAACACTGTAGCAGTGTTTCTCTGATTACCGGACATTGGGAAAAAAAACAAACCCAAAACCAATCAGAAATCAAACAAATAAAATAAATATTTTAAAAATAAATAAAACTCTTTGTGTTCTTGCATTTTCATTTCACCCCTACAGGATATGGAAGAAATGTATGACTAGAATTGGTAGTGTTTCTCTATAGAGGGTAACCGAGCTGCTTATAGGAAAGGAAACATTTTAGAAACCTCTAATAGAAGCAGGTGCAGATCTTTTCAAATGTGACGGCATTTTTTATTCCTCATACAGGCTATTGGAGAGTATGATCAGGAGTGTATGTAATTGCAGTGCTGGTTAGTGTCAGTCATGGAATGGTGGGTGGGAAAATAAGTACATAGCCAATTATTGAGTAATCACATCACGTCACACAGTTCCCATGATGAGTATTGCACACTTTCTGTTGGAGCCTAAGGTGGGCTGTAGTGTCCTTGGTCTTTCTGAATCCCTCTTCACTTACCCTCATCCCTATCTGTAGGCTTCCTGTAGTTACTGTTGTTTCCACCCTGTGCTGGAAAGAAACACTTGAGCTATTCAATAAGCTGCTGTACTCGTTAATGGTCCTGAGTACATGTAGGTCATGATATTTGACCTAGATATGTTTGGATATGTTTGGAAGAGGCACCTTTTTCAGTGATCATTGCAGAATTGTCAGTAGTCCATGGTAAAAATGTGAAATGCGAGTGTATTTAAAAATTCTGCTACTTCAATCAGTCTGTTTCCACTACTTATCTAAATAGATACATAATTTATGTGACATTTGTAACCTGTATAATAGACTCAGATGAACATTTTCATTTATAGTCTCTGAATAATTGGCACGTAATGTCCTAAACCCACAAACATCTTTTATGTCCCCACAGCTGTGCTAAGAAAAATGCAACACTGTTCCCTAGCTAACTAGAGACAGAGAAAAGATATGTGTAAAATATTTCATTTCTGTACAGATTACTACCAGGTATCCTTCAGCTGCCACAAGAAGAAAGAAGAAGGGTCCCTTTGTTTTAAAAAGCAGTTATTATAAGATCAAAAAAGATAAAAGTGCCCATGTAATACAGTTTATAAAATTACCCTGCCTGATACAATTACAACAGTCCTATCTGGCCAGAAACCTATTTCTTTCTTTTCTTAAGAACACAACTATCAAGGTCTTAGGCACAAAAAAAATCACACCTCTGACTGCAAATAACAGTGCTACAGTAGGATATATTTCCCTTCCTTATTTCCTGAGAAAAAGAACTAAAAGCTCCATCATCAGGCATTACCTCTGCCAACAAACAGTGTGGTGAATTCATAGCTCTTACTTCTATTCTTTTGTCTCAAATAATGTTGGTTAGTCCAATTTTTATCACTCATCATTAGTCTTTCTTTTGCAGTCCTAAAAAAAGTGTCTCACCTTCACTTTCACTTGTGGTGGTTTATCCTACCACTACTCCTGCAGAGCTGCTTTGGTCAAGATAGGGAAGTCACAACTATGCAGCTGCATAATTTCACAGCAGTAAGGTAGCCTGCCATGGCTGGGACATGATTCCTGTTCAAAGATGAGATCACTGAAAGGTTGAGATCTATAGTGATGACAATGACATGGAATACTTTTGGTTGTTTTTCTAAGAGGGAAAATTAACAGATTGGCAGTTAGTATACTTTGATTCATTGAAATCCATGGAGAGTTTTGTGAAATATGTTATGAGGCCCATGATTCTATGTGTAAAGTGTCAAGCGACAAAATCAGAGATTTGTACAAAAGGATAAGCCCGGAGGAATTAGTTCTTGCCTGAGATGTTGAATGGTATTTTATATTTTGAACTAAATACATCTATAGCTTACTCAGAAGTTTTAAGGCAAATATAGGTAAATAAGTGTTAATATTTAATATGAAATATGCTGAAGCTCTTACCAAAAGTTATTTTCCTTCTCTGCAAGAGGAATATATAATTCTGTTTTTTTAACTGGGGAGCAGAAACTATATAGTATTATAATGTACGCTTTTAAAATATTAGCTTCACCTGTGTATTCTTGCCACTAATTTACATGAAAATGACAATTCTTTATCAGGGTTTTAGGTATAATTCAATTAGTTCCCTTCCATGACAGAAAGTGTCGTTTAAAGGCTCTCCTCTCTGATTAGCATTTGACAATATATGGAAAAGTAATTTTTTACAATTACATCTATTAGGAAAAGAAGTAGTAATATGAAAGTATAAAAGTAGTAATAGGATGTAAATATATGGTAAGGCATTAAAATTGTATTTTGCAATAGTACGGTATTATAATGATATATATTCCCTTGCTTTCTGTTCTTTAAATATAGGAAGAAAAAAGTAACTGTAAATAAAATGTCAAGAAAAAAGATGTTTTTAAAGTTTTGTGAAAATTATTTTTCTGGTGGGATAAAGAAGGAGAGCAGGAAGGTTCCACTGAACAATTTTCCTTTTGAGAATTCAAATCCAGGGTTATAACTAGTTCTGTCAAGAACTAAAATAGGCATTACTGTAAATTCAGAAACTGTACAAATAGAGTAAATATTGTTCAAGAAATTTTCTATGGGGAAGAAATTATTTTGAACAACTCAAGTCATGGACTCTACAATTTTAATATCAGATCTTCAGGTGTTTAGAACCTAACTGTAGCCATAAAATATGAATAAAAGAAGGTTTTTTTACTCTGAGAGTGCTAGGACTGCTTGAGTGACCTAAATATTATGGGTTAGTGATGACAGTACTTAATAACAATTAATAAATCCTATACACTTATGCCCATGTAATGCCAGACACTCCTGCTATTACTGAATTTACAGAGAAACTTCTGTTGCAATTTGCTTTCCTAGAGCTTGGAGAATGAATGAAGAAGGTTCTCTGTCTCTCTTTTTAAAGTATCAGAATGTCCTATACACTGGGACACTGAAATTGCTTGTTTGTATACATAAGACTTTTTTTCAGTAGCAACAACAGCCTTCTTGGGTTTTTGAGTGGCTCATTACTTCCAAAAGCTGTGTGTGCCAGGCTTAAGCACCCTGAGGTATTCACTTTTCCTGGTAAGCAATGCAATGAAGATTTGTGAGTCATTATAGCTGCCCAGTGCATAGATGACCTAAGTAACTTTCCTGTTTTGCAAGCTTTCTGACACTGCCTGCAGTTTCTTTGCTGTGTTTCTGAAATCTAGTAAACTTGGAGGGGTGGCCATTGAAGCATTGCATGGAGAACTGATAAAGTCCATGGAGAGGACATCAGATTTTTCCACCAGCTCCTTGCTACTCAGCCATTGCTGCTTTTGAAATGTGAGAGAAGTCTAAAAGGTGCTTAGGAAAGGCTGTAACTGGCAGCTTGTCTTCACATTGATACTTGATATTTGCTTGTGTACCAGTTGAGACTTGCCCAGGATGGACTGTGGTATTCCCAATGAGCTGTGAAAATGAGATACATACAGAGCAGTTACTTCCACATACTTGACCAGTAGAATTAAAACTTCTTTTGGAATGCTTGTGTTCTGAGTGTGTCTGGACACATCCCTATTTGAATGTGTTCTTAACTGAATCAGTTTAGGCAGAGTCTAATGACTGAAAGCTTTAGAAAGCTAATTCTTCAAGTTTGATTTTTCTTACAAGTAATGCAAATATAATAATGACCAATTTTCAATGAACATTTTGAAGCCCTTGACTGCTTGGTGTGGCTTAAAATGTCCTTGTAACGAGATAATTCTACCACAATACAGTTCTTTCATAGACCTTTCAGACTTGGTATGCATACAGTACTTTCCAACTCGCTCCATGCACTGCAATTGCAAAAGTCAGGTGATACCATGCATCAAAATGTAAAATATAATTGTTGTTTTTAGTAATGTAGTTTACAGCATTAAAAGCAAAGCATATTGATTTCGATGAGTCAAATATTAATTTGTGTTTCAAATGAATCATTGCCCTCATGATGACAAAATGCCTCCATATTGTATTATCTTTAAAGGTTGTATTATGTTGTTCCTCTTTCCTTGGCATTGAGGATAACAAGATTTTTCCATCAGGGTTGTGGGGAGTTGAGGTGTTGTCCCTTTTCGTTCTCTTTACCCATGGAATTTTGTCCCATTTGTTGCGGGGGAACCTGATGGCCGATGCTTAAGTGTATTTGCAAGACAAAGGCTTGCTGGGCCAGGAAGGGGGAGGAAAAGAAGAAGGATCATTGCTGCGTTGGTTTTTCGAGGAGAGAGGACACTCAGAGCTGTGGTTGCTTGGAAAAGAAAAGGCCATTTTTTTTCCTGCTGCTGCTGCTTCTGCTCGCCCTGCTGGGACCCATCTAATCCATCCCTGCACCAGAACTCCTGCGTTCCATCTCAGAGTTCTTCCATTCTCCTCAGAGGGGCCCGTTGGAGCCATCTATGACTACAGACTGCCTACGGGGTTCGTGAAGCAAGGCCTTCGCCATCCTTCTTGCTGGCTTTGCTNATACATAACAAAGATTTTTAAAATAGTTCTCAGTCCTTTGGTTCTCTTCTAGATATAAAAAGGATAACTTTCTTTGTTTGATAATGGGCACTCACTTGTTTTGGACAAAGTTTATCTTTGTGCATATGCTTTCTTCATAGTAGCCAACAATGATCTGACTCTAGAAAAAATTTTTGTAAGATTTATAGATTTTAATTTTACAGGTGCATTGTTGCACCTAAATAAATTATTGAGAATTTCAAACTTACTTTCAGTACTATCAAATTTTGATTCAGGATATCCCTTTTCATCAGCTTTTACCTGCAACACTGTGCCTATCTCAGGAATGTATTTAATTAAAAAAAAAAAAAGCTTTATGATTAAAAGAAAAAAAAAAATCCTGTCTGGGGACATCTGTCTAATCCTATTAGGAAGTTCAACAGCTGTTCCATGGTGTAATGCTCTTTTGCAAAAAGAGAATGGAAGAAGGAAAAACCTGAAAAAAAGCCCTCTGTTTTTTTGAAAGACACTGAGGCTTCTCTCTTTTCATTGCAATTTCATTATCCAGATTCAAAAGCTGGTCAATGGATGAATCAGCTCCTGGCAGGAGTTACAATAGCCTGGGGGGTGCATTTATTTGAATGAGCAAAACTATTCTTCTAGACAAAGTTCTGATTGTTCACCTTCCTTCAGACAGGAAGAGGTGTTCACTCAAAACAACCCTTCCTGTTCTAGAACACCCTCTGTCTTCTTTGATTTATAGTGCTGTGCAGTGAAGTCTGCATACACTGAGCACAGATATGGGTAGAAGAGATCTCTCTTGCTGGGAACTATAATCCAGGCATGATAGTTTGCCAGAGACATGTCCGCATTGAATTCATGAGGTATTTTGCCTTTATGTTTTATAAATATTCTTTGAAGGCATCCTGAACATGACCTGTATAAAAGGAAGCAATAACCAAAACCTGCATTTTGAAAATTATTAACTTACACATACCTTTTCTGTGTTGTCTAAAAATAAACTAGGGCTGCAGGGGTCCTGCACTCTGTGAACCCAGGTGCTGTTATGCAGGTAAATCTGGGGAAGTTCTTGCAAAACTCTAAGCATCGTGGGTATACCACATCACTAAGATCCCTCAGTGTGGGAGGAACACAGTGATGAACCCAAAGTTCTGGGGAACACCTTTGCCATGAAGTGTTCAGATACGGGCTTCTTCACTGGGGTCCACACTCCAGGGTGATGATCTGGGCAACTTTGTTGCCCTGATGGGGTTTTTCAGTTTCTTTCTATTTAAAATTGGAATATTAAGCCTCACTTCCCTTGTGGAATGCATTGGCAGAGTGATGAAAATATGCTATTTATTATTGTGTCTTATTGCTGAGAAGTGTGACTGTGCATTGGAAGTGGAAGCCTCCTGGCATTTGCAAATCATGAAGATTGATTCCATTGCATAACCACAAAGCAGAAAATTCTAAATCTACAGAAAGGCATTCTGTAAACTGTATATTGTCTTTCAAAGTTTTTATGATCATTCATGTGTAAAAGAAACGTTAAAATCTTTGCAAATTTTAAGGTGGTAATTCCAAAATCATTTTGTTGAGCCTTTCTAGGAAAGGCGACTAGATCACAAAGCCATGAGAAAATAAAAATCACCTTCAAAGAGTTTTAAGAAGTCTACCCTGAAAAGAATGCAAAACTTAAAGAAATGAAACTAGACCTTAAGTTAGGAATGTATTATATTCAGTCTGATATTGTCAGGTACAATTGTACTGAGTACAAACATTTCCTATAGAGGTTGATTACTGCTCACTAGACTTGCATTTATAATTAATAGAAAAATACAAATAATTTGTCACTGTGCAAGCTGGCTTGTACTGGGCAACTAATTCATCTAAAATAAGAAACCCAGACCAGTTCAAACGAACCAGCCCCCTGGATGAACAAGAACAGGATACATTCAAACCCAAGCAGGAGCTTCACCCAATGATGTTCCACCCTGGGCTGCAGACATCTC
>VXBU01018471.1:49093-62564 GCA_013400315.1 Bombycilla garrulus | reverse complement strand
TGACTATAGTTATTGTAGTCAACTGAATAGCTTAAATTTAGTGAGTTTTGGGGATTTTTTTCTCTAAAACTTGATGTTGTTTTTATTTTGTCTTGAAGGCATTAAAAAAGAAAATTTTTCTTTTTACTAAATTTATTAACCAAATTTTATCTGGAAAAATTTGTTAATTAGGTTTTGAAAACCTCCTCAGCTTTATAATTCATGAAACTTGTAGTACATGAGAGAAACCAAACTAAATCGAAAAACTTCATCAAGCACTGCTTATAGAGTATTGCTGTAAATCAACTGAGCTGTTTATTGAGCTGTGGTCTGGGATTTTCAAGGTCCTGACTGCAGAATATTTACATCAGAACTGTGGTTTTGGAGAAGGTATATGTCAGGAGGAAGAGGATAAAGACCTATGTGAAAGATGGGGAGAGGGATGTCTGCAGATGCATATTTAATAATATGGTTATGGGATAGTGTTTCAAACAGCATTTGCCAGTATAAATTATCACTGTCCGTGCTTATCATTGCAGTGTGTTCATAAAAGTCTTTCTTAGTTTCATGCAGTAACAATGTGGTTCAAATACAAATAAAAAAGCTGAGGAACACAGTAAAATAATATCTGTAAGAGCACTACTACATGACAGCATCTGGCAAGTCTTCTTATCATGCTGAAGTAGAGATTTATCTTCATAATCTTCATTCTGTCATGTCTTATTCTTACTGTTGACAGAAACTTTTGCATAGATGAGAATAAAAATAGTTTAGCCCTTAAACCTTGTCTTTTTGAGGAAAAAAACAAATGTTTGTCGGCACCGCAATATTCAGCCTCCAATGTGAAAGAAATAGCAACTAAAGAACTTTAATCTGCCATGTTTGATTTTATTCATGCAGAAAACTGAGCAGACTAATCAGACTAAATGCTCAGTAATGATGCATCTGCTTTCTGTCAAGTGGGACATCTGAGCATCCCAGGACTGCCACAGGGACACGTGCCACAGGGAGGCATGCCACAGATCTTCCTTTGTCAGGGAGGAAAGTGACCGTAATAGGAACTGGCAGATCGGTGCCAGGGCTGCACTTTGGCTTCACGTAGGAAGGCAGTAAACAACTTACAACTTTTACAAGGCAGCTGTAAAAGTAAGAAGGGCTTGACACAACACAGAGGCAGTGTTTGTGGAGAGAGCAGGAGAATGTGCTAAATGGTTTTATTCTCTAGTTTGTAATTCTTAAGCATCTCCAAGATCCACAGTTGGACATGCTTGAAGCAAGTAATAGAATGACTTACTCTTTTGTCTAGGAAGGTTTTTCTGGATGCTTATTTCCTTTGTGGATAACTCAAAGGAGGTTTTGTCTCATGGCAATTTCCAAAGACAATTTTAGAAAAGCCAAGAAGAGAAAAACCAGTTTGATTCCCCTAGAGAAGAAAAAAAAAAAAAAAAGTGAAATTCTTTGAACTTGCCACTTTCCCATCTCTCTATATTGTGTTAACATCATGTCAGAACATGTAAGAAGAGTTCTTTTTACTACACTGCATTTTATGAGCTCAGATCCAAAACTATGAGCTGTTGGCATACTATTCCCATGCTGTTATAACAGTTTGTTCAGGTTTAATGAGATTAGAAATTATATTAAATGCATTTAAAAGAATCCTAGCTGCACAAGTTGTTCTCAGTCTGTTAAGTATTGTATGCTAAAGAGTAGACTTTATTGCAAATGTTTGTGTACTATGAGAGTGCAGTAATAGTAGAGAGGGGCAGTCTGTGAAATGGGAGTCACACAGTGTAGGACATTTAAAAAACTACAAAACTATGTAGCATGGTCCTGCACTCACCTTGGAAAGTATTTTTGATTTGCAGAAGTATTAAAGTCATGGTAAGGATCAAAATATTATGAGTTAAAGCTGATTACCTATTTTGGGATTCTGAATTTGCAATAATACAGAAATTATTTATAAGTATGGGGGTGTATAGGGGCTAATTAAGATGTTTTCTGATGTAAATATTTGGCAACAGTTTTCTGAAAACAGTTGTGGGAACTTTCATCATTGTTTAAAATGAATTTCTCTTTTCTCCAGAGAAATTTTGAAGTGTTTTTAATTAATAAAGCAAAAAGCAAAGCCCATGAAATAAGGCATACAAAGAAAAAATATTAACTGTCTTGTATAATTGCTTTAGAATTAGTTAATAGAGCAGTTCTCAGTCTAGGATGCTTTCAAAGGCAAATTTTCCTAACTTAATATGTAATTGTTACAACAGCTATTAAAGAGAGCTGCTGAAATTTGTGCTGCCTTCGCCACACAACAAGTGGTTGCACAGCTAAGATATGTTCTGCATATATAACTTCTTGTTTATACTTACAAACATTAGTGTCCACACAGAGCATCTGATTAAACCTTACTTCACGAAAGACAAAATGTGAGATGGTCATCTTACTTCAAATAATTATAGTCTGAATTTTTCTACTGCCTTGCGTGTGGAAGATTGGTACGGTCAGCACTGAAAAGTTCAGTGTGATTATAAATGATTTGCTTTACGGGTTGCAATCTGAATTCCATTAGAATTGTGTAAGGCTCTTGGCATTATTTACTGCCTTATCATCTGTAAGCACACCAACAACATAGTAATTAGAAAAATAAATGTAGAAGTTCCTTCCAGATAAACCCTATGGTGATCAGACCTTTGAGGTTTTACTCTATTCTGCTTTTCAGCCCTCCCCCTAACTCTTGGTAGCTTGGCTAAGCTTTGAAAAGTCATTCATTAGCTCAGGCTGTGTCTAAGGACTGGACCTACCAGGACAAAGTAGGCACTGATAAAGGGAAATCTTGTTTCATGTGTCAGCCAGCTACAGGAGACAGCTAACAGAATTACCATCTGACATGATCACTACCTGCCCCAGAGGCCAATGCCCCTTTACTAGATGTGGACATTATTGTGTGCAAACAAGTATGGTTAAAAACTTGGCAAATTTAGAATTTCAGTTCCCATTAAGTAACACAGTTACAGTGTCCATGTAAAATTAAAGAATTGTGGCATTACACGTAAAAGTATATCCCCGTCATTGCCCCTGTAAGAGATGAGTATGATGGGTGCTCAGGGGAGCGTTGTAATCCTTCCAGACCTCTGAGTTTCATCTGTCTCTGTGTGTCAACAGCAGCATCTTCCTGCCAAGCGCTTAATGGAATTTACAAACTACAAGTGGGTTCTTTGGCTTATTACAAAACATAATAAGCAAGTTAGGACGTGTCTCCCTGGGTGCAAAGAAACACAGTGCAGCAGTTTCCTGACCTGCTAAGTGGCACAACCTTGCTGCCTGGGGTCTATAAATTGTATCACAGGATTTGTGTGAGGCTACACTGAAGGTCCACTGATCCTGTGTGTACACCCTTGCGGTGACTCTGGAAAACATTCCTCAACAATACAATGCTGGCAGAGCTAATGATAACATGGGTGCATGTAGGTGAAAGATACTAATATAGTCTTAGATGCTCAGAAATGGGGTCTGCAAAGGCCAGCTTCCAACGGGGAAGACAATGATTACCTATGGGAGAAAGTCTGAAAATTGGGGTGATTTTTAGAGAGCTAAAGCTGGCACTTTCACAACTCAACTGGCATGCAATGGACCTGTTCCATTTGTTCAGTATTCACAACCACAAACATGTTCCCGAAGTATGTCAACTAATTCTCTGTCAAAAATATTAAGCAATGGCAAAGGAATCATGCTTCTTTTTCAAACCAGTCAATAATGGCAAATTCTAGTTTCTGTCCTATTGCCTATTTAGCATGAATCAGTTTTCAGTGAAAAAAGATTCCAGACAAAACCTTTTTTATGTCATTGAGCTTTCAGTGTCACACTCACATTTCAAATCTCTCTATCTCTTGTGCAATTTTTCCATATGAATTTGGCAACAATTCCAGGATGAAATGTAAAGTACTCATTCCAGAGTGAGTACCTTACTTCCTAGGTAAGGTAAAGTAAGCTAGGTAAGTCTCCTAAAGAGGGTTAAAAATTAATGGAATCCTGTCTGTCATAGGTGAGAGCTGTAGCCATCCAAATACTGAATAGAAGAGAAATAAAAGTATCTTTTGTGTAGTGCTCTGTCTTGCACATTGTGCTGGTTTTGCATTAATTTATTTTTTTGGTAAGAAAGGAAAGGAATTAGTAATAGAAGTAATCCCCAGTAATGACCTTGTCAGCTTCCTTTAGACCTGACAAAAACCAATCAGTGCCCACACATTGTTTCATGTGTTTTAGGATTACTTATATTACTAATTATTTTCTTTCCTTACCTAAAAAATAAATTAATGCAAAACCAGCACACGCATGCTGAGTACACAGTTGCCAGGTTAAGCTGAGAAACAACATAAATTAGGTTATCAATCCTGGTAAATCTTAGGTTTGGATCAGTTGCTGAACTGTCCCAAATCATAAAGGCTGAAGCACTTCTTAGCTCAGCCAGAAGCCCAGCTGGAGTCACATAAAGGTCTTTACAGTTAAGTCATATGGTGACTAAGGATTTCCTTTTATCTGCAGGTTTGGGTGGCAGCCAAGATAAGTATAGTCACTCTTGTATGAAAATCTGTGTCCACAGAGGTTAAGATCGTGGTTGAGGGCCATTGGAGTGACTCCTTAAGTAAAGCAGGGGTCTTCCTGCTCCAGGCAGAAGAGAACTCTCAGCAGTTTGGATTAGGCAAAGAAAAGTTAAACTGTATGTTTTGGGATTTGGGGATACACAGGACATGAAGCCCATTATATTCAAACTGAAAAAGAGGTACTGTCAGTTTAAGAAAGAGTTTGAGTTGAATTGGAAATGATTGACACTGAAGGGCAGCTCCTCTTGGCATCCTGACTGTTAGTGCTGGACTAGATGTTCAAAGGACAAAGATTACACAGCAGGCTCAACTATGAAACCTCTGTTGCCCAGAGATCTTGGACAGAAAGCACGAACAGGACAGAAGGCAAAGATTTTGAATATCATCAGAGGAAGAGGTGAAGTGTGCTGACATTGTCCAAATATATAATAAACTACCAGAAAATGAGAAGTAATATGCCCTGTTCACTGGTTGGTCCTATTGTAGGAAATCACCAGAAGTGAAAAACTACTGTATGGAGCTCTGTATGACGAGTCCCAGAAACAGTTGCAGAAGGTGAATAGAGCCAATTTGTTTAAGGGAAAGCCATCCAGCTTAACATTATTGATTGAGAAAAGCAGAGAGTGTTTTATCTCTACTGACTCATGGATGCTGGGAAACAACCTGAGGGGTTGATTACAGCAGTGGAAGCAGACCAACTGGGCTGCTGCATTGAGCAGGCCATCCCTGGTGCTATAAAACAAGTTGGCAGGGATGAAGACCGACCTGACGGAACACAGAGTTTTGGCTGGAACTTGGGGAAAAAAAAGCATAATCTTGCACTTTGAAAGAAGGAACAAGCAAATCAGAAGACCTACAAGGATGTTCTGAGGTTGTACAGGGAGAAAATGAGAAGAGTTGGACTAGAACTTAATCTGGCTACTGATATAAAAGATGATAAAAATGTTTCTACAAATCCATCAGCACCAAAAGGAAAGCTAAGGAAAATCTCATCCTTTACTGGATGCAGGGATTAAAAATTGTGATAAAGAGTGAGAAAAAGGCTGAGGCACTTAATCCCTTCTTTGCCTGAATTTATAATAGTAAGACCAGTTGTTATTGGGGTACACAGCTCTCTGAGCTGGAAGACAGGGATGGAGAGCAGAATGAAGCTCCCATAATCTAAGGGGCACACAGTCACTTGCTATGCCACTTAGACACACACTGGTGTTTGGCATCAAACAGGATCCACCCAAGTGAGGGAAAATCAAATGTCATAACTGACTTACTACACTGAGGGCAATGACTGCTGGGGTCTTCAAATACTGGAATGCACATTCAGCAAAAGCCTCCTGGTTAGTCAGCACTAGGTGACCTGCCAATTGAGCTGGCCCTGCCCAATAAACATTTATGTACTATAAAAGGGGATGAAGTTCCTGTAGGGCACATTAAAAATATGCTGGGAAGTCATTCTGGGTTATTCCTGCCTTAAGCAGTGGCAAATCCATCCGTAGGATTTCTTTTGCTCATTGACCTGCGTACAGTTGGTGGGTATGCAGGAAGGTGGGGAACTCTAATGTGTATCTTAAGGGGATTTGATTTTGGCTAAGATTGGACAATGGTTTGAATTATAAGATGTTAATTGCTGCATAATACTATATTTCACCACCACTATGATTGTTATATTCTATATCGACATTATTACAGTAAGAATTTTCTGGATTAATGAAAAATGAATTCTGATTAAGAATTAATGACAGAATCAGACAAGCTCAGCAGTGACAGAACCAGAACTGGCTTCAGCATCCAATATCACACATCATCTTTCCTTCCCTGAAGGACTTCTGTGACAAATGGAGCCTTGTTCATGATTAGGGCAAAATTTGGAAAGAAACCTCCAAACGGGGTCCCTCTAGAAAACAGATTCAAGTGGCCCCTCTCCTGAATGGTTTGGGAAAAGATTTCCTTGGAGAAAACTGGAAAAAACTGTTTATTCAAAAAGCAAAGCACTCACAAGAAAAAAAAAATAAAAAATTAAATAACAAAACCTCTTGCTGTTCTGAAGAGATGGCAAATTCACGAAGTCCTTTTTCTGAGGTGTAAGTTAGCTCTAGTCAGTCTCTTATGAGCCCCTCTGGCAGTGGGAAATGCCGCATCCCAGGCCCCAGTGGGCCACAGGTGTGAGTTCCCAGAGTTTTTCCAGGTTTTCTATCCCGAGCAGGGCTGAGCAACTCCAAGAGAAAAAAAAAAACACACTCTAGGGAACTTCTCTGCCTCAGCTAGCTAAAAAACTAACTAAAGAGCAAAGGCGAGCTCTCTCTTGCTGTCTGTGCTGCAGAAAACACAGTCCAGGGGAATGATGCAGGGAGGAAAGCACAGCCCCTGATAACAAACTATATGCTTCTTCTCTCCTCCTTTGTTCTCGGAACCAGTTCCAAAGTTGCAGGAATCAACACCCATTACAAACAGAACAGATAGCTGGGGATACAAGCGTCGCAATGTCATCCCATGAGAAGCCCAAACTCATGGACTAAATGAATTCACAAGACTACCCATAGACAGAAAAGGTGATGATGATTAGTCAGGATATATTGGAAAGTGTGGTATTTGGGCATGACATATATGGCTTAGAGTAGGAGGGAATATTATCCTGGTATCAGCTGGAATAGAATTAATGTTCTTCCTAGTAGATGGTGCAGTGGTGTTTTGCATTTAGGATGAGAATAATGCTGGTGACACTCTGATGTTTTACTTGTTGCTGAGCATCACTTTCCCTAAGTTCTCATGCTGTTTTGTCAGTAAGGAGTCAGGGACCACCAGAAGGTATGGTGGGACATAGACAGGACAGCTGACCCCAAGAGTCCAAAGGTATATTCCCTACTATACAACATCATGCTGAACAAAAAAATTGGCAAGGGTTTGCTGTGGTGGGAACCCACTGCTTGGGGACTGGCACTGGTCAGTAAGTGGTGACCAACTTCATTGTGCATCATTTGTTTTGTATACTTTTTTGTTATTGTTATTATTTTCCCTTACTCTTTGATACCATTAAACTGTCTTTATCTTAAACCTATGAGTTTTATCTTTTTTCCAATTCTCCATCTTATCCCACTATGGGAAGTGAGCAAACCAGCTATGTGGCATTTAGCTGCCTGCCACACTAAACCACACCTATCATTTAGCTTGTGTGATCTTTTCACCTATATTAAAGTTAAAATTTCAGAGGTTAATATTTGGAAAAAGAAAATTAACCACTTCTCTGGTTAATATTCCTGGTTTTAACTCAGTTTATGAAGCACAGAAGTGGATTTAGCAGCATCCACTTGAGGAATTGGAGTGTTTCACAAGATTCCTTGTGAAACTTCTTTCTCAGCTCATTCTCACATTTCCATAGCACTTTCATCATAAAACGTTTCCTTTGTTCTGGGGGAGGGTGGGACTTGCCCCTCTCCTATTATCTCTTTTGGTTATGATTACTTGCCAGTGTGCACTCTGGATAGAACCTGTTCACAACTTTTTGTGCTTGCTTGTGCAGGCAACCCCAAAGGCAGACAGCTGTTGTTAAAAGCAGAGGCCAAAGGATAGCATGCTCCTCCACTTAAGAGGTAGCTGAACATTTCCTATGAATTGCTTTTGCTCTTCTCTCTTCTTTCACCATTTGCCTTCAAGTGTGCTGCACCGTCAGTTTGTCTACTGGAATTCAGAGGCAGATGGGTCTGAGAGAGAAATGTTTAAACAGGACTGGCACTCAACTTCTCACAAATGTCAGATTGCAGGAAATACTCATTTTCTCTAGAACTGTTTTTGTTTTGTCTACTTTCATGGATTCTGTCTTCTTTACCTCTCCTTTATTCATCACGTATGATAAGGCAGCAAAGAGCTCTAAGTTGACTTAATTTGATGAGATGGGAAGTTTCACATGGAACCAAGCTCTGTCATAACTGACCATGGAAGAGAAGCTGACTGCTTACCTTCACGAACCCTTCCTTTGGTCTCTAATAGCCTTGTATCATCGGTCTTATAATTTTTAGTGTCTTTTCAACTGCTAGAATGTATGTCACAGAAAACTTCGCTTTTGTTTTTTGCACAAGGGAGCTGAAGATCTATCCTGTAACATGGGGTTCAGAGAAAAGTGTTTCCACAGTAAAAAAAAAAAAAGAAAATTAAATTTGACAAAAAGCATGGACATGATAGTACGATTTTGTTTTGGTTTGGGTCCCTTTGTTCTACTTCCATTTCTTTCCCTTCTCATGAGGTTGAATGCTGTTCCAGCTCTTTCTAGTATGTTTCTTACAGCATGTCCAATGCTGATCTAACTAGTAGATGTTTTCCCCAAGCCTGAAAGAACTTTACATTATAATTTTACTGTTGTGCTTTGTGTCTCAGTCACTCAATCTCTGTGGGAGATGTAACTTACACTTCAGAGAGGACCTCTGACCATTACAGGCCAACAAGGATAGCTGATACACATTCATACTTCAGTCTGGAGTGTTCAGCAGCTGCACATTTTTAAAGTGATGCAGAGGTAAGGGGATGATATCCAGGACAGAGCACAGTTATAGAAGAGGATTAGGATCAGCTAAGTTTTAAAACTGCTGATCACAGTTGGGAGACTAAATGTACTTTGTCCAGCTCTGAGAGAAATAAAAAAAATTAAAGAAGATCCTATTTCACTTGAGATAAACTGAATGACTAGATAATGAGGAGTGCCTGACATTTACTGTGCTTGCAAAATGCAGACTAAGTTTACAAGGCTA
This sequence comes from Bombycilla garrulus, assembly GCA_013400315.1. NCBI lineage: Eukaryota > Metazoa > Chordata > Aves > Passeriformes > Bombycillidae > Bombycilla > Bombycilla garrulus. The sequence goes on along the minus strand of VXBU01018471.1, from coordinate 53,251 downwards.
CCAGTGAAAAGTGATAAAGCCAGGGCCTGAACCAGCAAGAATTAATCTCAAGCCTAGAATCTGCCCAAGAGGCTAAGACACATGCTCCAAAGACAAAGTTGAAAAGTTCAAGCACGATGAAGAGTTTAGAAGCCTTCGTCAGAGATCCCCGACAACCTCCGAATTGGGGAGGCGCAGACCCAGAAAGAAGCTTTTACTCATTTAAATGTGAAATGGAAGTTAGTGGGACTAGGCGGGGCTAGGAAACGAATATGGATTAGGCGTATTGTGCAATCCCAGGCTTTTAGGGGATAAATAGAGCAGTAGTTTGGAGTTTCAGTGCCCTTGCTTTCAGAGGAATTATCCCCGTGCACCTCAGTGCTGAATAAATACATACCTACTTTATAACTTTCATTTCTCTTGAGTTGTAGAGTCATTTCTGCATATCATAAACCACCCAATTTTAAAATATTGTATTTAATGTTCAGTCCTCTTTTCATATATATAATGCCATGTAGTCCCCATGTGTATGAATTATACTTTGTATAGGCCCATGGATTTTGTTTCTGTCATATATTCCTCTTACACTTAGGCATTTATTTCTGTACTTGTCTAAGTCAGGGCTTCACCACATAAGGCAGTTTTTTGTTTCCTCTGGATAAGACTCCAGTTTCTCTTACAGCTGTACAGAAGATGTCCTCATTCTCCTGCCAGGACTTCACACACCAGCACAGTTAATACAGCGTAATGGGCATCTGCTTTGCCTCTGGACACAAAGATATGGCAAGGTGGCTCTCATGAGCTAGAAAATTGATCCTGGCTGATGCCAGTGCAGAGGTGGATTTGTAGAGTTTCAGAAATGTCAGCTGTTTGTTGTTATTTTTCTTCTAAAACTAAGATTGAGTTGTATAAGTCATCCTCCAATTCTTTTACTGAGGACTGTCATAAGTGTGTTTTCATATTTTGTGTAAACCTGTAATTTTGTGGAGTTTGAGATGACCTGTTGGACAAGGGAAGAGGATGTAGGTGAGGCTCTTCACGTCACTTTCAGACCTCAGACCACATGAAGTTTGAGCAGGCCTTTGGGTGCTCCACAGGAAAGGGAGGACACCTAGTGTTCCTAGCTCAGTGCCTAAAGTGGCTGTTGCTGCATGAAAGAAGCCAAACTTAGTCAAGAACTGGATTTCAGGTGTGCTTCATCACACCCATGTTTTACCTTGGAGGGACTATTATATCACCTTGGGTTTCATGCCTTGTAGCTGAGACAATAACTGTCTGGATGTGTGCTGGTGGATTAAAGGCACCTGCCTGGCTGGGAGCTATTTAGAAATATACAATCACAGAATTTCCAATTGCTCAGGTTCAGTGCCCTGTCAAGACAGGTACACAAGACACAGATAAACAGGCATGTCCTCAGCTCTGTGTGACTTGCTTAGTTCAGCTTAGATCCCTTTCCTATATCTAGACTGATCAGGTGACTGAGGAGAAAACTTTATTTCATTTTTTAAAGTATTCATGACCTTTGAAGACTTCTGCCTCACTGCTGTGAATCATGTGTAGCGGTGAGTGGGCTCAGAGTCACATTTCACCTTGTTGCACCATAAAGGGGCTGCTTCTACATCTCTACTTAATTCACACGTCTGCCTGTGGCATAGTGGGCTCAGCAGGTGACTGTTGAAAGGAATAGCATGTCCCTTATGATTTCTGTTTTTCAAGGAGAGGGTAAAACCTACTTGGGTTATGTATTGGGTCATACATGCTTTAAAATTCATAGTGTACCTACCAAAAAAAAATAGAGAGTTTTGGGATGCCAAGAGGCTGCTGTGGTCTGAAACTAATACAAGCTCAAGTTTTCAAGTGGAATGAAAATTTTTCCTTAAGTATTTGTTCCCCACCATCCCATGAAATGGACTTCCTTGTCATTTTCCTGAATATGCTCTGCCAGTCCAGAGGTGCTTTAATCTCTGATCCTGTTTCTTGTTATTCAAAGACAATAAGGTATGAGAGGCATTTATACAGATACCTACATGTATATACAAATAATTTGAGGATAATTAAAATCCATTTTTAATTGATTTTTAAAAGATGGAATATATTTTTTTCTCTCAAGAGGATTTTCATACAACACTGTATGGATCTGCCACACTCACTTGCTCCTCCTTGGCCTACAGCTGCTTCTGTTACAGAGTTAACTGTCTGAATGTCTTATCTTTCTTCTCAGAGGGTTAAAAACTATGTCATTCTCCAAGTGAAATACATTCTAAAGCTAAGAAAAAGACTATATCTCCTATTTTGTTTTGTTGTTTTGTTTTAGTAATCTGCCTTGCCTTTTATTATAATCTATTAAAGTCTCGAGAATATTTTATGTTTTTCAACTTGCAAAAGTGATTTTGTTGTCCTCTTAAGTGCAAACTTTTTTGGGGAACTGCCTCTTTTATTACTTGTGTCTGCCACAGTGGGATGTACAAGTAAATAAACAGGGCTCCAAGATACGCTGCAATGCAAATAGTACCAGAAAATTTATTACAGAGTTTCATATTTGTGCTAAAACCTCTCAAAGGAGCTGGGTTTTCTTTACATTGCAACTGTTGAAACAAACATGAATGGCTGTAGGCCTAGCATTTTCACAAATAAATCTCAAATTCAACTTATTTATCTTCTGCTGAGGTTCAGCACACTCCATCGGCCATAAAGAACCCTAAGGGATAATAAATGTGTTCTTTCCATAGGAAAAAATAGTACTCTTCAAACTACACCGATACAGGTTTTTCAAAGATTGCTATGTTTACAAATGTTAATCCTCCTGCTAATTTGATTCCAGTTCCTACTGACCTTGAGAGTCTGCCTTCAATTACTTAAAATTGTAAAAATATTGACATTTGCTGGTGCTTTGCAGAGAAAATGCCTTTCCTATGGGCTGAATGTCTCAGGTTAGCTCTGGCCTATAGTGGAAATGCAGTTTAGTACCTTCAGCGGAATTAGCACCACCATTTAGCTCTACATACATGCATAACTGTTTCTGAAGTGTATGAGACCAAGGACAGTTGAAAAGCAGTCATAAAATGCTTTGTAAATAGCTTTCGTCTTTTCCGTTCTTAAATCTGTCCGCGGAGCTAGTGAATCCTGACCTAAAGTTAACACTGTGCAAATCTGTGTCTCTCACAAGCAGTGTTCAAATTATTGATTAAAAGGCCTCTTTAGTCCCATGTAAGGGCCCAGGAATATAAGACTGGCAATAATGTTCCCATCTGGAAACACCACCTCAGAGGCAGTTCCTTGCTGCTGGTGTTCTTTGAAATAGAGGAGAGTAATTGAATTCTGTAGCCTTCCAAGGACTGAAAGAGCAGATCCCATTCATTATGTGCCATAAGGAGAAAGGTAATTTTAAGGTACTGCCTGATCTTCCTAACATATTACATGCTGTATAGGTATTTAATGTCCTCTGCTCTGAAACACAGAGAAATGAGCCCTGCTTCTCATAGTAATAGTGATAATAGCCCCTCCTCAATAAAACCAAAATGAGAAGAAATAAACCTTCTTTCCAACAGATGGCAAAACCTATCCAATTACAGAGCTCACACTGTTAAACAGGTGCTTCCTAAGCTGCTGTTGAAAAGAGCTGACTCTGCCCCTGCTGTGGTCCCACTGCCAGCCTGGGCAGCTGCAGGGTGGGGCAGCCGTCCCAACACGGCCAGAGAATGCGAGACATGGAACAGGCAATGAACTCACGTGGAAGATATGGCCTTAACGGCGCTCTGTTTGAGACAGTGGTTTCTCAGAGGCAAGAGAAGAAGTTGAGGGAGGCAAGATTGTGCTGTTGTGCTACCTATGATTCTGGCAGGAGAAGCCTGGTCTTTGTGACTTTGCAGGCAAGCAATTTGTCAGGAAGATACTGAAGAGTGCTGGCAGATGCCTTGTATCTGCTGAAATTGCCTGTCATGACAAATTCTGCATAAATAAAACTACTTGTTTCATACAGCAGATTATCACAGATAGTGACTATCTTTAGATAATTATTTTTAAATATTAAAATTTCTTGACAATGTCTTCCCTTTCACCCAACATACCCTTATGAAATGTTGTAGGGGGTTGGGGTGTTGTCCCTTTTTGTTCTCTTTACTTACAGAATTTTGTCCCATTTGTTGTGGGGGAACCTGATGGCCGATACTTGAGCGTATT
>VXBU01018471.1:36981-49055 GCA_013400315.1 Bombycilla garrulus | reverse complement strand
GGGGTTCGTGAAGTAAGGCCTCCCCTATCCCTCTCCCCGGCTTTGCTGCGGGGGGTGGGGGGTTCCCTGACCTATTTTTCTTTGTAGTTGTTGTTGTTGTTGTTAATACCACAGTTATTGCTCATTTGTATCTTGTTATACTCATTAGTAAAGGACTGTTATCCCCCCCACATATCTTGCCTGAAGGCTGCTTAGTTTCAGTAATTCGGTTGGAGGGGGTTTCTGAGGGAGGGTTCTGCCTTTCCCAGCAGATACCTGTCTTCAACCCAAGACAAATTTATATCTCAGGTACATTGTCTTCCTCCAATAGACACCCAAATAGTACATAGTTCTAGGAGGGAGACCCCATCTCCTCAGAAAATTTAATTTATAATAGCTATAGATAATTCATTGTAGGTACTGTGAGTGAGTGGTCGGGGATGAATTGTGTATTTCATAGTGTGACTGTAACGCAAACACAAAAGGCAGTGGGACAAAGGGAAATGGTCTCTGACCCAAATATTGTATTTTCTGTGCAGACGGAGATCCACATTTTCAAAATCCTACATAGCTACATAAATATTATAAGGAGTAATTCCTGAAAATTGCTGCAGGTTCACAATATTCTCATTCATATTAATGTTTTCTTAGATTTGTTCTCATTCCAGCATTACTTTTCTCCTCTACAGGGATACCTGTGTTAGCTGCTTCTTCCATCAACTTGTAATTTGTCTTTCAGTTAATTTCTTTAGAATTAGTATTTTTTCATCAGCAGCCCTTTTATGGAGCACATTTTCCCCACACCTAACCACACAGTCCCAATTTATCCCCTGCTATTCTTCTAGGCTTCTGTTGCTTCTCTTTGTTTGCTTAATATTTTTTTCTCCTTGAGTGAAAATCACATCTCCTCATAATCTTCTCTCTTATACTCCCTAGTGCTGACACTCATACTCAACCCCACAATGCTGCCTCTACTACTGCCTGTCATCTACTCACAGAACTTCTTTTGCACATTTCATTTCTCCCCCCCAAAAAAGCCTTTAAGACTTGCTGTCATCCTCAGATGCACTTTTGTACTGGTGACACCTTGCATTTTACATGCAGAAACACATTGTAATTTTCTTGCTTTTCCTTGCCATCAGAAACTCACTTTCATCTTTTCATGCCCCTCGTGTTCTCCCAGTACTGTTTTGCTCCAACTGACCCAAATACTTCAGTTCTCTGCCCTCATCTGCTCAGATGTTTCAGTCTGAATGAGAACTTTGGGCTGCAGTCCACTTTCCACCACAAAACTATTACCCAGCTTTAAGCAGGTCACAGAAGTTTCATTTTCTTTCTCCTTTATTTTTTTTCTTTTCCTTTAATAATCAAATTTTTACATCCTTTCAGGTGCATTGTATATGAAAGTCTTTCAATGAGGATTATGAAAATCCCCAAAATGAAAGCAGAAAGAAACAATTTTGTTATTTCATTTCTCAGAACCTTGTACTCACCTTCAGCTGAGACAGGTTGCTGTGAAATCCCATGGTTACACAGCAGAGACTACAGGACTTTCCACATCAGTGATCTGCCCCAACATGACTTTTTAAAATATTAACTCAATTCTCTCTTTTGTGTGCTTGCTTCTCACAATATTTTGCTTCTTTCTCAAGTACATTTCACAAACAAAAAGGGTAATTTATTCAGTGATAGTTATAATGAGATTCCACTTGTGCAATTTGTTTCATATGTACTGTGTGTGGTGGTGTTTTGCGTAACTGTATAGGCACTAGAAACATTTTAGTTCCCTAGGCTGGGAGTAAAAAGTGCAGAACTCAATGAACAGCAGAAAAATTCAACATTAGAATTTAGATATTTGCATGAGCCTTTTTTAGTGCTTTGTGATGCAAAGAATGGAAATCCTCATATATTTGCATTGCAAATCACATTAGAAAATTGTTAAGTTTACCCAGCTGGTGAAAGTTCCAGGTCTTGATATTTGATAATGTTCTTGAAACCTGCAGGGACAGGAACAGGCAGGATTTACTCTGGTGGTGAGATGCACCTCTGTACTTTCTCAGCAGTGTTGGGGGACTGCAGCACATTGCCGATGCACAAGCTATGGAAGAGCCTGAAGCTCTGCGTTGGGTGCATGTGGCATCCTGAGTCTGTGCAGTGACAAGGCCTGGGCACCATGCAGCCCCTTCCTATCCCTTGTTTTCTCTAATGCCACATTTCCACAGAAAACATATTCAGTCCTGTGGGAGAGGATATGTATTCTCATAGGTGCATCACTTGAGCGCCAGTGGACTAACAGCAGTTAGGTATTTTAAAGCACTCTGCTCAAGTTAAAATAATTTATGCAGCTACACTCTAGTCATAAAGAAGCCATAATTTCTTCTTCTTAAAATGTCACTGTTTTTGCAGACATGTCTCCTAGCTGTGAATGGCTTCTATATTAAGGCTATCAGATATTTGGTGTGATCAGATGGAATGAAATGTGAATCAGGCTCAGACAGTAAAGAGACAGTGATGGGGAAGGTTTGTACTCTCTCAAACTCTTTGCCACATTGGGTCTTCTTAAGGGAGGGAGTTCAGTTATCACCAGAAACCAATTTCTTTTCCAGACAGCCCCTAAATATGGATCAATCTTTGTCTTCTAAGTGTAGACTTCAAGCCTTTTTTCCTTTACCTTTTACCCCATCTTTATTGCACATCTTTATTTAAAAGTTCTGCATATGACAGATTGTCTCATGCATAAGGCTTCCATTAAAAGTTGTTTTTAATGTCTTAAAAATTGAAATATTGCTCACCAACTGAAAATTCTAATTTTCTCTGGATGGGCAATACTATCTTAGGAGTCGCCTTCATAATTTGGGGTAGTGTGAAAACTGAAATATGTTACAGATCCTGTCAGGACTGTCAGGTTTTGCACAAACTGCTATCATACCCATTGCACTAGCAAAAAATGCCATGTAACCTGATTGCATAATAATTCTTTTTAAGAAGATTATACTAAAATGGATTTAGTATTATGTGGAATCAAAAACTGTGTGAAATAACCATAGTAAAAGTGCATGAAACTGTAGCATCACCCAAAATATCTCTGTAAAGTCAAAGATAGGCTGAATATGCCATGGAAACAGTTTCAAATGAACTGTTGAAATTTTAAAGATGTTTAAATTGTAAAGTCAGTGAACCTAAGGAAAGAGGAGAGAGAAGCAAACTCACACACTTCTCTACTCATCTGACAGGAACCAAAACAATGTTGTGGACAGTAGGACTTAGTCTGAAGAAAAAAGCTATTTAAAAATTTACTTGTAACCATTAATAAATTTAACTCCAAATGAAATGCCATAATATGGATGCAAAACAAAAAACTCAAACGGATTACTTACGACATTATTGACTTCTTTTCTTCAGCTTCCCTTCTGTATAAAATCTGCTGACTTTCTAGTCCTTAAGGAGAGAGAGGTCATCTTTTTGGACATGTTATTTTATTAAGGTATGTAGCATTTTTTTGATTTAATATGCAAGCATGTTCATAAAAAAATATTGTACAGAACACACTATATTTTATTTACAGGTATTTTGATATGTGTAATAATTAATTTTGGTCTTGTTATGAAATATAGTAGTCATTGTCAGTCATTTAAGAGATTGTCACTTCACACTGAATATCCTAATGCTCCTAAATGAAGACTTATTATTACATATTATCAAGCTGGCAAATATAAACATGCTTTCATTTTCTTACGTATGTTATCAGAAGGTGAAAATCAAAAGTTTCACAAAGACAAATGTTGGTACAAAAGATCAAAACCACCACTGTTAAATGCAGGATTTATGATGCCATTTATTAATGAAGTATACACAAAAAGAATTAGGAAAAATAATTAAAAAAGAAATTCCTTTTTCTCATCCCATAAGTGGAAGGAAAATCAGATGGTTTCAAAGGAAAAACACTGTGTTCCATTAAGGATTTTAATTGCTACATTAAATTACTAAGGTAAGTACCTAATTAAAAATTCCTTTTAAACTTCATATTATAAAAAGACATGTACAGTTATTATACAGTTTTGGTCCTGATATTTCTCTAGTGAGAAATCTTACACTTAACCTGAATGCTAGTTAAGCCTAAAATGTAATAATAACAGATCCTTCAGACATAAACCCTCAAATTGCTTTAAATCTGCATGTATTATTTATCGGATTCTTTTTCTCATTGACACTAATGCTGTGTTTATTATGATTGCCTTGACATTTTAAAGACAATCCAGGACAATTTATATTCTTGAGCTGGATAAGACTGATGGTGCACAGTTCTTCCATCTGCATGTAAACCAATGATTTTAAAGTCTTGGTAATTCTTTCAAGAATGCCAGGGTTTTTCACATTAAGAACCATGGCATGGACAGTATAGTATGACAAAGTAATTAATGTTGGAAAAGGTCACCGAATGCAGTTCCTGCCTGTTGAAAGTAGAGACAGGCAGTAGCTTGCTCAGGACGGGGAGGAGATGGGTTTTGATTGTCCTTGAGCATTGAAATGCTACAGTGTGTGTTCTCTTTGGTATACTGACAGAGTACACACATTTTTCCACACATCTAGTTGAAATTTCCTTCATTCCATCTTGCATTTGTTGTCTCTTACCCTATCCTGGTACATGACAGAGAAAATCTGACTCTCTTCTCTGCAGCCTACCTTTCAGTAGCTACTGAGGTGCTTCCTTACCCTTCATTTCTTAATAGTTGAGTGAAATCAGTTTCTTCAGTCACCTGGCCTTAATATGGATCTGTCTTCATAGCTTATTGTCTTTTATATACTGAGTAATCCAAAACTTGTTATCCATCAATAGCTCACAAGTACAGAGAGAGATAACATCTGAATTCAAACAGCAGTGTAAAAATATATTATAATATCTCTAATCTAATAATGATTATATGTTTATTTTTTCATGTAAATAAGCCATATAGGATCCTCTTCTGTGTAATACATCATAGGTTCCACATCACTATCTGCTCACTGATGTCTTCAAACATGCCAGTCCTTGTGGAGTTAGGTCATAGATTCTGCAAACAGATGGAAGAAGGAAGCAATTCCACAGCTCACAATGATGATCTCACTTCATATTTGTGCAATTGCAATTGCATTGACACTGATGGATTTATGAAAAAAATGATACTGTAAGAATTGTCACAGTAGCTGGTCAAAGTCCATCTTGACAAGAGTCTTGTCTCTAAAATGACTGATAGTGTCTATGCAGGAAAATAGCACAGAAAAAACCCCACAGTACAGCTCACATCAAAATTTCTTTCTAATCCATGAAAAGTGAGAAGTATTGTGGTAGCTTTTTGCAAATCTATTGAAGCAATATCTGTAAGATAACAGGCTTTTTTACAGTTAGACAGAATTGGAATGCTATTGAAGATCTTAGTAGAACTCTCTGGAAGATGTTTCAGTAAATTTGTCTGGCAATTTTTTTCTGTAAGTCTTCACCATGGAGTGCATATTAATCAAGAATGAAAAATTTTAGAAACATGAAACATAGCACTTTTCAATTTCTGTTTTTTTGGGTTTTCTTTAAACTCAGGTTGGACAAGGTAATTTTAACTAATGGTGCAATTCCCTACCCTAACTTTCAACATATAAAAGTTAAATATAGAGGTCTGGGGTACTTACCCTAGAAAATACCTCTGGAAGAAGGCCTATTTCATACTAAAATTGATATGTTGAAGAATTGCCATATCTCTGCTTTTCTCCACTGATTATGCAAATAGCCCGAGGTTACTGGATTAGACTCACAAGTCCAAACTTATGGTGTCTAAAATTTAGGATGGTGAACATCAGCCTAAGTATCATGAATTCCAGTCAATACTACAAAGCACATGTTGCTTTTCACTGAAACATGTCTTTGGTACACCTGTCTTTCTAATGTAAAAGGTAATATATTGGAAATTGGTTTTTTCCAGAGTGCAGCTTGTGTAGGATGAACAGATTATTTTACATTGATCTGTCATAGACTTTTGTCCAATAAATTAATCTGAGTATCTTCTAAATTTTAAGGAAGCATTAAAAGACTAAGGCCACCTAGTTCTCTATATTAATAATACAATAATATTAAAAGGTTCTTTCTCTTTCTACATTAGCATATTATATATATATATGCCTACGGACTACACATCAGTGTCATTAAAACCTGATTTTTTTCATTTAAAATAACTTTTTTATTATATGAATACTAGTAACATGCAATAGAATATTGTGTTGATGATACATTCCTCATTCCTAATGTGAATGTAAAATCTTTTTAAAATGGATCCTGATGAACAGTACTCAGACTGAGCTCATCTTGAACTTATCAGACACACTGTCTGCTTGCAGGAATTTGTGATGTCTAACGAGTTCTTGTGTTTTAATGAGCAGCCCTGGACACTTTTTTGCCAGAATAAGAACTCAAGTGGGATAATATGTTTTCTTCTCACACCTTCAAAGAAAATTTCCAACCCAAAGTGTGGCCAGGATGGAACATTTTTATGACCAAAGCCCCCTCTCTTGCAGCGTTACAAACAGTGCTCCAAAGTGGGACCCTTTAAGCTCACCTGGAGCAGTGGCTGTGTCCACCAAAGCCCCTCTGAGTGGGGCCTTTTACAGCCAGGGAACTTCCGAGTTTGCTGTACTCAGAGGATCCCTGAAAAGTGATATCCCTGACTCCTTGAATCTTCACCCTTGACAAAGGCATCTGAAGTGGATATTTCACTACCTTAGAGGGGAATTTTTCACCTTGTACAAGCGCTTTGTGTCCATGTGCATGCAAGTGTGCATATTCTGTACCAAATGCACAAGAAATGCTGTTCTCCTAGATTCTCTAAGTACTTCAGATTTGTAAGTTAGGTCTGTAAGTAAGATATTGTTGTGGTATAGTAAATCCTATATGAATCCTTGCATACCTGAAATTATAAGTTAAGTTAAATGTTGGTAAGTTTAAGGCACTATTAAGTGCTGTTGGACCTTGAAGCTATATTCCCTTTTATCCTTCTTTAGGTCATATTCCTTTTATCCTTACCCTTTCTATTCTTTTTGTTTTCCTTCTCACCCCCTCTCCTCCTCCCCAGGTTGTTTTGAGAGTTTGGACTGGTTGACTCTGGATTATTTTTGCTTTTCCTCAGTGTGCTTTAACCATCTAGTAAGCAGTAGAGTGAACCCTGCCAATGAACTTAGTCATACTGTCACTTTTCTATTAAACTGTTTTTACTGATACTTTTGCACAGGATTCTTTAAGCAATCTTAAAACACTCATTCCTGAGAGTGCAATCTGCAGGAGTAAAATGAGATCACTGAAGAAAATGCTCAGCATAGGCAGGTGAAGCACCAATCTGATTGTTTCTTTTGCATAAAGACCATTCCTTTGTGAAGAAAACGCTTTAGCTATCCCTGAGTGCAGCAGCTGTTGTTCCTGAAGATCATGAGATTCACTAAAGTAATGTAGGTGCCTAACTTGTACAGAATTCAAGAAATTTATTTATACTATTAAAAACAAGTGTGCATATTTTTCCTGATAATTTTAAATCCTCTTTTTCTCATTAATTTTTACAGTCATTTAAAAAAGCCAAACAACAACAACAACATAAAACACACAAAAAAACAAACAACAAAAAAGGAGCGGTTGAAGCAGTCAGCAAAGTACACTTGGGCGAAAATTAAATGTTTTATATTAGGTTATTATTCTATAACCCTTGGTATTTTTTCAAGTAGATGAGAGTGACCATTTTCAGTAAAGACAGATTTGCCCAAGTTGCCTCCCAGACACTGCTGTCTGGCAGTACACTTGGAAATGTACAACAGGAATAAGTAATTATTGTGTTCACAGGTACAGTAGTTTTCATAATGATGCCTTTGATGCTATCCCATGCTAGAATTTGGAGCCATAAAGTGAGATAGATAAGCATTGTGTTATGATTAAAGGTGGTGAAACTTGAGTTCAGAAAGTGAAAGTGGATTTGCAGAAAGTCAAAAGCCAACCAAGAACAGAGCCTTTACAGGCTTTACAAAAGCTGCATTCTGAGCGTAAATCAGAGCCCAAAGATTTTCTGAGCCCAAACTGGGTGTCTTATTGCATGTCCCTGAAGGGTGGCATTTTGATGAGATCTCTTGCTTCTCAGGAATGAAAATGCAAGCTATTTTTTGAATGAGGTTTAGGCTAGTAGAGACATTTGGGCTCCTCACTAGGGTCCCAAGGTGTGCAACTTCTGCATCTGCAACATTTGCTCTTCCTCATGTAACTTCCAATTCAGAGCACACCAGTCAGTGCCAGGAGTATGGTATCTGCAACGCAAAGAAAAAAATCTACTGTCTGTTTAAAAGTTTTACTCTGGTTTTAGGCTGAGGAGCTTTGATTGCTGACTGTGAGAGTTATCAGATTTATTGCACAGCATACCTAATTACTTGATATGCTTCTCTAATTCAAAAAATGCTATTAACCCACAGAAGAAACATTGCATTTGAAAAATAGGAGTGATTATTAATTGCAAGGCTTTGGATCTTCCTGATTATTTACTGAATCAGGAAAGATTTTTTTTCTCTGTAGGTCAAAGAAATACTGGTATATGTACTGCATATTTGTATGTGTAGACATATTCTTCCAGAATGCATTAATTTCATTAATTGTAGCAGTTTGAATAAGATTTTCAGATTTTTTTCCTTTAATAATGAGATTTAATTTAGATAAGAGGAGATCTATCTTTCTTTTTTGTTATTTTTAAAACTTTATCAGCTCCTTTATCAGCTGTATTACATACACTGTGCGGGGATCTCCTTAACCCCAGGAGACCCCGCAATATGTAGGAAAGTCCAGGTTTCCGGCCCGTGCTGTTGAAGGAGTAGTCTGGAGTAGTTTGTTGGTGTTCTCAAGGCAGTTTATTAAGTCCTTATCAAAGAGAGATTTCTCTGCTCTGCCAGGGTTGACACAGAACGCGTCCAGAGACACACTGTGCCCGCCCCGGGTGAGCTGTAATCTTTTATACTAAAAACTACGTATTAAATGTTTACAGTTAAGTACCAATCTATGCCCCTCACATCACCATGTCCAGATCTGTGTCAAACCAATCCAGAAGTGCCAGCATCACCAAGAAGATGGAGGTGATGAAGAAGAACACAAGATAACATGCCACGTGTAAAAATCCTCCATCTTGTGTCTCAGACCCCCCTGTACAGATCTCCAACCCCCCTGTACAGGGCCCTAAACCCCCCTGTACATACCTTCAAATTACCTTCTTTTTACTTATAACTACTACTATTTTACTATCTAAGTTTTTGTGACCTGAAATTCCTCATACAAAGCTGACAACCTGTTCCATGGGTTAGAATCAGAGTTACAGGTATTTTTAGTATCATTCCAGGGTCTCTGACACCTCTGGCAAGGCTGAAAAGCCTCCTGACCAGGTTTTGGGTCGGCCAAAGGCATCATAGGAACCCCCTGGGTTCCAACACACTGGAAATCCAGAACATATGTATGTAGCAGCAAGATTTTTCAGTTTTAAGGCTTGTACTAACATTCAGAAATCAAGCTAGCATATTATAACTACATACCCCTACCAACAATGTGGTCTATGACATTTAAATGATTTGTGGACTGTGATCAAGATTCTTATAAATATTATAGTGAGTTCTGAAAGTAATTATTGTGGTCATTTTCTATTAATTATCTAAACGTTTAATTCTCTGTTTTCCCATGTTTTTAGTGATATCTTCACTATTGTGCCTTCTCTCCTACAGTGAAAGGCACCTCAGTTGTTTATTTTGAGCTGCTTTAGAAATACTAATATTGTGAAAGAATACAGAAAAAGATGTAAGCCACAGGTTCTTGAAATGACTCAGACTGCAGACTTGTTCATGTATCTGTTACCTCAACCTTGTACATCATTCTGTCAAGCTTTCCAGTTTAATCTTGCTTTATTTGAGGATGTATGTTAATACATCATTAATTTATCTCATTTGTATTCCTAATTATAATATATTTTTCAAAATAAAAATAGTGTTGAACATTTTGCCTCTACACAGTAGGTCATACAAGAGGTCAATTAACATGTTTCTTTCAGAAAGCTGTGACCACATGGCAAAACATTCATTTTTTCATTAGTATCTCACACAAGATATAGCTGCTGAAAACTCCTTTGCCATTCCTAAAGTAGAGTCTTCTTTTTGCACACAATGAGCAGTAAATCAGCTAATCCTAAACCAGACTAAGGAGGCTGCTTCCATTTTTATAGCACGACTCTGCATGACATTTAAAGTAAATTAAGAAACAAAATGGCTGATTCCCCTGATTCCCCTTTTCTCCTCCGTTGCTACATAGTAGACTTTCAGAAATGTATTTTTCATTGACTCATTTTCTTGTATTTTTCTCCAGTTTTGGCTTCAGAATCATTGTTCTGCGCCTACAGATATTCCCTATTTCCCACAAAATATGCAAACTGAGAAGTTAAAAGGGACTTTAATGGAATTTAGTGAAAGGGATCTCAATACTGCCAAACAGCCTTGTATTAAAAAAACATGTAGGATAAAATTTTCTTAGGAAACCTCTGCTACTAACTCACAAGACAGAAAAATACCAAGGTGAATGTGTGTCTCTCCTCTGCATGCCAGCACTGGTTTACAGAGAAACTTGCAAATAAACCCCACCAAAACCCAGGGCAAAGTACCTGGAACTTAAAAAAAAAATAAATGTTCAAAGCTCAGAGGAAGTTGTAAGAGAGGGCTGTTTTTTGTTTGAACAGATCCAACATCCCCAGCTTTCCCCAAAAGGCAGATACCAATTATAAGCCCAGTTGTGACTTCCTTACACTTCATGCTTGAGAAAAGAAAATTTTTTATTTTATTGAATATTCTAAAGGCTTTGGATGAAGACCACTAATGCAGATGTAATTTGAATTTCTTTTAGATATTTGAAAGGATTTGCAAAAGCTGTTCTTTTTCTTTCCATGAGGATCTGCAACTAACTATACTCCAAACATGTTTGATCAGTAAGAAAAAGCTTAAATTAAGTCAAACTTAATAATGGAAAAGCAGGGATTTATGCTTTCTGAAAAGGAAAGCCCTGTTGAGCTTTGTACAACTTGATGGATAGAGTAACTTCAAAGGGAAGATAAAAATTACTGATAACAAACAGGAAACAGCTGCATCTGTACATTGCTAAGATTTTAGTTATGACCTAAGGTTAATGTCCATCCTGATTTGTTGCATTTGTCACAGGAATAAACTCAATAACTCAATATTGTCAAATATAACCCTTTTAATTATAATAGTGCGATATGTATTATTTATTTACCTTTGTTACTGCATTTTTCATGTAAGAATACATCAATATGTCATATCTTCTCGGTTTCATTTCTTAAAAGAGTGATTTTCATCAATATATGTAAATAGGATTTATTTAGAAGCCAAGGCGTAGATATATTCTCTTGGATTGCTGGAGTTCTGCACATAATCTCTACATACCACCATAAAAATGCTTATGTGGTGTGCATAGTTCTCAGCTGTCTGGGAGAGGGAAGATACTTACAGATAGTTACAGAAGAGTAGGCAAGTTCTTCAGAGGAATGTTGTCCAGTCCCAACCTCGCAAGAAAGGTGAGAGAAATAGCCCTTCCTCTCTTTCACTTTTGCGCTAAGGTAAGAAGCAGAGTTGAGAATTAAAATGTTGGGAAAATGTGCCACCTGGTTCTCATTTGCCATTTGTTTAGATTTCTATATTGATTTCAGTTTGCTATTTTTCAGTGTTTGTCTTACTGCTTGTTTTCTATGCAGTGCTCTCATTTTCTCTCTTTAGTTTCTCTGTCCTCCCATTTTCATGCACTCCTAATCACTGTACCTTTTTTACCTTCTCGTTTTGTTATGTTTCATTTCCATGCTTGGCTCTTTGTAGCATGGCCTGACAATTTCTCCTTAATTTTCAGTTATTCGCGGTGATCAACACCAATCCAGTTCCTTGAACTCTTTTCCTTATGTTATTCCCAAGATTCAGTGTTTTATGCTTCTGGAGCTCCACTAGTATAATTTCTACACAAACCCATATGTTCTCTCAGAGCTTCCTTTTCTGTTACTCCTTAAAATATATAG
>VXBU01018471.1:3365-27957 GCA_013400315.1 Bombycilla garrulus | reverse complement strand
GTAAGGCCTCTTTTTAAATAATTCCTGGGTATCTAGAAATCTCCAAGATTTTTTTTTAAGCTATGACAACTGAGAAACACTTCATTTCATTTGTTTCTCCTTTACATTCCTCCCATCCTTTACATACTTTCTACAGTATCTTCAGACTGCAACATCAGATATCATTTTAATTGTAATTGTCAGCTAAATTAAAACATTCTTAAAAAGGAAGTACATAGGGAACTTCATGCAAATGAGGATGATAGTTTCATGGCCCATCTGGGCTGCCATAGTAGACTGTGTTGATCGACCAGAAAAAACTTGCATTTTTCATAAGCAGGTCTTCATTGTAGTGAGGGTCACAGTCACTGCTACAGATATTGGACCAAAAACTGTGGATTGATGAAGAACAAAAATTACTGGACTTCAGAATTTGCAGCAATCTTAAGTCATTCACTGCATCACAGTCTTCAGCCTATGAATGTATCTTTTAAAGTCTCATTGCTTTAAAACCTACAATGGAACAACTTTACAGGATTTGTTGATTTCTACAAAAAACTATCTGTTCAAAATTTGTCATACATTACAGCAGCTCTCATCTCAATGTAGCTTTTCTTAATGGACTTGTCCACATGTGTGCTTTTAACAATTGTTCAGAATTTCTTTATACTGTATTATGGAAAAGAGAGTTTATAGCTGTTTTAGATTTAAAAGTTACAATTATTTCAGCTGCTATTAAAAAGTCTGTGCCAGTTTTAGATAAATCAGTGACTCAGAAAAAAGATACTCTCTTTCCTTTTAATAGTATGATAAGTTGGAGGTCTGACACTGAAGTAAACTGAAAGATTTACAAAAAAAAATCACTGTTCCAGTATACATTTCATATATTTCAAAATGACCTATGCAGACAGTAAACAGAGCAAACATTTATTTAGAAACAAAGTGGGAACTAGCTCACCAAGACAGTTTCATTTTGGTCCCAGGCTCCTTTACAATCCTACATATACAAATAATAAGAAACAGAAGAGGATTGCAAGATTTTTAATGCAAGTCTTATTATTGAAAAGTCATTTTTGTGTTTTAATTTTTATTATTATACAAAAGTATATGTACTTTGGTGTTTGCTACAGAGGTGTTGCTCCAAGAGCTAGCACTGAAGTTTCTTCATAGGTACAGCTAAAGGTATGGACATTGTTTAAGAGATTTTGAAACGGCATCACCCCACTCCTTTGAAAATACCTTTGAGATTATTTCAGTAGCACCTTGCTAATGTTGCAACAAAGAAAATAGTTAGGTCAGAGAGATTAACATTCCTTTATAGCTGTGCTATTCCTGTTGCATGACTAGACCACTGAGCACATTAAACTAATCCAGTTCAGTGTTTTCATAAGTTTGGCAGATAATGTGGATCCTTACAGATCCATAAACAATGCACAACAGAACCAAGCTTCTTTTTTATTACTCCTTTATTTTTTTGAACAACAGCTTTGTTATCACCAAGAACTTACTGTAAAATGGCTGAAACTTTGAGCAACTTTGTGGTGCCACAAGACTTAGCAGGAATTTATTATGTGCTTAAACTGAAGCTTTAGGCCTTGCTAAACTGAAACTTCACCTGATATTTTTATTTGCTGAATTGAACCTCATTATGCGCTTGTTTCAGTCAAATTAACACCTGTGCTCTAGCAGCAAGTCTGGAGAGCAGTGACAATGAAATCAAACTGCTTTTATTGGTATTTTGGAAAAGTCATCTGAAGTCTTGACTACCTGTTTTAAAGGCAGTGCTAGTGGAGCTATATAGCTGCTACTTACTTTGGACATTAATTATACACAACTGTTTGCTATACTTTAAGTTATTCAAAGGAATATTATGGCCTAGTTACTTTCCAGCCTTCCCTACAGTAACAGAAAATTTTACATAAGCTTCTGAAGTGGTTGTTGTTGCTAGATCTGGCTGCACACTGGCAAACAGAGACAGTACTGTCAACTCAATCATGCATTAGAGGGATGTTTGGATACCTTCTTTTCCTAATATTAATTTATTAAATCAATTCTGTAGATGTACTCTCTTGATTCTATCTGTTAATTGATAAAGAATATGTTTCTTGATTTTTTAGAGCTCCTTGAGAACTAACACGACTATACCTTCAAATGTTTTCTTTTCAAGAGTGTTGTCTAATGTTTAGAGCAGAGGATAGACAACAAGTAACCTTAAATTTAAATTGAAACATTTATTTTTTAAGTGATGTATGACACAGCCTTTCTTTCCTTTGATTTAATTTCTCTGTGATATTATACAGACTATCAATATGTTTTGAATCATTATTGAATTATGAAAGCAATTAAATAGTCTGGGTGATCATGCTGTGAGAACTCTACCATTCATATCTATGAGATAACGCAACGTGTCAGAGTCCTGGCTCATCTGAAGCCTCCTGACCTGCTTTGACCACAATTAGAGAGAATGTGATTCAGTAAACCTTCAATGCCATGTTAAGAAGAGGCGGTATCATTTTTCCTTTGCTGCCACTTCACCTGCAGCTCTCCTGATACATCTGTCACTCATCACATGCCAAAGCCTTCCACAATGTGCTTTTCACATCAGAAAGTGTTTCCTTCCCTCCTGTTCAGTCTGAAATCTATCTGGGGTAAAGTACAACAATAGGTACCTGTTTTATGCGCACAACAACCTGTCTCATTGTTTGGCCCCGACAATGCAAGTTTTGCCCATGCACCTTTGCAGAATTGTCCCTATTTCCACCTTCTCTGTCTTCTCAGCTGCACACACACAATACAGGAGAGGCATCCTCTAGGAAAATATCTCTCCCCCATTATGCTGCTGGTCCTGAAAGTTGGAAAATTAGCAGATCTTAAGGCTGGAATATTTCACTCTTGCACTTTTTTCTATATTTCAGTTGCAATCTTTAAGCAGCTGATATCTACTCAGCTGCTGAAATCAGAGGTTACAATACTGTAATGCTGGAGGTGGGAATTGAAGACAACATTAGTTTCTATAACATTCTATTTTCTGTAGAAAGCAGCTGCCAGATTCAAGTCTGAGATGAGACAGACAAAAAGGGAAGTGGCTAAATCACATTCTAGTAGGTGCCAAGAAGTGAGATGTAGCATTTTTCTGTGTGCCTGCGAGGCAATAACCTTCTAACCTTCTAATATGGCCTCTGGTTTCCAAATGCATTTTCAGGCATCACTGTCAAGAATACCACTAGAGCTTAGTGAAAAAACATGCAAAATGACAAGTGGGAAGCGAGTACTAAACCACAGTCTTTCAATTACAAAGATTATCAACTTCAATCTTTGCTACAAATTAAAAACCTAATAGTGTCCTTCAATAAAATCTGAGTGGATAATAAAACATTATGTAGAAAAAATTATATGCATTTCTTTTTCTCAGCTGCACAACATGTTCTAAAGCAACTTCTGCCTTCTTAACTGACCACATGTCAGTGAGTGGAGATTGCATTAAGTAGGTCATTACACTGGTCCACCATGGCAATTCCTGTGTTCCTAACATGTTTTAGTGTCAGATCTGTATTCAGTCTGGATGGGAATGCAAATCTTTGTCAAAATTATTTTCCTGTTCCTCAAAGGATTATTTCTTCCTTTAGATACCAACTTATGTGCTGAGTAATAGACAGGGGCCTGACATATGTACAAGAACCAGGATGTCATGTAAATTTTTTGTGCCCTTGCTGCAGTGCAGTCTGAGCCATGTACCTCTCAGTCTGAGCTGAAAAACTTAATTGAGTTGTGGAAAACTTTACAACTAAAAGAAGTTATAAAGTAGATATATATTTATTTCAGTGCTGGACGCACGGGGGATACTTCCTCCAAAATCATGCGTGCGTTCAGCAGGTTACACTCCCAACTTATTCTCTACAGACTAGGATTACATAATACGCCTAATACATATTTATTTCCTAACCCCGCCTATCTTCACCTCATATTAAAATTAGCTCCACGCATCTCTGCGGTTGCGCATTGATTTCTGGGAGCCTTCTGGTGGTCTTTGGTGGTCTTTAGGTGATGAAGTAAGGGTTCTTCCTCAGGGATGAACTTTTCACCTTGTTCTTTTACACATGTTCTATAGGCTTTTTGGCTCAGTTCCAGGCACGATGCTGGTTTTTTGCTAGTTCACTGGAGAATTCTCTTATCATAACAGAATCTGTTTTTGGCCTTTTGTTTCTTTATCCTGTTTTTGGCATTTGGCTTCCTTCTTATGTTATAGCATCCTGTTATTTGCAAGGACTGTGAATTGTTTAGGCATTCCAGGTGGTCATGTTAGCCCCGCTCTTTCATTTTGCTCTTAAATTCTAATCTTAATTTCTAATTTTTTAATTCCCTTATCTCATGTCAGTCTGTCTTTGAGGTCCACCTGCAGAATACAGCACTAGGTAAGAGGGAAGAAATGGGAGAAACACAGAATCAAAGAAGAAATGTCTGCTGTATGTTTTTCCAATGTTGCAAGCCAGTGGTTATGCTGAATCTTGAACTTCCCTTCCTTAGCAAGTATGGATATGAGATGCCTCCGAATGCTTAGAGCTCTGGTGTATTCAGACTATTTAGAATCCAAGCTAAGTTTCATATTTGCATTATTCCCTTGGTAAACTCACTTTTGCCTGGCTGCAGTAGTCTGACAGTGACTACCCTCAATATTCTCACCATCAGAAAGACCTCTCAGGGCTAATTTTCTTTTAGGGAAGGGACAGAAAAGAAAAAAATCATTAAAAATATAGGGAAGTGCATCGCTAAAGAAGCATAGTATATTATGTGATTAGTCATAAACGAACCAGTTAAAAACTGGGGTATAATCTGGATTCATGTCCTTGAAAATATTTCCTCATCTTCATTAAAATATGAGTAAAAATTCTTCATCCATAACCGTCTTGTGACAACCACTTACAATTCATGTGTCATTCAACAGGATTGAAATATGGAAATATCAGCATTTAAGGCCTAGAGGGACCATATGGCCTTTCACTTACTGGAAAAGTTTTCAAGAAATTTGTAATGTTTTCAGAAAACCTTTCTTTTCCTTTTTCATCCCTTTTTTTCAAAGTTTCTTTTTTTTTCTGACAAATGCTTATATGAAATCCATGTTAAAAAAAAAGAAGTTTGCACTATTATAGATCATAAAGTACATTACAAAAAATATAATATTTGGCCCAAAATTGTTTGATCCTCAAAAGTACAATATTCAGAGACTTCTGTCATCTCATTCTTTCTGATACCTCTCACATATGCTCTGTTCTTTTCTTTTACTCTATAGGTAGATTGTAGGTGCTTAGGAGGAATGATTTTATTCCTGGAATAAGGTTTTTACTGGACTTAGCACAGAGTGCTTTGATGATGGCTCTTGGGAGAGAAATAACTTTTAAAATAATGATTTCTTTTAAACTCCTAAATTTAAAATTAATTCTCAGAATTACGCATTTGAGAGAGGACTTTACATGTAGACTATGTATAAAATATGAATACAAATGCTTGAGGAGTAGTTCTAACATGGACACTTGTACAGACGTGATGACATCACTGTCTAACCATCGATGTGTGTATAATGATACATGATCTGCCCAGCTAGCTAGGAAGTCTGTTTCTGTGGATTCCAAAACCAAACTTTCAGCGTACTCTCTTTCCACTGGCACGTTAATGTGTCTGTCCCAGTAAAAAATTGCCCTGCCCTCCATTCTTTTTTATTATAGCAACTGCAAATAAATAATTAAAGAAGCTAACCCACCCTATGCTAGTGGGCTGATTGGGGTTTTTAATGTTGTCTGTGAGAACAGAGGTAGTACTATGCTAAATCTTGTGTAGCTGAGAATTACTCCAGAATATTAACACTCTGACCCTCTATAGAGAAAGATACAGAGGGCCTCTGTATTTCCTAAAGTACTTTTATATGCCAATTGTTATCATATACTTAATTATAAATAGAGATATCATATACTTACTGGTGGGAATAACATAGAAACATACCAGCATGTACAAAAGGGAAAATCAGATATCTTCCCTGTTGCTAAAATCCAGACTTTAGGAGACAGCCTCTTTACTTTTGGGATACTAGGTATTTCTTTATGAAATTGCAAGTCTCACATGTGCTGCAATGTATATTCTTCTTGTATGCTTGTAGACCATCCTCGATCTCAGAAATAAGCAGCTGCATAGTCTTAGAAATAAGCAGCTGCATAGAACAAAGCCTAGACACCAGCTTTCACACCTGAGCTGAGTTGGCATTTGCCCAGTAGAGTGAGCCATGCTGAACTGTCAGGGATGGTGCTGCAGGGCCTCCCAGGAGGGAGGAGCAGGAGCAGGGCTTGCTGTGCAGCCATGTCTATCCTTCTGCAGCTGATGCTGGATCAATGCTCTGATACATTTGCACCCTGGTGCAGCAGGATAGGCCTCTCAAGAAACAGAGATAAAACACCTAAACATTAACAGCAACAGAAGGTCACTGACCTTTTTTATAGTGGTTGAACTACAACCCCCAGGTTTTATGACCAATGTCAGAGGAGCAGAACTTGATTCAGAATTAAGTTACAATAGTTTGCTTTATACAGTTTATACCAATATACCCATCTTTTATCAACGTGCAAGAATTTCTGTAGCGATAATTCCTATTTATCTTCAGCAAAAACCTGTGCTATGTGGGACACAGCTGCTCTATATTTTACTAGAATCCTCCTTTGCATTTGCTGAAAAATTCACTGATATAACATACAGCCCTGAAGCCAACTGAGTAACCAAATAACATGGCTAATATAAAATAATAGGGTATGAAGAGAACCCTGTGAAGTGAGAAGTGAAAGTAGGATAGTACTAGTAACACACTTTCAACATGTTTACCAAGGATAGCTAGAAATACTACATGGGAAGGATGAATTGTGACTTCTGAAGTATCAGAGCAAAAATCTGTTAAATGAAATATGTTAAACTTTTACAATTCCATTCTTACTACATTCTTTGTCTTTTTACAGTGATTATCAGAAAAGCCATTATTACTACAGAGAAAACCGATTTTACTCAAGTCATCCTCTTTATCTAAGAATATCAAACTGCTTTTCAAATTGAACAAATTCTTACAAATTAATATCCCATGTCAAGACCATTATTTAGATATTGTATGAAGAAAGAGAAATATTATGATATTGGGTATTTTACCTAAAGTAGTACACAATGCTTGAAGCAAGACGTAATTAGAAGTGGTATTTTCTGACCTGCTGGCATAATTATTACCCTTACACAATTCATTTTTACAGAAGCTCAGCGTTAAACTCTGTGCTTTTAAATGTTCAGTTAGCATACAGATTAGGTGAACTGTGGAAAACAGCAATTTTGTTTTAAACACAGACTATGAATTTTAACAGTAAATATTTAGATAAATCTATAAACAGAAATATCTTTAGCTAAGTACTTTTATCACATTATTTCCTTTTTCCGAAATGTTCAGTGATCATCAATTGTGCCTTATACTAGACAGACCGCAAGATAGTTATTGCGTATTCTGCACTTAGCCATCAGAAAAGGATGACCCACTTCCAGCTGTGAAAAAGTTAATGGCTTAGAATTCTAAAAACTACGTCAAATAATTAAATGTGAGCCTGTTGCTGTGTTAGTCATAAGATATTGCCTTTCAGAGAGATCTAGAAAATTTTTATGCTCATTTAATAAAGAGGCAAGAAGAGCAACTGCAAAGCATTTCATTCTTAAAGAGTTTTTGCTTCAGAAGGAAACAATAAGATAGGAGATTTTTTAAAATAGGCTTGATTTTAGTTAATTTGTGGTTAAATATATTGGGTAAAGCAATTCCGAGCCTTAACTGTAAATACACCATTGTCTGTTTGGGAAAGAAAACACCCAGGTGGAAATAAATTTCTTGAAAAATTCCTGGAAATCAAATTATTTTTATGGAATATGATCTTGGATGAACAGATACTGAACCATGCGACTGTGTTGGGCTGATGCCTGGCTGCCAGACACGGGCACAGCTGCTCTCTTACAACCCCTTATCAACAAGACAGGAGAGAAAAATGACAGCAGAGATGAAAATGTTCATGGATCAAAGAAAAGACAGGGAGATCATGTACCAAGGTCTTCACAGGCAAAATAGACCTGATTTGGTGAAAATTAATTTAATTTTTTGTCAAATAATACGGATTTGGATAGTAAGAAACAAAGATTAAATCAAATTGAAAAGCCAGATCTTCATCTTTGAAAACTAGAGATCTGAACTGAAAAACATGTCCTTAAATTTCTTTCTGCGTCTAATCATAGCTGACTTACACATGAGACCCATTGAGCAAGTGTACTAGAAAATACGACGGACTGACAGCCGCTACACACAGGGTCCCATGTATGGTTTCTGGAAGGAAAAGCATTTACGAATTGCCTGCTTTGGCCAAAGATTGGCCAAAGATTTTTTATGATACAGAGTGATAGATCATGTGGGTATATTATTTATATATTATCTTAGTGGAGGATTCTCATCAGTAATATTTTCTCCTTCTGCAGTAACACAGAAGTCTTTTACATTATTCTTAAGATTAAAAGCATTTTTTTCCCTTCTTTGTCTGTTCTTTTGTTTGTGGTTTGGACATTTTTTACACTCTACTTATATGCTGAGAAAATTGGAATATAGCATACACAAACAGAAAGGCTGATATCCTGCTAGAAGTTTTATTTTTAAAGTAAAACATAGGACTTTAAAACTTTCATCTCCTATGTAATTGACAAATCAAATAATTCTGTAAAATAACAGCAATTTTTGGGCAAAAAAGACCTATATAATTTTTAAGGTGGATACCATTTGTTTGTATATAAGTGCACATAAAGAAGGCAAAACTCCTTTGTGGAAGACAAAAGTCCAAAGGCTTCGTTTTGGGTACAGGCAGTATAATAGACTGGATGGAACAGAAAGTATACTGGTACTCTTTGCTGATACACTTGAATACAAACATGAATACACATAGAGTTAAACAGTGTTTAACTGTTTAACTCTATGTGCATTCATTAATATAATCCTACAGTGTCATGAAATAAGCTGCAGACCACTTAATAGATGCACAAATGGAGTAGGAAATGAATTTTTGAAGTAGTTTATTGTTGATATTAGCCAGGCAGATGAATATTATGCCAGTAATTACTCTCATCTGCTACTACAACTATTTAATCTTTTATAACTTCAAGCAGACATGTGCTAGAGCAATTAGCCTTAAAATGTGCAGAAGAATCAGAATATTCTGTTGCCTTAAGATGACTGTGTATAAAAATATCTACTTATTTTGGTAGATGAAAAAGGAACTGGATGATCTTTAAAGGTCCCTTCCAACTCAGATGGAAATAATTCTGATCCACGCTGATGGAAACCAAAAGGTGAGAACCAACCAATCTTAAGTTCATGATTACAAACTTAGAAAAAACCAATTTTCCCTAAACTTTTGCAGTGAGACAAGGAGTATTATGAAACACAGTGTGTTCTTAAGTTCCTTGTATGTATTTGGAGGCAATTAAAAGTAAAAGGACTTTATATTAAAAACAAACATAAGAATTTGCTAACTACAGAAGAAGTTTCAATGGTCCATAGAAAAATGAAGCTGGAATTCATAACTGATATATTTTAAAGTATCTAGAAAAGTAATTTAATAGAGGTTAAATTTTTAGTGATGATTCTGAATAGGTTTTTTACAAAAAATAAAATTAATCAAGCCACATGAAAACTTGAAATACAAATTTCTTGAGCAATATTTCATAAGAAAATTCCAGAAGTCCTGTTCTTTTCAAACCACATCTACTAAATAAACATCAGTTGTTAGTAACTCACTGGAGTTAAGAGGCACTTATGATTACCAGGAATGAAAGCTTGTTTTTAGTTTTAGCTCTTTTATGGTGCAAACACCTCAGACTCTTGGGTCAGCTTTGAAACAAAGTGGAGAAAAAAGCAATGCAAAACTCAAGCTCTGGAAGGACAATGTATGCACCAGATCTGGGAGACCTAAACAGTTGTGGGAGGAGCACAGTATCAGGAAAGCTATACAATACTGGAGAGAGTGAAGCAAGGGTGAAGTCAGGGAAACAATTTCCTTTTCTTTCCAGCTGCTGTTTTTTTCTTAGATTTTTTTTTTTCTTATTCATCTTCAGAAGACCATAAATTCCCCTAAAGTTAGAGCTCATCAGGTATAAGCCTAAGTTTAGAACTGGTTGCCAGCTACTGGTGACTACTTCTCTTGCAGCCAAGTATTTAACGGAAAACCAGCAAGAATCAGGACATTAAGTCTTTAATTGCTGCTGTATTTAAAAAGGCTACCGCAAAGTATTTACAGAACTTCCTTACAGCAATTGTAAATATTTCACTTAACTTCTTCTAACTCCTTACTCTTTTCACAAGGTTCATAGTGTCAGAAAAATATATGGGAACTTATATCAACTGTCACAGCATTCAGTAACAGGAGCAAATTCCAAACTATCTTCCAGCTAAACCTTCTTGTGCTGCTCCTGCAGCCCTGCCATGCCGTCCATGTGAAAAATCACGCAGTGCATGTGATAACTAGTTTATCTCCCACATCCTCGAGCTGCTGATCTTTCCTCTTGCTTTGGAATACACAGCACTGCAATGTCAACATAAACTGCAGTATTCTGACTCATAACACCATTCTTACCATGACAATTAATAACTGGTTTCCCACCGATTCCTGACCCAACAATTTTATGTACACATTTGGCTGATTATTTCTTTTTGCAGAATAATTCTTCACAGAAAAGTGTAAACAAGCATAAATTTTAGTGACAGATTGAAAAAGTAAAGGGAATAATGTTTACTAAGAAAAGAGTAGTTTATATTCTCATAAACCTACACCAGTCAGGAAAAGGGCCATGAAAACAGATACTTATCAGTTTCCTCTCACCCAATCATATCTACATGAAAGACATGGACCCCATCTGAAGTGGGGAACATAAAAGACCGGGCTGATGATGTGGACATAAATGTAGATAATTAAGTAGTCCCCTTTATAACATCAACTTCATTCAAATTCTGAGTGAATTCATCAATAAAAGATATACTGGAGATAGTTATGGTCACTAAGGCTGATAGCAATCTAAAGTTAGGATTTCTCACTGTAACTCAGCAGCTGGCATGCTTTTTTAACATCAACAAACTCTAATAAAGCTGAAGGAAAGATACCATTTGACATAGTACATAGATGCACAAGTATTGCATATAAACGTAAGTATAAATATAAGGCACCTGTCTTAGTTCTCCAGGAATTGCCTCTTTCTTAACTGTGTTTCTACCAGCCAAATTTCCTAATTTATATAATGTTTCTTGCAGATTTTTTTATAGTGATCATAATCATGACTCTGGCAGCATCCTGACTTAGAGATCCATGAATTCTTCAAGTAATCCAAAGTCTTGTGTAGTAGTTTGCAATGAGAGTGATAAACAGAAATGCACCTTAATAATCCCACTTACCAGCTTGGAAAAGTTCACGGTGCAAACTCCACTCTTTTCCATGGAAGACAGAATAACATTCATTGCCTTCAAATTGTTATGACCCCACCACTGGCATGAGGCTTGCCACCCCAAAATAGTGGTCACACACTGTTTACTTCTGCCAAAAGTGAAATAACATCTTGGTCAGCTGTCCCATCCATGTGTTCTCATTTCAAGATGATAGAGTATGGTCTTCAAGTCATGTCATTAATATTTCATCAAAATGTAGTATTCACAAAGAATTCAAAATATTATTTCATATTCATAATTTGCCTATTCCATCCATTATTGGAACATTTTAGCTGAATTGCCATTCAATGTGCTGTTCAGTACAGTGGGCTTCCAGAAGTGTGTACTAGCATATCTCATCTAACAACTGTGGAAAGGGAGAGGTCTCTTCCATTCCTGTCCATTTGCTGACACACACTGCTACCCACTGGGAACTGTTGTTTCCATGTTTCCTGGCCTCAGTGCACCTTTTAAAGCCAAACACTGGCAGTGTATCCTGGCAGGAGCTTATGCACAGTCATGACACACACACACTTTGCTTTCTTAAACAGGAGTAACTTTTTGCCACATTCAGGGCAAGTAAATGTACATGAGCTGACCTGGTGCCAGGAAATTAGTGTCTTGAGGCCAGTGTTGGAACCCAGGGGGTTCCTATGGCATCTCAGAATATTCCAGGCCCTGGTCAGGAGGCTTTTCAGCCTTGCCAAAGGCGTCGGAGACCCTGGATTGATACTGAGAATGCCTGTGGCTTTAATNTGGAATTTAATGGTAAACATTGAATACGTAGTTAATAGTATAAAAGAATAGAGCTGACCCGGGGTGGGCACAGTGTGCCTCAAATTCCCTTGCAGGGCAGAGTGTGCTGAGGACAGCGTGCCTCAAACTTCCTTGCAGGGCACAGTGTGCCTCTGGGAGTTTTGCTGCGTCAACCTCAGCAGGGCAGAGAAATCTACTTTTGATAAGGAACTAATAAACTGCCTTAAGAACATGAACTAACGACTCCAAACTGCTTCTTCAGCTCAGGCAGAACGGAGAAAAGGACTTTTTGCACACTGTGGGGGTCACCCAAAGCTGGGAAGACTCCCACAGCCAGTGCCCACAACTTTCCCCCCAAGGCTGGCAGAAGGAAAGCATAGTGTGACAAGGGAGTTGTGGCACTCTGGAGTTTAGACACCTGGACAGACACAGTGTGACAGTGAAAAACCAGTGTAACTGAGGATGGTAACAGGCAATATACACTGGCAGAGCAGAGCACCACACAATTACTTCCCTAATAGTACAACGTCTAGGCAAAGCCTAGGACTAAAGAATGAAATGACACATATAAGAGCTTTAATATCACTCAGAGCTTTAGCTTGGAGGCTAATACTAAACTCACTATATCTGTAACAGCAGTTTTGGAAATTACATCCTGAGTCCATCTTTGCAACATTTCTGTACCTACACAAGTTCCTTGATACATTGCTATGGGTAATTCTATTACTAATATCTACATGGCTTGGCCAGTCTTGGATGTTGCTGAGTGGATATCCATGAGGAGTGTAATCACCAAGAAAAGCATTGGCACATATCAGCAATCTCTGTGCATCTCTCATGTAGTCTAATCTGATGAAGAAAGCCTGTGAAAAATGGGTTATTTCAGCCTGATTTGACTAGGGCCTCAGATATTAGACTTTGTGACATCTCCTAAGATGAAAAAAGGAAACGTTTTTTGCTCCATACAAAATCATTTAACACAGCCTTCAGTAGAGAATAAACAGGAAGTGATACATCCTGGCCTGATCTATAATTTTATAAGCTTGACATCCAATGGAAAACCAAGTGGAATTACATGGCAAGTGATACATAATTTGCCTTGGTAGTTTTTGAATCAGTTGACCTGTGGATAAGGACTCAGTTTACGTAAGACTCAGGGTGAACTAAACAAGGCACAATGATAAAAAATAAAGTCACCACCAGTGAGTTTAAAAGTCACTGACCAGCTTTTTTTCTCAAGGTTTGCTCGTGATTTACTCAGCATAAGGCTGTAGTGGTAATCTTGTTTTAAAATGCATGAGAAACATCAACAGGAAAATACCAGCCTTAACTTTATAAGATGCATTTGGATCTCAAGGACAACTAAGTAGAGAAGATTTGAATTCAAAGAAACACTGAGATATTTTTCTTTGCTTAACTGACCTTTAGTGATTCTGACTATGGAAAATGTCCCTCCAGTTTGACTCATTTTTTTTCTCTTCAGATACACTCTGTTTGTCATTAAGGGCTGTTACTAAAGCAGCTCTTGAGAGCACATGCAGCTTTTTCCCTCAGTTATAGTGAGGAGGATAATTACAGGATAAGCTGTAATGAATTTATGCAAACATGTTCAGCTCAAGTCACATGGAGAGAACAAATTAACTGAAATGAAAAGCTAAAAAGCTAAACCTTCACCTCTAGTGCATTCTTGAACTATGCATTTGAATTGGATACTTTTTTCTCTGTACAGAAAGATCTTTCATTTTTCCCAAATGCACAGCTTTTTCTTCCTCTAGGCTTGCAGTCTATAATAAGTATAAAATATTGGTACTGCAAATCTCTCTTGCTATGGAGATTTTATATGAAGGAAACATGTGGTTAATGTAATCAGATTTGTTGTTCAAAATGCTGGGTGTTTTTTTACTGTTATGGCCAAAATTGCCTCATTCTTATCCAGTCAAATTTGACACTGGATGATGGCTTATTAAAAAAAATAATTGTTGAAAATATAATGCTTGATGTTTCTAAATCTGAAAAGAAAGAAAGTTATCAGGACAAGTCCAGTTTCAAATTTTGACCAATTTAATTTTCATTAGAAAAATTATTTTCTGTTCCTTTCTCTTTATTAAAACTTAAAAATGAAAGGTGTCAAGCCAATTGGGCTGAGGAAAATATAACTGTAGCTCTTTTGACTAGACAATTCCTTTGTTTGGAATGAGTGTTGGTCATACATTTGACCTTCAAAACCTCAGACAGAGTCTTGCTTGCTTTCTGTGTTCACAAATGTTGAATTATGTTTTTAGTGGATCACAAAAGCAAAGAATTACATCCTGCCTTGTGTCAGGGTTTTATGATTCTGGCTTCACCTTTCCAGAACTTGTTCACACTTCTCTTGAGATGATTTACGTCCACTGTACCCACTTAGCTGCTCAGCTGGTATGCTTGAGCTGTGGATTGCTAAACAGTGAAGTGACAAAAGTGTGACAAGTGCCATGCATAGGAAAATACTAAGACATAGGGCCCATCAATTTGCACTGTTACCATGCATTAGATTCAGTGTCGAAACCTCTAATGCTGTAGTACTTACAGGTGACCATGCCCCCAAAACTGGACCAAGCAGAGCTTTAGGTATCTAAGACAGGACATAGAAAGAGTGAAGATCTTTATATTCAAAATTCATTCTGGACCATATTCTCTAATTACAACTCTCTGGAGGCACATAAACTTTGTAATGGGGCTGTAATCTTTAAAGGACTTCCTTTTTAGCACGTATGGAAGCTTCATGTTCCTAGTTACACTCAGCAGCTCTGCTCCTCTCAGCCCCTGTGTTTAATCACTTCTCTGATACCTCTGCCTGTGGTGGCAGAATATCCCTGGTCAAGTAATACCACTAAAAGTATGATGGTTGCAACTGATTTCCTTAAACTAAGGACAAAGAAGTACCCAATAGTTCTTCAATTAATGATTTCGTCCAGAATGTAAACAGTCCAATTTTCTATTTCCATTCCTGATGGACACCATCAGCTCAAGATTTATTCATAGCACTCTTAACTTTAGTGACCTCCTAATTTTTTTTCAGTTAATCTCCAAATCACACAACTTTCCTGAGAAGTGAGGGTATGGCAGTTTTCCAGTAATGACTATTATTTCTGTGTGAGCATTCCTGTTACATCTCTTGCTTCTTAAACAGATGAAGAACAGCAAGGGGAAACAGAAACATGCAATAGTCACACAAAATGGAAAACATGGTTATAACTACAGTTTTTTAAGCTGTTTCCAACATATCACACTTTATGTGAATCCTCCTTCTGAAATACTTCCAATCCTCCTTCTAAGTTCTTTCAATTACTACAATTCTCTAATTTAATTTGATGTGTCTATTTCAATTTATTGCATTCGCTCTCTTTCAAATCCATAATAGAAATCTGATTTTAATAGTCACAAAAGATAATCTGACACCATTTATAAAATATTTAGAAACTGTTGTCAAATAAGTTTCCGACTAGAGTTTTTCTTAAATGGAAGTATCTGTAATGTGGAGAGATATAATCAAACCTGGGGGGTGGGGAGGGGATGGGGAGGAAATAAACCTATATCTAACATGATCTGAAATGTCAGAAGTTTTTAAAGATTTTTTTTTTTTTGCTGCCTGGTATCTGCTTGTCGATTAGTTAAACAAGTGAATGTATTTTCTTTTGACATACTTGATCTTAAATTTCATTAGGTTGACAGAAGAGGTAAAATTACCTTCCTAGATGGGACTAATTGAGAAATTCCGAAAAAAAAAAAAAGATGTTGAAAAAAAATAAAATAATTCTCCCACACAGAGGTTAAGTAGTTCAATTTTTTAATTCACTGATTTTTTTTCAGAGCATACATCTAAACTATGCTTCTTGTTCTAAAGTAAATTAATCTAGAGGTTGCTTCACTAAATTCTCTCCAAAGTCTCCTGAAAAGAAAAGGAAAACTTCCACTTGATTAGCATGGAATTTGAAACAGGTCTAGGGGTTAGTGGGACTTCTCATAGTGTTAGAAAATTATTGCATCATTTGTAGAGTAAACTCTACTTCAGGGAAACCAAGTCTACCGCAACTGCTGAAAATTTGGAGGTAAGACGGGTTATGGCAACAGAGCAGCAGGAACAATGGCTTCTCCCAGCCAGTTCTGTTAGATACTCTACGGCCTCTGAACATTTCCTCTCACAAATCTATTGCAAGTAGTTTCTCATAATGAAGGAAAAGCTAAAAATATGTTCTGTAATATTCCTACAAAATCTGAGAGGATTGAAAGGGTCTACTATCAGTTCCTCTGTGTCTGCCTGCCTAAACATCTCATTAGCAGTGACATAGAATAGCAAATTATTGAAGAATTGCAAGTTACAGAATTTTTAAATGCTGCCAGTCAATAAAATGGAAAGGCTCAAACGAGTAGTTTAAATCTTCCCATTTCAATGTCTGCTTCTTGATGTTATATCGCTGTGATAAACTAGTGATGCAGTGAAAATTTGTAATCCTTTCTATTATAAGGAACCCAAATTACTGCCTTCAATGTCTGCTGAACCCACAGAACTACAGAGCAAATTGGTAAAATTTCAGATAACACTTCAAACAGAGCATAGAGAAGAGAGCAGCACATTACATGACTGAAGAATCACATGGTGCAGCAGAGAAAAGGAAGCTCTAACAAAAAAAGATTCTGATCCTGTCCTCTTCTTCCCAATAGAAATCCTATGACTACATGTACAGGGGAAAGTTTGACTAAAAGAATATTTAATACAAATTAACCAGACATTTCTGACAGGGATAACAGGTTGTATACTCTCTTTTTGTTTACTGACATGTTTAAATATCAATGATACTATGTTTGGTAAGAAATAAAAGTTCCATCATACCATGAGCATATTTGTGAAACAGGGACCAAATTTTCAAACCTGAACCCACATAAAAACATATTTATCCCCAGAGGGAGAGACAGGGTATCTGGTAAAATATGCTCCCTGGTTTCACGTCAGGGCGCTCACACCTTCCTTGGCTTTCTGAATTTTTTCCTACTTTTCTTTTAAAAAAGATGTTCTTATTTTAATGCCATGCCTAAACAGAAAACAGAAAAGATATTTTACAGGTTTTGATGTTGAAATGAATGCACAATTTGTCTATTCCACAATAAATGTTTTCTTAAATTGAATGACTTTAAACAGAAAAAAAAATTTAGACACAAAAATCTGTGAAGTCCTCAGAGCTCTAATATTTACTTTTGGGGTTCTTTACTTTCATCCTTACAAAAACATCCTGATTAAAGCAGGGTCAAGCTTAGTGACCTTGTTAAGGATTAATTGATTCACACATGCATTTAAAGAGAAACTGCTGCTGCATACAAGCTGTTTAATACCACTCTTAAGAAAACCAACATTTCCAGATTATCAAAGCAAAAGCAATTTTGCTGTGTGCTACAATTGCTTATACATGGAAGAGGTTTGTCAGTCAGAACATTCTAAATCTTGCTGGAAAAGTCATAAAAAAAGTAAAGCACAAAAAGTAAAGTTGGACAAACTTAAATTTAAATGAAAAGGAAATTCCTGACAAGACTTTGAGAAGCTATTAGACATGAGAAACAGTTATAGAGATAATGAACTCATTGTAAGTCTTTAAAACAGTCATCTCGGAAATGTCATCTCTGAAAAGGTTGTCTTTCTGCAGCTTCTGGATGATATTATCTGTCTGCGTATCACTTGAATGGGAGCTAAGGGAAGAAAGCAGTTGGGGAAGCATGAATTTGTAATGTTTTCTTTCAACCATAGGGTATGCAAGACACTGAATAGCCCAGAGAGCCCTGTCTGGACTTTAGGGAACAGAATTTTCTATGTGGCCTTCGGTGTCCTTAGGGCATTTGAAGCAGGACAACAATACATCTGTGACCCAGTCCAAACACCAGCCCTATCCTCATTCTTGAATCCATTTTCCTTTCTCATTGTCTCACTGTTCCCTTAAATTTTGTTTCCTTTGCTGAAAAACAACCCACTTTCAATAGAACAACATGAGCCAATATCCACTAACAAAAACAGACTGAGGAAAAAAGTTTTATTTAAGTTCCACTTAATTTTGTCTGGTGAAACTGAGGCCAAGCTAGTGTCATATAGTTCCAAATTCTGCAAGGTACTGACTGGTCTCATTTAACACACTTAATATTAAGTATCTGAGTATTTTGGCCAATGTCAGTGAGACTAATTATTGGTTTATTATTGCAAGCAGTATACGGCATAGTGAAGTGTCCTAGGTTACAATGTAAAAATGTGCCAGAGGGTCTGTATTCTATCTCCATCTTCATTAACTGTTGAAACAAAGGAGGGGCAGTGTTTTTCTTTGCCCTCTCCCCTGGACTATCTCCTGTTAATGGGCCATTAACACCTTGCCCTATGAGTCATAGATAACTCCCTCTGGGAGGTATTTGTGTTTAATGGGCCATTGTGAGGACCCACCCCATGACTCATAGAATGACATCAGCCCATTGTGAGGATCCACCACATGACTCATAGAATTACATAATCCCATTGTGAGATGCTCCACCCAGGGGGAGGAGCCAAGCATTCCCACCTGGATATAATGTGGGAACTGGGACAGAACAAGGAGCCCTTACCCACTGGTTTCCAGAGGACAAGAGCTACCAGACCTGTCTACAGGATCACTATTTCAGCAAGACCACCTCATCTGGACTGCTGCCATGACCCTAACTAGTAGGGTATCAGGTTGTATTCTGACTCTGTCAGTGGTTTTTGTTTTCTTTATATTACTTGCATGTATTTTACTTTTTCCTATTAAATTGTATTTCTGACTTGGAGTCTCACTGATTTTGCTTTCAAACTAGTACATGAAGGAAGAAAACCTCTAAGTGAAATTGAATTTTTACTGTGGTCTAGAGCTCCTTAATGTACTTGTCAAATTTCTTTTCTTCAAAACCTCAAGTAACGTTGATGGAATAAATAATTGAGAATTCACAATAAATGAACCCTGCACTCATTAGAGGCTATAAACAGCTTCCAAAACAGAAAATATTTTTTCTTAAGAAATTTGCCTTGGTCAAATTTTGAAAATAACAAGGCCTGTATATAAGGGAGAACATACAACATTGCCAGGACCACTGGAGATATTCAGACATTTACTTTCCAACTCAGTAATTCATTTTCCCAGACTATTTCTAGAACCAGGAGTTCTCTTTTCTGAAGAGTGTGAGAAGTACGGCATACATCTCAACACTGGTTGATATTTGCTTTTGTAGTTGTCTTAACTGAAATAAAGGACTCCTTCAGCAATGTTTGTATTGGAAGGAGGATATATCTTGCCAACAGGATGGTTTGAAAACAAAGTCTATTATAAGTTGGTCAGGAAATTGAATACTAGTACTCCTGGAATTTGTTGTCACCTGACATAAATACATTTTTTTTGCTTTGAATTGATCTCCTAGACTCACAATCAATTTTTTAGATAACATAATTTTGATTACTTTGTGGTAAGATTAACAGCTAAGTTAATTTAAGGCTAAATGATGGTGATACCATCATTTGCATACTAAATACATAAACATTCACCAAATTATTTTTCAGCACTTTTTTCATTACTATAAAATGCATTTATTTGATTGGACACAGTATAAATTCCCAAATGACATAAGAATACATTTCTTCTGAAAATTCCAAAATACAACACCAGATATGATATCCCATGCCCTACATTTCCTAAGCATACAAAAAATGCTTGTATTTCCCAAATAGTGTTATGAACTATGTCTCTCTTCTCTATTCCATGTCTCTTCTATTCCATTCTCTATTCTATGTCTCTCTCCTCTATCTGGGAGAGTGGATGTGTGAACTCTCACAACAAGGTTTATGGGATGATATTTTTCCATATTTTATGCCAAATCTTCTACCTATGCACTATATCAAGGCTGGATAGATCAAGGGGGAAGTATATAAAGACTGCTTCAGAACATATTTCCTGTCATGAAATGCAGATCACCCTTGGTGACTTCTCTGTTGGAAAGACCCTCTGTAGTCCCAACAGAACTATGTTTGCTAGAAAAAAAGATGACATTGACACTGAATCAGTCATTATCCTATTCCTGCTGCTCTAACAGGAAATATTGCAATTTGTCTCTAGCTCTTTCTTATTATACGGTTCCAAGAGTTACTGTTTTCTTATTTTTATAATTTTTTATGACTTAGGGGGGCAGCATTCTGTTTATAAATTTGGGTTTGCATAGTGCAATCTAGTCTTCTACCTTGGAGGTGTGAAATCACGAATTTTCATAGTGAGATCAATGAGTCACTTTATTTTTCAGAGTGAAATGTTTCATAGAAAACCATCAAAATTAAGCCTCTTCTTTATCGTTTTACTTAAAACCAGTTTCTTGGAATTATATGGCACTTGCCTTTTCAGCAGCTAACATTGCAGCCCTTTGTATGAAGACTGTTAAGAAGCCCATGCCTTCCTTTCTGACTCACACCATCCCAGTGAGAACAGGGGAGAGCTGGTAGTTATGTCCATTGCTGGGCACTGCCTCTTCTGCAGCTAAGCCCATGCAGCAAGATGAATCAGGTAACGGGCTGTAAACTGTTTTACTAAAAGTTTTGCTTGTGAATGTAAGAAAGATCCTCCTGGAGGAGGAGTCACAGGTGCTGTGATAACAAATAGTATAAAGGAATGTCTCTTTTGACCTCATTGTTATACCCCAATGCTGCTTTATCCTGCATGGCTGATGCAGCCTGCCAATGCATTTCTAAGAGAGCAGTGAGAAGTCACATTTTGCACACACACCTATTTCTTCTGTGGTTACAGCTTGTGTTTTGAAAATTTCACAGCTGTTTCCAGTATGTGCTTGTCTGACACCAGGTACTCCTAGGAAAACTCCCTTCTTTCACAGGTTCAGTGAGGAAAGCAAGTATTGATACTACAAATTTTCCAGCACAGCTCCATTGTGATTGTATCTGGTATGCAGTGTCATCCTGAGCCACTTGCTCATAGACGGAGTGTCCTGGTTTAGGGCAAATTTGGGAGAAAAACTGTAAAGGGTCCCCCTCCAGGAAGCAAACCCAAGTGGCCCCTCCCCCAACCGGTTCAGGAAGAAACTTCCTCAGAGAAAAAATGGAAAAAAACCTGTTTATTCAACAAGCAAAGCAGTCCTCAGTATAAAAATGAACACTACCAAAGTACAAAACCTCTCACCACTCCGAAGAGATGACAAACTCACAAAATCTCTCTCCTGTGGGTGACAGCTCAGCTGTCTGTTATCAGTCCCTCTGGCACTGGGAAATGCTGTGGCCCAGGCCAGGCCCCGCTGGGCCACAGGTGCAAGCTCATGTTGCTCCCATGGCTCCCCATTCCAGAGCGCGTTCAAATAATTCCAGGGAAAAAAAGAAATAGAAAAACTCTCCAGGGAACTTTTCTGCTTCAGTTTGTCAAAAACTAACTAAAAGTAAAGGAGAGCTTTCTTCTGCTGTCCACCACAGTGACACAGTCCAGGAGATGAAGCGATGAAACTCTTATGTCTATGCTTTGAAAACATCTGCTTCTCCTTCCCTACCTTCACTTTCAGAGCCAGACTTAGATGTGCAAAATTTATTTCTGGGCTAAACAGACAAATGGAGATACAATTCAACATCACAAAGTCACCGCAGGACAGGGAGAAAGAGGAGGAAAAGATGTATTTGAAGCTTCTTGCACTAAGCTATTTATTGCAAGAAATTGAGGAGAGCCTGGTGCATTAATACAAATCTCTGAAATAATCAAGGGATTATCACTTCATATTCTGGGCGTTCCTGGCAAATCAACTCCATATTGAACCAAAACTAGCATGGTAAAAGTTTCAAGTTTGGTTTATGTTTACCCCATAGATATGTCCAAGAGAAGGGGAAGAGACTGAAATCATCTCCTCACATGAAATAGTGTATAGTATGTGAATTTATTAAATTAGAATAGAGCCGCCTTTTTTTTCTTAAAAAATTACTGTGTCAGAAATACATGTTTGTGTGTATATCTGCTTGTGATATTTCTGACACACCGCAAGAAGCCAGGAAAAATACAACACAGGTTCCCACTACCCCAAAAAATACCTTGCCTTGCGACTTCTCAACAGGTTTAAGGACTGAGGAGAACTAGTCTCAAAATTAATAGTTATTTGTAACATGACCTTCATGCCTCAATGTTGCAATATGTAATAGGATGATGATTCCAGGCACTCCAGTAAAACCACGTATATAAACTAAGAACTTGTGTGCTTACACTCAAGGTTCTTTTCTTCATTTGTGCTACTTTTGTTTGTTGTTGTAAATATCCCTTAATATAGTTGTGTCCCTTCCTGACCTTTTCTTATTGGCCTTTTGAGAGAGCACCTTTCTTACCAAAACATAGGCTGTTTACAATACATCTGCAGGGCATGGAGTCTTGGATGATGAAGTAAATTAGCCCAAATGTTGTAATAGCTTACATCCTAGGCAGAAATCTGCCCCCAGTACACCAATCAATGGTGATTTCCTCTATAGATTTATCTGAGCTTTAAAAACATTCAGTGTATTATATTACTATCACTGTACGGTGAAATAACTGCCTTTTCCGGGCACGTCAGCATGATAACCCAACGAGGGACATTGTTGAAAGTATCTGGAGATCCACAGCTTTGAAGAGATATTGATAGAGTCAGCTAGAGTAGTTTGGGGGATCCACCTCCCTCTCCCTGTCCACGCTCTTGGGCTGTTTCCTAGGAGAGCTGCTCAGGAGAAAAGAGGAATGTCTATTTGGTAACAAGACAAAATTACCTTCACCACTGTTTACAGAAAACAGGCTGGCTACTATAAGCAGACTGAAAAAGCACAAAATCTGCTCAAAACACTTGGTGCAGCATTTAACTTGGTAATGATTTAGGCCTCCAGGGAAGACACAGTGCAAGGATCAAGCAATAAAATAACATTAGCTAAAAGACATGTGTGTTAAGGTCATGGGTGAAAAAATACAATTTTTTTTCCTACATTCAGGAAAGTGTAGAATTACACTGTGCTGCCTGTAGAACACTCACTTTTTATATATTGAAATTAATCTGTGAGCATGAATAATTATAATTTTACTTAGTTAATGCTGATTCTTTGCTCTCCAAATGCT
Organism: Bombycilla garrulus; assembly: GCA_013400315.1. NCBI lineage: Eukaryota > Metazoa > Chordata > Aves > Passeriformes > Bombycillidae > Bombycilla > Bombycilla garrulus. Next base: position 4,587 of record VXBU01018471.1, on the reverse strand, counting down.
TTTTGTTTTTCTTCCATGTGGAGTTTCTCTAGAAATTGGATTAAAGAAAAGGTGTAGTCAGGAACAAAAGACCTCAGCCAGCTTCCAGATTCATTCAGAACAGTGCAATGAGTGTGGTCCTACAAAGAAAGTGCCACTGCTCAGTTGGAGTCAATTCTTTCATTAATCATGAGAACAAGGCTTTTCTAACAGTTTCTACACTGAGAGCTACTTAAAAAAATATGAGAAAGTCTGTATTCAACCAGACACAGTCCATCTAGCTAAGTACTCTGTAGATAATAAATCCTTTGGAAAGGTTATAGGAAAGGGACCAGAAGCCACTGATGCTTCCCAACATAATTCAGTCGAATGCCAACCTTTTACACCATTAGGAGATCTGCTTTGTATTGGGCTGGTGAGCAAGCTTAACAGTGAGTGTTGTGTCCATGATGCTTAACTGCAAGCATACCCTGAGGTATGGTTTTGGCTGAGGATAATTCAATCTTTGTGACAGTGAACAAGAACTGTGCAAAGGAACTATATTGTGCCAAGGACTGTTCTCACTGGCAAAATTAAAATGCCTGCATCAGGTCTGACTCTAGTATTCTTCAGATTTCCTCTATCTTTAGTCCACCATACACCGCAGCCCTCATACTGCACTGCAGATAATTCATTAAATCCCCCATTTTCATGCAGTAAAATCATCCCTAGAAGGACTGTAACTCTACTTGCACAGTGTTCATTTACAGCCACTGTCCAACACAAAATTTAATAAAATATTTTGGAACTACAGAAAATAACAAGAAATCTGGGACTAAGTACTGTGCAGCTTGGGCCAAGATTCCTGGAGCTGATTGACCTCAGTACTATGGCCCTATGTGTTTTTTAGTAGAATGGGAATATATTTTCATTTAAAAGTTCTCAGTATTAAATCTTCAGTGATTTTGTCCATTCAGTTTTTGTATACATCTAAGCTTTCAAACTTGTGACCACACTGGAGTGTGGTCAGAATTTTGTCTGTGGAGAACCAGCTCTCCTTCCTTTGCACTTTTGAGTACCATGTCTGCTCAGGTGCCTTTTATAACCTTGGAAAAAAGGTAAAAAAAGTAAAAAATATCCACAGAGACATGACATCTCCAGTGACTTCTTTACTAGGCAGAACGATAAGGAGGATTGGAGAACCCAGAACATCCCTCTGCAGAGCTCTCTGGTCTCTGATAGTCTGCTGCCTCTTAAGCACTTG
>VXBU01018467.1:17725-30257 GCA_013400315.1 Bombycilla garrulus | reverse complement strand
ATAATGGAAATAAAGAAAAAAAATTTAAATTAATAAATACAATGGAAATAAATAAAGAAATGAAATGGAAATAAAGAAAAAAAATTAAGTGGAAATAAATGAAAGAGCTCTTGTATCCAGGAAGAAAAAGGACCACAAGTGGTGAAATGTTTTACCAGAACATTCTCCTGCAGACACTGATGCAGAATTTTTGGGATGGAAGCGAACCAGAAAGACCAGAAGGAAAAGTTCATTTAGGTCAGGCCTTTTTTTAGCTGAGTTATTTAATCCGGGTCAATTTCTGAAACGAAAAGTCAAAACATTTTATTTTAAAACTGCCAGAGCGAAACTTTGGGATGTTGTTTTAAAATATTTCCTGCTCTTCTGGGCTGTGCTGAGTGACAGCCTCAATTCCCAGGCAGATCCAGTTCCTCTGGAACGCCAGCTCTGCGTGAATTTTCTCCTCCTCGTTTATTTTAATTATTATTTTCATAACCCTTCCACCTCATCCGTGAGGTTCTGAGAAGCCTCCGTGCCCTGACACTGCGGGATGGAGGGAGGCTCACGCAGGTGATGAAAGCCTGAAGCTTTTCCTTTGGCTTCCAGAAAAGCAGGAGGCAGAGGAGTGTGAGGGTGGAAAACAGAAATTCTGTCTGCAGCGGGACACGCAGCCAGCTCTGACTTCTCTCAGGTTTCTCTCTCTGTGCCAAAACCCCAAAAGCTGGGACAGGGAGAATCTGTGTCGTGGTGCTTTTGAGAATCCCAGGATCTCAGAATCCCATATTCCCAGTATCCTTGAGGCAGGAAAAGCCCTCCCAGCCCAGGCAGTCCCACCTTGTCCCCACCCAGAGCTCTGAGTGCCACCTCCAGGTGCCACCTGCAGGGATGGGCACTGCAAACCTCCCTGGGCAGCTTTTCCCAATCCCTGAGCTCCCTTTCCATGGGGAAATTGCTCCTGGTGCCACCCTGAGCTGCCCTGGCCCAGCCTGAGGCCGTTCCCTCTGCTCCTGTCCCTGTTCCTGGAGCACAGCCCGACCCCCCCGGCTGTCCCCTCCTGGCAGGGACTTGTGCAGAGCCACCAGGGCCCCTGAGCCTCCTTTGCTCCAGGCTGAGCCTTCCCAGCTCCTCAGGGATTCTCCAGCCCCTTCCCAGCTCCTCAGGGATTCTCCAGCCCCTTCCCAGCTCTGTTCCCGCCCTGGACACGCTCCAGCCCCTCCAGGTCTCTCCTGCAGGAGCCAGAACCAGACCCAGCCCTCAAGTCTCCAGCCCAGAGGATCAAATCTCATTCATTAAAAATCAAACCCTTCCCAAATCCCAGTGAAATGACTTTTCTATGGACCTGTTGTGACACTTACTGCAGGACAGGTTTAAAAAAAAAAACAACTCAGATTGGCATCAACAGTGGCACAGCAACACTTGGATGCCCTCCCTGAGGCCGGAACTGAGAACAATTCCATTTATCCCTCTCCTCCGAGCTATGCCAGCCACGCTGAGGGCACATTTCGACACAGATTTATTGGGAGGCTGCAGGAACAGCTGAGGTGCACCCAGCACGACACGGCCCTGTGGTGGATGGAGCATTTCTAGCAACTCTTCCCCACTTTTTTTTTTGGGATTCGTGGCTTTGCTGGTGGATATACAAGAGGCCTGGGAGAAGAGCAGTTCATCCTCTTGCTTGAGTGTAGCAGAGACCCACATGGCTCAACCCTTCCCTTGAAAACTCAGCGTGGTTAGACCCTAACCAAGCATTCCTTGGGAATTCAAGGTGGTCAGACTTTAATAAATCCCATTCCATGTGCTATTCCCAGCTGCCTGTTGGCAGATCAGAGTCTGGAGTGACAGGAGCCACTCGAGCTTTTCCCTTGCATCATCTGCAGCCAGGAGGTGACAAAAGCAGCCCAACTGTTCCTTGTGCCTCAGCTGTGCCCTGGGCATCCTGCCCCAACCTGCTGAGTGCCAGGAAAAGAGAAATAAATCCAACACCAGGCAGGGAATCAGGGAACTGTGGAGTCACGGAATGTTTTTTGGTTGGAAGGGACCCCAAGCATCACCTCATTCCATGGGCAGGGATGGATCAGCTTGCTCAGGGCCCCAGAGAGAGATTTCAGGCTCGGATGGTTTTTGTCTTCTGAGCATCCAGGGATTAGAGATCCTTCAGGAACAGTCTCCGTGCCAGATGCCAGCACAGACAGTAAGAAATGAAGGAATCTGATATCCTGCCACAGAACACATCCCTGCAGCAGGAATCCCTGGTTCCCTGAAACACATTTTTCTCCAACCTGACGGCATTTTAAATGTTCATAATAAATCCTCCATCCTGAGAGGCAGCTCCTGCTGTGACAGGAACAGCACCCAGGGGACAGCTGGAGCTGTCCCAGGATATTCCATGATTCTGTAATCCTGTTGGGAACAGCAGATATTCCCTCACAGCTAACTCAGCACTTTACACATCTCCTCTGTATCCCGATTTAAAAACCCTGAACTTTGGGGCTTTGTCTTCCCTTAGCTGGACCTACCACGAAGATGCTGGAATTCTGCTCCCTGAATTCACTAACTCACGTCGCCCTTTTGGGGCGGGCACCCGGCCAAAGTGAAGCCAAAATTCGGTGCCGCCGGCCCGAGCTCCCTCTGCCGGTGCCGGTCCCGCAGCGCCCGCGGGGATCCCGCCCGCATCCCGCTGGGATCCCTCTCGGAGGTCCTGGACCCCGCTCGGATCCCGCTCGGATCCTCCCAGATCCCTCCGGATCCCACTGGGACTCCCCCGGGTCCCCTCGGATCCCACTTGGATCCAGCCAGGATCCGCACGGATCCCGCCTGGATCAGCCCGGATGCCCCCGGGTCCCTCCCGCATCCCGCCCGGATCCTCCCGGATCCCACTCGGATTCCCCCGGGTCCCCTCGAATCCCACCTGGATCCAGCCAGGATCCCTCCCGGATCCCCCCAGATCCCTCTCGGACCCCGCCGGATCCCCCGGATCTCCCCGGATCGCGGCCGGAGCCGAGCCGGGAGCCGGGCTGGCTGGCACTGGCTCTTGTAGGGCTGTTTATGTGGGAATGGAAAGCATCCAGCCCCCGAGCGGGAAAAGGTTTATCCCTATCCAGGCAAAAAAATTTGGCGGCAGGACCTGGAAGAGCCGGGAAGAAAAAGAAAAAAAAAAACAACAAACAAACCAACTTGATTGAGCAAGGCTCAATCACTCAATTCACCGGGAGTGAAGTGTCCTCGGTTCCCTGTTCTTGCTGTTCAGAAAGGCTCTGGTTTTTTTTTTTCAGCAAGTTGATTTGGGAAAATATCCCAGTTTCCTGGGAAATGTGGAAATGTGTGGTGCTGGAATTGCAGAATCCTTTTACACCACGAGAGGTTTTCTGAGCCTGCTCAGGCTGGAGAGGCTCAGAGCCCCTTACACGGCCTGAAGGGGCTCCAGGAGAGCGGGAGAGGGACTGGGGACAGGGAATGGCTTCAAAATAGGATTTGATGGGATTTGGGGCAGGAATTGTTCCCTGGCAGGGTGGGGAGGGGCTGGGATGGAATTCCCAGAGCAGCTGGGGCTGCCCCTGGATCCCTGGCAGTGCCCAAGGTCGGGCTGACAGGGATTGAAGCCACCTGGGACAGTGGGAGGTGTCCCTGCCATGGATGATCTCCGAGGTCCCTTCCAACCCAAACCATTCCAGGATTCTTTAAGCCTCCGGTTCACCAAAATGACTTTTTAAAAAGTAAAATAAAGTGCACACACCCCCACAGAGCTCCCAGTAACTCTAGAAGGAAGCCAGGATGCCCTGGCAGCGTTTCCACAATTAATTCAGGCAGTGTCAGGACTCTGCTTCCTCAGCTGCAATAAGCAGAAAAATCCAAGTGAATTAAGCACCTTTTTTTTTTTCCTTCATGGAGTAGTAATTGAATTTTCTCCTCTCTTCTTTGTTGCCACAGACAGAGACAAAAGTGTCCATTGGTTTAGGGTTTTTTAATTTTTTTTTTTTTTTCTTCTTTTGGGGAGGGAGAAGACAAAGGAAGAACAGGAATTGTGCTGAGGGAGGATTGTAGGGCTGGAAGACCAAGATTTCCTGTGATCTTCCAGCACTCCTTAGAGGGTGCCATCATAGAGAATCCAAATAAAATTGGGACTTTTTAATCTTCCCCTTTTCACCCATTTCCTTAAAAAAAATGGGACTTTTTAATCTATCCTTTTTTCCCATTTTCTTAAAAAAAAATATTGTGAGTTTTTAATCTGCCTTTTTTTTTTTTTCATTTTCTTGAAAAAATAAATCTCATTACAGTGCTCCTTCCCCACATAGGAGTCTTCCCTGCAGCTGATTCCCAATGTTTTACAGGATGAGTTCCACATCCTGCAGCCTCAGACCCAGGTTTGAATTCCTACGGAATAAGCAGCAATGAAGTCGCTATCAAAATAAGCAGGAGCTCCAAAAAAAAAACCTCAAACAACCAAACAAGAGGAGTTGAACTAACTCATCAAAGAGCTTTTGGAGCATCAGGGCTGGTGAATCACCAGTTTTTCCCTCCCTCAGCAACTCCATCCTCGCCTGGAGCCCCAGGGAGGGCAGGTGGAGTGGGAAGGGCATGACTTCAGAAAGTTGGAAAAAAAAAAATAAAAAACCCTCCCCAAAAGAAAAAAAAAAAAGCAGCAGAAAGCCGACATCACCCCAGTCATGTGATCCAAAAGGACCAATGGAGGCAGGTCCTGGAAAGGGGAACAGTTAAATTTGTAATTTGGGTTGTGTGAAACACTTCTTTGGGCCTCATAAACAACCACAGAACCACAAGTTGGGTACGGAGGCAGTCACCCAAGAGCGGGTCCGGGATATTGGTCAGCAGGGAGGGCGAATCGTTGTGCCTGCAAACCACAGGGTTTCGGAGGGTGGTAAGCATCATCAACCACAACCAAGCCGCTATATATTTTTTCTTTTCTCCCCCCTCCTTCTTTTTAAGAAACAATTTCAGAGTTCTTTGAGAAAAAAAGTAGCTGAGGATCCGCTCCCGAGGCGCCGGGATGGAGCCGAGAGGGATGGCTGGGAGGAGGGTGGTGGCAATGACCAGTCTTCATTTTTCACTCCCCAAGGTGGAAGAAACCCTAAATTCCCAGCCAGTGCAGAGAGAGTGAGTTTTAAAGAGGAAACAATGGCTTCAAACAGCATTTTTGAGTCACTTCCTTCTTACCAGCACTTCTTGAGAGGTAAGTGCCATTCAGAATTTCTAAGTTGATGTTTTGCTTTCCCGTGTTGCAGAAAATGCATGTTTGGAGAGGATCTGGGCACTTCCTTGTAGCACATGGGTTTCTTTGGTTTTTTTCCACTTCAGTTTTCTTTGAGTTGATATCTGAGCTGGCAGAAATATCATCTCGTTGCTTATCAGTTCAAGAGATTACAAGGACTCGTTGAAGGTGTTCAAACAGCCACTGCATGCTCGTGAATTTGCTCTTCCTAAACCCTGGTGGGCTCAGATAACTGCTGGCAGTTCCTGCAGGTACAAGAGTGGCAGCACGAGCTCCTTTTTGGGTCTTTCCTGGGGACTTTTTGAGCAGCTGCCACGACAAATGACAGTGCAGGGAGGCAGCAGCAAGCCCAGCCAGCAGAGCAGGATTTAGGCTGGGTTTAAAGCTCTGAAAAAAAAAAAAAAGCTTAAGGACCTGCTTAAAGTTGGCTGCAACTCACGTGGCTCGGGGAAGGGAGTGCTGGGGATGGACTTGGAGGCTCTGAGGATGCTCTGAGGGCTGAAGGAGCAGCTGCAGCCCTGGAGGGGCTCCGGGGGGAACTGAAGGGTTTCAGCCAGCAAAATCTGCGTTTGGTCACCAGTGACCGAGAGGTTGTAACGTTCCTGCCACGTTCTCACCACCCCCTGTGGAGCTGATGCTTTAGTCACGGTTTATTCACCCAGCCCAGCCGGGCACTGGCACGGGAAACCTCTCGGTTATTTGGGAATTTCCTTCCAAAAAAACTGCTGGAGCTGAACTTTCCCCCTCGCCACGCAAGCGCCCGCAGCGGGGCCGTGCCCGCGTGGGTGACAGGGGCACAGAGCCTGTCCCTGTCCCAGGAGCAGCACTGCAGAGCTGCTCGGAGCCCCAGACTGGCCGGAGCGTGGCCGTGAGTCAGGATTTTATTCCCATTAATAACAGGGAATGCGGAAGGCTGCTCCCAGCTGCTGTGTCACCCAGCAGCTCCTCAGGGTCACAGCTCCCCGACAGGGCAGCCTGCCCAAATCCTTCTCAGCTCTGCTTGGTCAAATCTTTCTTTTTCCACCCCCCTTCTCCTCATATCTGAAGTTTTTCTCGGTCTTTTTCCTGGCACCGCAGCCTGTGAGTCACCTGGATCTTGCCTGGGTGGGGGAGATGCTGAAGGGTGAGCAAGAGGTGTCCAAGTGCTGACTTTGCTCAGCACCCCAAGCAGGGAAAGGAAGCAATTCTGCTAAAATAACAAGCAGGATCTTCCTGCAATTCGTCAGCTGTTTTTTTTATTATTATTGTTATTATTAATTTAATTATATATATATATTTTTTTTTTTAGCTCAGCAACTGCTCGGTGTTTAATCTGTAGCACAGGAAGGGTTCTTGAGGAAATTTTGTGCGTGTGATAAAGAACAGAGCGAACCTCGTGGGGCTGGGCTTGTGCAGTGCCAGGCCACGGGACGGGATGGGGAGCAGGGGTCGAGTGCTTGGCGGGGACCCAAAAAATTTGAGAGCAGCTGGTTGAAAACCAACGGCTGACTTGTCCAGAAAAGGAGGAGTTTCATTAAAGCTGCTTAATCCAGCAAGAGATTTAGCACAACACCCCAGAATGGGGTTTATTTTTGTCCTTTTATACTCACTTTTGGCATTAATGCTGCGCCGGTATTTCATTTTCTTTGGGCTACAAGCAGTGCTGGGCTGAAAGTCATCTGTGTGTTTTAGGAACACCTGGAATGTTCTGGACCGGGTTTGGAATAACCTGGGATAGCGGGAGGTGTGGAATGAGATGATCTGTGAGGTCTCTTGCGCCTCAAATCATTCCTTGTTTTCAGGTTTACATAAAATTTTCTATTCGGTTTTGGCAGCCCAGGCGCAGATCCTGGCACGAGATCCTGCAGAACCTCGTGTAAAGAGGTTTTTTCTGCAGAAAACCTCAGATAAAGAGGTTTTTCCTGCAGAAAACTTCAGGTCAAACCCTTCAGTTGAGTTGTAAAACAAACGTTTTGTCGTTGCAAAAGAACATTCGTGTGTGCGAACATGGAGCGGTTTTCCAGCAGTTCCCTTTTCGTTCCTTTCTCCCCTCAAAACGAACTCCGGGCAGTTTCAAAATTTCAAAAGGAACGTTTGGGCTCGGGAGCAAGAAAAATAATCATCCCTGGGGTGGGTTGGTCTCACCCTGTTTCTCAACAGGCTCTGCAAAGAAACGTCCCCAAAGAGCCTCTTTTCTGCTTTTCCCGCCAAAATTTATTGCACTTTCTCCCTCGACTGAAATCGTGAGGGAAAAAGGGGAAAAAAAATTTGTTTTCTCCGTGGATTTCCCTTTATCAGGCCACACAGCTCTGTGAGAAGGAAATCCCTCGTTCTTTTGGAGCTTGATAGTGTGAAAATTGGGGAAAAAAGAGGGGAGTGGGGAAGCAGAGCCCCTGAGGGCAGTGCAGGCACAGAACCCTTGACATATTAATGGGGTGTGGTTCACCACACAGGATATGGCCCTTTTTTTATCACACCACACCAGCTCCTCGCTACAGGAATGAGGATCAGCCTGGAACTTCTAAATTCCAAACCCATTCCAAGGAGGAATTTTGGGATGGGGCATCAAAATGAGGTCTCTTGGGGGTCTGGTGGTGAAGAGTGGCCCTGTAGATTTTAATGGACAAAATAATTACATCACACGCCCCTAATTTTTATCATTTTCTAATTTCTATCATTTTCTAATGTTATCATTTTCTAATTTTATCCTTTCTAATTTTTATCATTTTTAAGGTTGTTACATTGCAACAATTTAAATTTTCCTGATGATTTTGCCAGTGAAAGAAAACAGAACTGATCTTTTCATGCAGCTCAAAATTGCACCAAGCGTAATATTTTCCAGGAGGGCACTTTTCCCTCATTTTTGCTGTGAGGTCTGATTCTTTCAATATGCAAAGGAGTTTACTCCTGGTTTTGCCTTTGTGATATTTTTGTATTAATTAATCATGGCTGTGCTGTGAGATTTTGATGCTTTGTTATCAGCTGGGAATGAACACCAGAATAGCGGTTTTATAACAGAAAGTTACCTGTTTTTATGGGAAAACAGAAAAATACACTGTGGGTAATTTCTCCTGAGTCCTGAAGTGCCAAGGAGCATCCAGGCACTGAGGGATTCTTGCTTTGTAAATGCAAAATAAAAGTGTGGGGAGTCCAAGGAAAGGCAACGAAGCTGGGAAGGGGCTGGAAAACAAATCCTGGGAGGAGCAGCTGAACTGAGGGGTTCAGCCTGGAGAAAAGGAGGCTCAGGGGGAACCTCACTGCTCTGCACAACTCCGGCCAGGAGGGGCAGGGAAAAAACGAGAGGAAATGGCCTCAAATTGCACCAGGGGAGGCTCAGGGTGGAGATTGGCAAAGAAAATTTCCCTGGCAGAGTGGTCAGGCCTTGGGATGAGCTGCCCAGGGAGGTTTGGAGTGCCTGGAATTGTCCCAGAGGAGTCTGGATGTGGCCCTTGGGGACAGGTGGCACTGGGGTGGCACTGGGTGATCCTGGAGGTTCCTTCCCACCCTGATGATCCTGGGATTCTGGAATTTTCTCCTTCACACCCTTTGGATGGAGGGAAAGCAGCAGTCAAACCTCAGCAGAAGCAAAGTGGGGTCATTCTGATCTAATTGAGGACAAATTCTGTCACTGGTTTGCACCAGCCCCTGCCAGGGACACTGAACAGGATTCTGAAGTTCCTCCCTGCCTGGATTGAGGGACCTGCCCCTGAAAATGAGTGACTCTGACTTTCCTTGTGGTGGGATTCCAATTGGAAAAGTCCTCAAGTCCCTGGTGCTGGGCGGGAGGGGAGGCTGAAGTGATCAGGAGTTCCCTCCCAGAATTGGGGATTCCTCATCCAGGCCAGGCTGGACCCTGGGGCCGGGAGCAGCCTGGGACGGTGGGAGGTGTCCCTGCCACAGCAGAGGTGGAATGGGATGATCTCTAAAATCCCTCCCAACCCAAACCAGGCTGGGATTCTCTTTTTCCATCAGCAGAAATTCCCCTGTCACTGTGCAGGGAGGATTTTTCAGGCTGGGTGCTCCATACCAAAGAGTTAATTTGTGTCAGCATTATAAACCCCTGACTGCAGCTTGTGAATAGGAAATTGAACTAAAGCTCATAAAAACCTTGGCTTACAAGTAGAAGAACCTTGCACAATGTCTGATTTACACAGCCTGAGCTCTTTTTTTTATTTTTTTTTTTTTCACTTAAAAGCCTTGAGAAACATTGCGAGGCCTGAACGCAGGAAGTAAAAATTCTGACAGAGCTGAACATGCTGCTCTGGTGAGATCAAGAGATTTTATCCTGCGCCAAAATATTTCTCTGAGCATTTGAGCAGCCACACTGAGCCCAGGGATATGCTGTGCTGAGTCTGAAAAGGATTTGGGCTCTGTCTGGCCTGCACATCCCTCAGATTGGTTTTATTTTTTGCCCTTTATCACTCGGCCGTTAATTAGAGATTGTTGGGTGTTTTACCATGAGGGACAAACTCCAGCTCTGAGGTGGTTCTCTGGTGGAAAATGAAAGTAACTGCCAGGGGATGCAGTAAAAATAGAAAATAAACTGCATTTTTTTTTCATGATCAGAAGATAATCAGGGTTCAGTCTGACTGCTGAGGCGTGATCCCAAAATAACAGGCTGCCTATCTTGAAATGCACGTGAGAGCCAGGGGTTGTGGCAAATTTATGAAAGTAATTTCTGAAGTTTGACTTCAGAATAAAGAATGAGTGTCTCAATCATGCTGTTGTTTGAGGGGGGAGAGTCTGCGCCTAAATCAGGAGTGGCAAGGAAGTGACTGCTGTTGGATTTAGAATTGCTGGATTTGAAGAGCCAAGGAGAAACAATCCTAAGGAAATATCAGATTTCACTGTAGGTTATCCCAAAACCTGGAGAAATACCTGGCTTGGACTTCCTGCCACGTGCAAATGGTACCTGCTGGGTTCCAGGGGTTAAATTGCACCGGGGGAGGTTCATTGCCATAAAACACCACTGAATCCCAGGCTTTTACACAGTCCTAAAAACTCCTGGATTTGTCCACACATACAGAGTATCACGAAACATTTTAAGCTGGAAAAGCCCTTTAAGATCATCAACAACTTCTTAATAAACACCAGCCAGGTTGAGGGGGAAAAAACCCCCAAAAACATCAAAACTTTGGAAGGGTTGATTTCTCCCTTTGCTTCTCCCTGCCTTATTTCAGAGCACAAACCGAACCCTGTTGAAGCTGGGGAAGAAAGATCCCCTGGAAGCAGCTCTGTCATCTGCCAGATGATTTGTGGCTTCCTCCAGGACATCTGGGATTGGCCATGGAGAGAGACAGGCCAGGGGCTGGGTGACTCACTGGGCTCAGAGGACGAGAAAACATCGCCCTCCCTCTTTTTTTTTTTTATTTTTTTTTTTCTGCTCTGGAGAGGCCGGGTAACATTTGTATAAACTTGAGTCAGCTGCCCCAAATCGTGCAGTGATATCTCCTCTCTGGAAGGCATCCGTGAGCTCTGGGGGGTGGCACCGAGGAGGTGACAGCAGAGCTGGAGGGTGAAGCATCAGAGGCTCAGGGGGAACCTCACTGCAGGAGGGGCAGGGAGGGAGGGGTGGGGAAAGGGAAAAGGTGAGGAAACTGCCTCAAACTGCACCTCAAATTGCCTTGTAAATAAAAATAAAAGTGTGGGGAGTCCAAGGAAAGGCAACAAAGCTCAGAAGAGGCTGGGAAATGAATCCTGGGAGGAGCAGCTGAACTGGGGGGGCTCAGTCTGGAGAAAAGGAGGCTCAGGAAGGACCTCACTGCTCTGCACAACTCGCTGCCAGGAGGGGCAGGGAAAAAACGAGAGGAAATGGCCTCAAATTGCACCAGGGGAGGCTCAGAGTGGAGATTGGGAGAGAAAATTTCCCTGGCAGAGTGGTCAGGCCTTGGGATGAGCTGCCCAGGGAGGTTTGGAGTGCCTGGAATTGTCCCAGAGGAGTCTGGATGTGGCCCTTGGGGACAGGGTTTGGGGTGCTGCTGGTGGCACTGGGGTGGCACTGGGGGATCCTGGAGGGTTTTTCCAGGATTCTGTGACAGACCAGGGAAGCTCCAGTGCTCATCCCACTCCCCCAAAAGGCTCCAGGCTGTGGGTGAGGCCGGTGCTCACACCAGAATATCCTCAGGGGGACTGAAACCAAGGCTGCCCCTCCTGCCAGTGCAAAGAGTAGGAATTATGCAGATTCCCAATGTCATTTCCAAATTAAATTACTTTTTTTTTTTTTTTTTCTCACTGAGAGGCCAGCCAAAGCCTGGCTTTACAACCAATTTAAGTTTAATAATAAAACTAAATCTTTTAGTCCAGTAAAAACTAATTTTAGTCCAAAACATCAAGTTTGCTATAAAGATTTATTCAAAATATTGAACTAGGAGAAAGAAAAGGGCGTAGAAGGACTGAGTGTGGAGCAGGGAAGGAGGGACTGAGGGCAGCTCTACCTGGCAGAGTTTCCATTTCATCCCTGATGTTGTCTGGAGGGTTCCCCACTTCTGCAGTGAGTGAAACTCCGTCAAACTGGGCAGTTTCACTTCACGAAGATCTGTGAGAACACTTTCTCTGGCTCTGTTCAATCTGGGAATTTCTGTTTCCAACCTGCAGTTTTGGTTTTGAGTTTCTGATTCCAGTGAACCCCACAGCAGACTGAGATGGGCTTGGGCTTTTTTGTCTTTTGCCTCATGAATATTTTGTCTGGCAGGATGTTCTCTGTTCTCTGCTTTCATACTGCAGCTGTGATTTTGAAAGCCCAGAAGCTGCACTTAGGCTGGGTTTTACCTGCAGGTCGAAAGGTTTATGTCTTACAAATCTTTCTGAGAAAGCACTGGGGGGAAACCTGAAAACCGTCAGGTTTTATGGGATTTCCTATAAACATTTCAAGCTGCTGCACTCAGGGCAAGCCCTGCCACCCTCATCAAACCAGCAGCTCAGGAACTCTGAGCTCTTCCAGTGACTTTTTGAGGGGTTTGGAAGGGAAAGGAGTGTTTGGGAAATCCCTGGCAGCTTCAGGGTGAGCCTGTGTGTCCTTTGTGACAAATGTCTGGGACCTTCAAAGGCCCAGCAGCACCTGCAGCTCTCAGAAGTTCATTTTTTATGGTTTTATGGCATTCACCTGTGCTGTGACAGCTCAGAGATCCACTGATGGATCCACTGGAGGATTATTTTTACTTTTTACTTTTGGCTGTGTGCTATTGGAAAAATACTTAATAATTGATAGATTCGGTTTTGCAAAGGAGCTGTTAAAAACATAAAAAATAAAACATATGAAGATGTTTTTATGCAAAATATCATCTTTATGCAAAATCATCTGAGGCATTGCCTCTCTCTCCCCCTTCTCTGATTTGAAAAATATCTATT
>VXBU01018467.1:0-17598 GCA_013400315.1 Bombycilla garrulus | reverse complement strand
TATATATATATATAATATATACAAGTCTTGTTACAAATATAAAAGAAACAACAATACAAAATAACATTTTTTATTTATTCTAGTAAAAATAAATTATTACTTTATTTTTTATAATAGAGTAAAATATAGGTGAAACTAGAAACCAATAGCAATCAGGAATAATTCAGATATAACAAGCAAGTATATCTCAGACAATAGACATCATATGAGATTAGGTAATCAGAAATCTTGGAAATATTTGCCATAACTCTGGAGTTTGCAAACAGCTGAGAAACTTCAATTTCATGAGGAATTAAATGATCATCTCTGGACCATTGTGGGCTAATTAGCCCACCCAAAACATTCTAAAGAAAATCTTTTGATGAGGCAAGAGATGGGATTTTTAGATGCTTAAAAGTGCAGTTTATTTATCTTCTACATGGAGCAAAAAGCATGAGGGTTTTTACAGGTGTTGGAAGCATGGCTGGAAGTCACAGGACTCTAGCTTTCACTGTCTTTTAAAGATTTATTACCTAATAAAATACTGACAACTTGGATGGTTACATTATTAAAGCAATAATAAGAAATTCCATCAGGCAATAACGTGACCTTTTCTGACCAATCTTATTCTGCAACACAAATCCATTCTACAGACTTCTTGTCACCTTTGTAACCACTTCTATTCTCTCTATACCTTAAACTCTAAATCCTGAATTTTCCTTTATCCAGCTTAACGTTTCTCTATTTTGACTACAAATCCACATTCTCGCTTCCAGCACCTGAGCTTGGAAGTTTCTCCCAGGGCTGAGCCCAAACCCTGGGTTTAATTCTGAGTTTTGGCCCTCAGGCCCAGTGTTCTGAAATCTCTCTGCATTTTGGATCCCAACAGACCACAATCACTAAACTCACTTTAAAATGTGGAATTCCAGGTGTGATCAGGGTGGGAAGAGCTCTTCAGGATCATCCACTCCCGCCTTCCCAAACCATGACCCTCAAGGGCCACATCCAGACTCCTCCTGAGCACTCCCACAGAATTCCCAGGAGAGCCGAGCAGTGAGGTCCAGACTGACACCCTGACGGCCACTTTGTCCCTCTCTGGGGGGAAATCCAGCATTTTATCCTCAGATTTGCCTCTAGGACACCTTTTCTTTCCTCAGAGAAAGGGAAAGTGTGGCTGCAGGAACGTGTACCTTAAATCTGCCTGGGCTGTGTCGAACCAGCAGTAAAAGCTCCGGGTTTGATCTCCTGCCCTCACTCACCACCACAGCTCGGCCTGACATCTGCACGGGGCTCCCCTCACCTTCAAAAGGACTTTGAGGGGCTGGAGAGTGTCCGGAGATGTGAAAAGGGGCTGGAAAACACATCCAGAGATGGGAAAACAGGGCTGGAAAACCCATCCTGGGAGGAGCAGCTGAGGGAGCTGGGAAAGGGGCTCAGGGGGAACCTCACTGCAGGAGGGGCAGGGAGAGAGGGTTGGGGAAAGGGAAAAGGTGAGGAAATGGCATCAAACTGCACCTCAAATTGCTTTGTAAATGCAAAATAAAAGTGTGGCGAGTCCAAGGAAGGGCAACAAAGCTGGGAAGAAACAAATCCCGGGAGGAGCAGCTGAACTGAGGGGGAGGAAGCTCAGGGGAGGCCTCATTGCTCTGCACAACTCCCTGACGGGAGGGGCAGGGAAAAAATGAGAGGAAATGGCCTCAAATTGCACCAGGGGAGGCTCAGGGTGGAGACTGGGAGAGAAAATTTCCCTGCAGAGTGGTCAGGTGTTGAGATGAGCTGCCCAGAGAGGTTTGGAGTCCCTGGAATTGTCCCAGAGGAGTCTGGATGTGGCCCTTGGGGACAGGGTTGGGGTGGTGCTGGTGGCACTGGGGTGGCACTGGGAGATCCTGAAGGACTTTTCCAGCCCTGATGATTCTGTGAAGGACCAGGGAAGCCTCCAGTGCTCATCGCCCAGAGAGGCCCCGATCTGAGGGCAGGGCTCCACCCACTTCACGGGAAGGGCTTTGTGTTTCAGAATTCAGTTACCAGATAATATCAGACTTCTGTAAAACACTTCTGGGTTTCAGGACCTCCACGTAAATGAGGGGTTTGTATGAGTCAGATGGAATAGAACTCATATCTGGAAGATGCACTCAAGTTCAGACTTCATTAACAACATTTTGAACTAAAAGAGAGAGGTTTAGGTTAAATATTAGGGAGAAATTCCTAGAATTTAATCCTGGAGAAGCTGTGGCTGCCCTTGGATCCCTGGAATTGTCCAAGGGCTGCTTGGGCAGGGCTTGGAGCCACCTGGGACAGTGGAAGGTGTCACGGTGAAAGGATGGAACAAAATGATCTTTGAGATCTTTCCAACCCAAACCTTTCTGAGTGTGTAATTGTGAGTGTTGCTGAATCCCTCGCTGCAATGTGTGGTGGTTTCATTGTTCCAAACCCTTTGGAAGAAATTTAGTTACAAGTTTTCCCCTCCTTTCAGAAAAAGACCCCTCGGTCTGCCGAGTTTTCTCTTTATCAAAGCTGTAAAAGTGATAATGGACGAGGCTGAACACCCACACATTTTTCACATCAAGGATAAAAAAAGCTTTGCACATTGAAAGCAAGAGTCTGGTCTCTTACAGGAGCATGAACTTCTTCTGGCTGTCCCTTACTGGAGAAAATGATTTGATTTTCTAAATGAAATAGGGTTTCATATACAGCGTGCCTGGAAACTGAGTGTGAATGACTTGCCAAGGTTAGGATGAACATTTGGGGTTTAAAAGTGGTGAATTGTTGAGATTTTAGAGTAACAATCAGAACTTTTAATGCTGGGGTGGTTTTCTTTTCCTCTAATAGGGATTGCAATGGAAATAGTAAATTTTGTCACCAGTTTCCCAGGGAATGGGCACGGCCCCGAGGCTGCCAGAGCGGCAGGAACTGCCAGGAATGCCCAGGCTGGGATTTTGGGGGGTCTGAGCAGGGTCAGGGCTGGGACTGGATGGTCCCTGCAGGTCCCTTCCACCCAGAATATTCCATGGTTCTGTAAATTCTATAAATCTCATTTGGGATAACAAGACATTAGCTGTATGAAGAGTGATTTAGGGTTCTCCTGTGGGGTGAATTTGTGTCATTAAACTGATTTCTAGGCAAGGAAAGGTGATTTAGGGTCACGTTTTCCTGGAATAATTAAGGCAACCCATGGTTTTGTGTACTTGGAATCTGATCCAAGAGTCAGGGAAACCACTGGAAAGACCTGGCTGGTGGCTTTGGGCTCTGGGAGAGAGCTGGGGTGACTCTTGTGCTGCAGAAAAAGGTGTGGCACTGGTGGCCCAGGTCAGCAGTTCCTCTCCAAACACCTGCCTTTGGCTTTGGAGCAGCACCATGGAATCCTGGAATGGTTTGGGTTGGAAGGGACATTAAAGCTCATCCCATTCCAACCCAAACCACGGCAGGGACACCTCCCACNGCCTTTCCTGCCAGCAGAGCTGCTCCATCCTCTGCTCATCCTGGAGCCTCCTCTGGGCTCTCTGCAGCAGCTCCAGCTCCTCCTGTGCTGGGCCCAGGGCTGGGGCAGCTCTGCAGCTGGGGGCTCACCTGAGGGGACACAGGGACACAAAAGCCACCTGAGGGTGACACCCAGGAGCTGACACAGCCACGATCACAATCCCCAAACACCAAACCCGCAGGAAAGCCCAGCGTGCTGCCAATTCCAGACTGTTCGGAGCTGTGGGGGGAATTTGGCTGCCAGGAGGGACACGAGGCTGGAGAGGGGCTGGGAACACAAACCCTGTGAGGAAGCACTGAGGGAGCTGGGGCTGCTCAGCCTGGAGAAAAGGAGACTCAGGGCTGAGCTCATCACTCTCTGCAGCTCCCTGCAGGGTGCCTGTGCTCAGCTGGGCTGGGGCTCTTTCTCCAGGAACTGACACAACGAGGGGACACAGCCTCCAGCTGCAGCAAGGGAAATCCGGGTTGGATATTGGGAAGAAGTTCTTGAGGAAAGGGTGATAAAGTGCTGGAATGGCTGCCCGGGGAGGTGCTGCAGTCACCGTCCCTGGATGTGTTTAAAGAAAGCCTGGATGTGGCACTGGGTGCCAGGGCTGAGTTGAGGAGTTGGGCACGGCTTGGACTCGATGGGCTTGGAGGTCTCTTCACCCTGGGGATTCTGGGATTTATTCTGGGATTCTGGGATTTTTCCAGGTTTTTAAGGCAGCCCCCTCCAGTCCTTCCCTCCTGGGACAGCTCCAAGTTTTGGGCACATCTGGGACCATGTGGAGAGGCAAAAAGCAGCTCTTGAGGTTTTGGGGTGTTCCTGCTTTGATAAAACCACCCCAGCTGGAGATCAAAGCACTTTTTAAACAGAAGCAGTTGGAGGTTTTTCTTCTGGCTCAGATCCTTTCCAGCCTTTGGAAAAGCCCATTCCAGACAGAGGGATCAGTGATCCAGATCCTGTGGTGAGGGGATCGGGTGTGGGACCGAGCTGGACACGAGGTCAACCTCAGAAGCTTCAATTTGTACAAATTCCTACACAAAAGGCTTGTGAAAACAAACAAACAAACAAAAAGCCCAAACATGATTTAACAGAAATTTAAGACCAGTTTTCAACTCATTTCCAAGGAAAAATTTAACACTGTTCCTTCATTGTTTTCTGTCAAGTCCCTCACTTGTTAAGGTGAAGAACTTGAATATTTTAAAGCATTGTTCGATTTTAAAATATTTTTTGGTTTGTTGGTTTTTTTCTGCAAAAAATTATGGCCTCTCTTATTTGGAACTGCAGTTCAAAAAAAAAAAAAAAAAAGAGAAATTACATAAATAACCTATAGAAAAACATGAGCTGCCCTATTTTAGGATGTCATTACCTGCAGCAGAGTTTCCCTCACTTCTTTCTGTTCGGTGAGAAAACAAACTACCTCGTGATTGAGGTTTGGAGGAAATGCTGCTCTGTGCAACATTTGCCACCAACCAACTCACCCAAACATTTCTAGGTTGCAAATCTTGCTGCTGGTTTGCATTTCTGCAGCTGGACACCAACCTGCTTTGAGTTATCATAAAATGAAAGCAAAAAAAAAAATAACCACATGGATTAAAGATTTGCCTGAAAAAAAAAGGTTTTCTTCACCAGAATTCAGCGCAGAAAAGAGGGTGAGGAAGTCAGGGAGGGAGAGAAGTTTTTATTGTGTGTTTGATTTAGCCCTTGAGCAAAGCCACTTTCCCTCTGCTGACCTCTATTTCCACGGGGGGCTGCGTTTTCCAGCTGGAATGGGGAAAATTCCCGACCAGCTGGAGCTGCCAGGATTTCAGGGAATGGTTTGGTGATGGAAATCTGAGGCCCAGCTGCTGATATTTGAGACACAGGTGTTCGGAGCTGCCTTCGCCCGGGAGTTAAAATAAAGGAATAGAGAAAACTCCTCCCTAGGCTGTGCTCCCAGAATAATCCACTGGCATTTTCCCACTTTGGTTTGTTGGGTTTTTTTTGTGTTTTGTTTTTATTGGAAGCTCGGTGTTTGAAGTCAATCCCCCATTGTTCATCCTACTGGGTTATTAAATTATTGTCCTTCCCTTCCCTGGTTCTTCCTGCTTTGGTTGGGATCGGATGGATGCAGGTGGCCCAGAGAAATCCCGGTGCTGTGCCTGGCACCTGGAATTCCTCTGTTTGATCCCAGTTCCTTTTTTAGGAAGTCAGGAAGGGATCATGGAATCATGGATTGGTTTGGGTTGGGAGGGACCTTAAAAATCGTCTCATTTCAACCCTTTCCTCTTAGAGCTTTCCACTATCCCAGGGGAAATTCCACCATTAATTATAAATATTCCACTATCCCTTGCTCCAATCCCATCCAACCTGGCCTTGGACACTTCCAGGGATGGGAAATCCACAAATTCTCTGGGAGGGAAGGACTGGCTTCTCCTGGAGCTGCTGTGCAGTCCTCCTCTTCCATTTCTGAGTTTACAGAGAGTCCTGAGTCACCCAGTGCTGAATACACCTCCAAATTCCTGATTTTTTCCCAAAATCTCAACTTCAGGACTCTGTTCATGGATCAACAGGTTCCTGTGGGATCCTAATTTCCTTTTTCCAGCCTCTCCCAGAAGGTCCCTGCATGAGCCTGGGCCCGTTAATTTTGGTAACGCGGCGACATCCACATTAATTTTGGCAACGCAAAACTCGAAGGCGGCGCATGCTGGGCGTGGGAGGGAGACAACGGCAGGGAAAAAAAAAAAAGAGAATTATTTCTAAACCGCTTTCTTCGTTGTTACTTTTTCACTTGAATAGATGTGAAACTCGGGAGGCAGCTGGTGCCAGAGCTCTGATGTCAAGTTGTGATGTGGGAGATAAAAAGTGAGGAGGGCGTGGAGCCAAAGGCTTGGTTGGAGTCCAGATGAGAGCAGAGCAGCAGCTGTGCCTCCTGTGCAGGGAATTGCTGGGCTCAGGCTCTGTGGCCATTGCTGGGCCTGGAGAGAGCTGGGCCTGCTCTGCCCTCCCTGCACACTGGGACACACTGGGACACACTGGGATGGACTGGGATGGACTGGGACACACTGGGATGGACTGGGACACACTGGGATGGACTGGGATGGACTGGGACGGACTGGGACACGCAGGGACACACAGGGCTGAGGCCCCTCTCAGCTGGGGCTCCTCTCCAGGCTGAGCAGCCCCAGCTCCCTCAGCCTTTCCTGGGCACGGAGCTGCTCCAGGCCCTTGCTCAGCTGCAGGAGCTCCTGTCCCTGCTGTGCTGAGGAGCCAGAGCTGGGCACAGCAGCCAGAGGTGTCCCCAGGGCTGGATCACTCCCTGACCTGTCCATGTTTTGAGGGAAATCTTGGAGAAGCGCTTTGGGATAGGGATGGGTTGATTCCCTTGAGCACCCCAGGCAGTGACTCCGTGGATATTAATCCCACGAAATCCAAATGTTGTTAATGAGAGCCCTCCCCACAGCCTGTGCAACGTGGTGAAAACCTCTCTTGCTCCTCATGAGAATTTGTCATTCTTCTTCCAGCCAGGCCTTGCTTTAGTGGGAAATTCCAAAAAGCTTTCATTGAAAATGTGCAACAGAGAGTCCTGAGTCACACAGTGCTGAATACACCTCCAAAGTTCCTGATTTTTTTCCCAAAATCTCAAGTGCATAAATCCAGTGCACTGGATCAACAGGTTCCTGTGGCATCTTAATTTCCTTTTTCCAGCCTCTCCTAGAAGGTTCCTGCATGAGCCTGGCCCCAAAGCCACTAAAAGTCTTCTCCTTGGAGGGTGAAATTTCAGATGGAAATTTTAAGCCAAGTCTGGTTTGATGGAATTAAAAAGCAGGAGACGCTGTCCTGGGCAGAGCCAGGGAAGCTGATTTCCTACAGACAGGGTGTGCTTTGTGCCTGAGGTCGCTAAAACCCGGGAGGGATTTCATCTGATGGAATTTTTTTTCCTTTCTGGAGGAATCTAAACCCTCCCTCAGGCTGGGAGGGAGCTCTGGCAGAGCCCTCAGCCACGTTTCGTGAAAGCCGAAGGAACTTCAGCCCACTTCTGCTCTATCAACTTTGGTAAAGTTGGCCCACAAACCACAAAAAGCTGGGGGAGGGCCAGGGAGAACGAGGAGAGATCACAGCAGCTCTGCCTCCACAAAAGCAGCCTGAGAGAGGAGTTTGCAGCTCAGTTTGCAGCTCAGTGGCATCCAGAGATGGTCAAATCCACGCTGAAACGCTGGAATTACTCTGAGGATTGGATATTCCTCATCTTCATGGGTGAAGAATTAGGGAAGGGTGATCAATCAGTAGTTCAGCAGTTCTGAGAAGCTCAGTTTTACAGTTCTGAGCCCGACTATCTCCCAAAAGATCTCGTGTTTACCTCAGAATTCAGACTGAATCAAGCTGATGTTTTAATCAGAAATTTCCTGAGCACCACACATTATTTCAGGGCTCCAGTATTGTACCTCTCCTGCTGCAATCCAGTTCAAATAAAAACCACAGAGAAAATCCAGGGAAAAAAAGTGTTCTCCAGTTACTTTTGAGCAGCAGGAGAATTTAAAAATGCCAAGAGTTGTTTCTGGATATCGAGCTGGGAATATTCTCGATAGACTCCCCAAAACCCTCCCAGACTCCAGCAGAGCAGGAGGTTTTTGTGGTGCATGGAGACTTCATTCGTACATTTTAAATTATTTCTTTTTTTTTCTTTTTTTCATGTAGAAAATCATTGAAAAGTGAAACTTTATGTTAAAAAAATAAATTAATTCCAGCCCTACTTTTTTTCCCCTGCTCTCTCTGGAGTTGATCTGGCACTGGGAAGTTCCAGGAGCACTCGCAGGGTGCAGCGAAGCCAAAAGCTGCCGTTGGAAAAGGCTCCGCCTCTGGCTCAGGGAATAACCTTTGCCCAGGGAATTATCAGAGCAGGGGAAGAGCTTGTTTTGTTTTTCCCGTATCTCCCTCCTGGGTGAAATTCCAGCCTGGTGCCTCACTTGTCTGCAGGGCAGGTTCCCCCCCCCGTGGGACAGCCCGGTGACCTTGGAGAGCAGAACGTGCTCCTTGAGCTGCAAAATTCGGGGCAGAGGGGTGGAAATGGGGTCAGGAGGAGTGCAGGGCAGGTTCCCGGAATCCCTGAGGTTGGAAAAGACCTCTGAGCCCATCCAGACCCACCTTGTCCCAGCCCAGAGCCCTGAATGCCACCCCCGGCCCTTCCTTGGACACCTCCAGTTGCTCCTTTGGCTTTTTGGTGGCATTTCCCTGAATGCCACCCCCACTGCAGTGAAGGGGGACTGCATAGCAAAGAAATCATGGAAATCTGTGTGGAATCATGGAAATCTCCAAGGAATCATGGAATGGTTTGGGTTGGAAGGAACTTTTCAGCCCATTTCATTCCTAACCCGAGCCACTCACTCTCCCTTCCAGCCTGGCCTTGGACAATTCCAGCGATCCAGAAGCATCCTCAGT
Source organism: Bombycilla garrulus (assembly GCA_013400315.1). Classification (NCBI taxonomy): domain Eukaryota; kingdom Metazoa; phylum Chordata; class Aves; order Passeriformes; family Bombycillidae; genus Bombycilla; species Bombycilla garrulus. The sequence continues at coordinate 8,741 of VXBU01018467.1, read as the reverse complement.
TTTTCTGGGCACACCAGAGACATTCCCTTGGTGTTTCAGTGTAGCACAACCCCTTCCTCAACAGCAAAATTTGCAGTAGAATCATTAAATATGAGCAAAATGAGAGTTCAGCCTTTCCCCTGTCACACAACCCAGCTGCACCACATTTTTTTTTTGTTTGTTTTGCTCGGCAGGAAGGAGCTGGGGACACACCTGCACCCACTTTTCCTCCGGGAAAAAAAGCCCTGAGAGGCTCCAAGCTGGCATGAAGCACCCCGAACACCCCTGTCCCCAGAGTCCTGGGCCAGCTGCTGGCCTCTTTGGGGCATCCTGTTTGCAGGAAAACAAGTGACAGTTGCAGGAGGGTTGCGAGAGCGAGCAAACCGCAGCCCCTGTGTGAGGCTGATAAGGGCCCTGTGCTGCTCTTGCAGCAGTTCCGTCCCCGCTGCCTTCCTGTCGCTTTTCTCTCGAGCTCTGCCGGGCTTTTTTTGCAGTTATTTTGGTTTCTCAGAAGGGACAGGAGCTCTCCTGCTCGCGGGGGACACGGGGTTTGCCCCCTCCTGTTGATGGCTGAAGTTTCAGCTTTTATATTTTTATATTTTTCAGACTCTGTGCTGGTTTAATGTGCAGTTCTGGGTTTCATATTCAGTGTTGCTGAGCTCTCTGCACAGAGCAGGGACACAAAACAATTCCTTTCCAGTTGGGACCAAGGACAAATTGGAGGCCCAAGAGTGGAAACAGCAGTGAAGGAAGAGAGGGAACAAGGAGGATGGAGCTTCATCACCTGGAGCTGGAATTGGACAATGAACTCCAATCTGCTGATGGACCCAAACCTATCCAAGTGTGAGGCCTGGTGCCCAGGATCCATTTTGTGCCCATTTGTGGGTTTGACTTGGGTGCAGCCCCAAGGGGTTCCTGCACTGCCCAAGCTGGATCCTTTCCATAAATCCCTTTTTATTCTTTTCCTCTACCCAGTCTCTGTTTCCAGGTCAGCATTTCCAGACATCATCTCCAGCTCTGCTGGGCTTTTTTCAGTTATTTTGGTTTCTCAGAAGGGACAGAGCTTTGCCCCTCCTGTGGGGCTGGGCCAGTGGGGAAGGAGGAGGTGGTAAATAAGTGGATTTAAAAGTGTGGACCCGTCACAGTTTGAGGTTTTGAGAGTTTGCAGCCACGCCTGTCACCCTGCCAGCCTGATGTCCCCAAGCACCTCATTCCTGTGCTCAGAGCGTTTCTGGAGGAGATCAGAACTGGTGACACAGAGTGAGAAGCATTTCTGGGCTCAGGGGCCATCAGGAGACAAAGATCTGTGTTTCTGCCACAGTGCGATGCAGACTTGGAGGTGCCGCCACTCAAGTTAAAGGGTGGGAAAAAAGCGGACTTAAAATGCACCAGGGGAGGATCTGAAAAGAGATTTGTGGGGTTTTCCCCCCACAGGAGCAGTCAGGAAGTGGAATAAGTTGCCGATGGTGGAGTCCCTGTCTGTGGGAGTGCTCAGGAGGAGTCTGGATGTGGCCCTTGGGGACAGGGTTTGGGGTGCTGCTGGTGGCACTGGGGTGGCACTGGAGGATCCTGGAGGGCTCTTCCCACCCTGGTGATCCTGGGATGCAGCTGCCACAGAGGAGGATCAGTGTTTGCAGGCAGAAAAAGATGTAAAGAGGGATGAAAACCAAACCAAATGTTATTGCTCCTGCTTAACAACAAACACCAAACCTCTGTGATCTCTTGGAAAGATTTTCCCCGCTCTCTCTTATTGTCAGCACCAAATAATTTCTTCCCTAAAGCAAACATAATTCTTGCCATAAAAGCAACAAAAAGCTGTGAAGCTCCTAGCATAGAATTTTCTGGAGGATCAGGGATGATTTTTCTCTCATGAATTTCCTCTGCCCGGTCAGGTTAAATTCAGGAGTTCAGATTCATGGAATGGTTTGGGGTGGGAGAGATTTTAAGGATCATCAGGGACACCTCCCACTGTCCCAGGGTGTCCCAGCCCCAGTGTCCAGCCTGGCCTTGGGCACTGCCAGGGATCCAGGGGCAGCCCCAGCTGCTCTGGGAATTCTATCCCAACCGGTCCCAGGGAAAAATTCCTGCCCCAAATCCCATCAAATCCTACTCTGAAGCCATTCCCTGTGTCCTATCCCTCCATATCCTGGAAATAATCTCTCTCCATGTTTCTTGTCAGCTTCTCCAGGTTTTGGAATTACGTCTGTTTTTAACAAAACTCTGATATATTTTAAAATAAAATATATCTGTAAAAAATTCCCAGAAAACAAACCCAAATCCCTCCCTCCCTGCTAGGAGAAAAGGAGGTTGCACAGTTAATAATATTTATTTAATTAGTGCTAAAAAACACCCAAATCAGAATTTCCGTGTGGCCCCTTTAATCCAGTAACACCTGCCCAAGGGCATCCAATATCCCCCTTTTTTTTGGGATCCAGGCACAAAAGGGCTCAGGTTGCAGCAGCTGCTCCCTGCAATCCTCGGGTTTCCCAAGGAAAAAGGGAGCAGGGCACTCCTGGGGCTTTCCAGGCAGCTCATTTCAAAACTGGCTATTCAGTTTTTCTTGGAACTGGAAATTTTAGATGGGATTTTGGGCAGGAATTGTTCCCTGGGAGGGTGAGGAAGAGCTGGGATGGAATTCCCAGAGCAGCTGGGGCTGCCCCTGGATCCCTGGCAGTGCCCCAGGCCAGGTTAGAGCAGCCTGAGATCCAAATTTTAAGGATCTTTCCCTCCAAAACCATTCCGTGATTCCATGGAACAGGAGATGCTGACTGTAGTAGGGAGTTATAAACAATATTTGCTGATTTAAAGGCACAATTTCCCATTTCCTGAGGTTTCCAAGGGATTTAGGAGCCCATCTTCCATTACTTTGAAGAGTTTTGGTGCCAGCTTGTTCCAGGTCCTTTCTGAATCCATTGAGGGAATCCGGCCCAGTTCCAGAGGGGTCCCACTCCTGGTAGAAGCACCATGGAAGGAGAGCAGGAGTTGTTTTCATGGGAAAATTCCCGTCAGATCCCAGCTTGGAACAAAATTGGTTCAGATTTCAGCCACAAAATGAAGATAGAGAAGGGCTGGAAGAATTCGGGGAACACGTTTTTACAGGATGCTTTGAGATGGGGTAGGAAGTGAGGATTTAGGGTTTGGAACTGAGGATTGATGAGCTTAAAAGAGTGTCCAAAAATCATGGAATCCCAGGATGTGGTCAGGAAGTGGAAGNCCTATAAAATGGCCTCCCCCCTCATGACTGGGGATCCATTTTGTGCCCATTTGTGGGTTTGACTTGGGTGCAGCCCCAAGGGGTTCCTGCACTGCCCGAGCTGGATCCTTTCCATAAATCCCTTTTATCCTTTTATTCCACCCAGTCTCTGTTTCCAGCTCAGCCTTTCCAGGCAGGGACACCTCCCACTGTCCCAGGGTGTCCCAGCCCCAGTGTCCAGCCTGGCCTGGGGCACTGCCAGGGATCCAGGGGCAGCCACAGCTGCTCTGGGCACCCTGTTTCATATCTTTTCACCAAAAATAATAAATAAATAAATTTGGAAAAAGGAAAAAAAAAAAATAAAGCCGGACCTTGAATGAATCTTTAACTGGATCCCAAATTTCCCTTCATATTTTAGGTCACCCAAGCACTGCCAAGCCCAGGTGCTGCTGGCAGAGCAGGGGATGATCCAGGGTCCATCCTCTGGAGGCCAGGGCTGAAACCTCCTTCTCAAAACCCCAAAAATTCCTTTTTTGCAAAGCCTGACTCAAAGGCTGGATGACTCCTGCCTGTCAGGAGCTCAGTGCTCAGCTCAGAAATCCACATTTGTGTCTGGTTTGGTTTTCCAGTCTCCAGCTGAGGTGTGGGCAGTGCTCTGCACACCTGAGGGGATCCAGAAACAAAACAAAACAAAGTAAAAATCCTTGCTAATTACCAAGAAGCTTCAGTTGCTGTGCTTTGAAAAGCCTGGAGTGGATGTTTTCCCTCTTGGCCTCGTGGTTTTTCATGGAGTTGGGAACTCAGCACTTGGAGTTTCATCCTCTGCCTTCCCGACCCCTCTGTCCTGGGCAGTGCTGAGTGACTCCGGCTCTGCTGCTCCCAGCACATCCCTTGTGTGACAGAGTTCCCTTATAATACTTTATGGGTTATATTAGTTTATTAGGTTATAGTTTAAGAACTATTTTTTTTAGCTTAAAATAAGAGGGTTTTTATTTATTTTATTTTTATTTTAAGAAATGTAAGGTTTTTTTGGTTTGGGGTAAAGGATGTTATTTTAAGATACAGAGGTCATTTATTTTGTTTTGGGATAGAGGATATTATTTTAAGAAATATAAGGGTTTTTTTGTTTTGGCACAGAGAATATGTCTAATTGTTTAGGGTTTTTTATTAGATTATTAGTATATTAGTAATTAGGTTATTATTATGATTAAAGCTTTGTATTTTGTAAAATAATCCTTTTCCCTCATACGTTAAATTTAAGCCAACTCTCCTCCTTTTTTAACCCTATCTCACAACAAAAATTACAAAATATATATTCTCATNATTTTAAACTATTGGAGAACATCCAAAGGAGGGAGAAGAAGATGGGGAAGAGCCTGGAGGGGAGGAGGAGCAGCTGAGGGTGCTTGGGATGTTCAGCTGGAGAAGGGAAGAGTGAGGGGAGACTCTCAGGGGCTGCAGCTCCTCAGAGGGGACAGCTCTGATCTCTGCTCCTGTGACCTGACAGCAGCCAGGGAGCGGCTGGAGCTGGGCCAGGAGGGATTGAGGTTGGATTTTAGGGAAAAGTTCTTCCCCAGAGGCTGCTGGCACTGCCCAGGCTGCCCAGGGGATGGGCACGGCCCCGAGGCTGCCAGAGCTGCCAGGGATGCCCAGGCTGGGATTTTGGGGGTGTCCAGAATTCCATGACCCTTGTGGATCCCTCCCCACTCAGGATATTCCATGGTTCCCTGCTTTGCAGTCCAAACAAGCAGGATTTTCCACGTACTCAGCTGGATTTGGTTCCCCTGGGCTGGATCCCGTGCTGCTGTTCCAGACAGGAGCTGCTGCTGGAGCAGCCAGAGGAGCTGGCAGGGCCGGGATCAGCTTTTCCAGCTTTCCTGCTGGAAACTGGGACAGCTTTTCCCAGCACAGGTGCATTCCTTGGGTGTGAGGAGCATTCCCGGGCTGCTGAGAGCTGTGACCGAGCCTTGGAAACTCAGAAAAACTTCTCTTCCCCTCTCCAACATCATCCTAAAAAAAAACTGACATGGAGCAAAGCCAAGGCTTTCCCTACCACAGCCTCATTTCCTCTGCTCCCAACAGTTTCTTTTCCTTTAGGGAAGCAGCCACAGACTCTGGGTGTGCATCGACCTGCTGGGTTTAATTTTCTTCTCCTTTCTCCTCATTCCAACCCCATCCTCCCAGAAACGTCCCAAGGCTTCCCTAAACTCGGCATTCTGCTTAAGTCGTGGAGCAAATCGAGTCTAAGTCGCTTTTCCTGAAATATTTCAGCCTGGGGTCGGGGAAAGGAAGGAGTTTCTCTTTTTATTTTTCTGGACTTGGCAGATTTGTGCAGGAAATACAATTAAATAAAAAGAAAGAGAAACTGCGTGAAGTGAGAGGGAGGAGAGGAAATCTTGCTTGGAGCTGGTTCTAAACCAGGTTTTAGGGAAAGTTTCCTGGGATCAGGTGGAGATGACCTCAGTCAATGGCTTTGCCACTCAAGGTTTTCAACGAGGCACAGACAATTTAATTTTATAGGTAACATGTGAGAATTTGGGAGCGTAAATTGAATTTAGGCATCGCTGTGACACGGCGTGGAAAGCACTAAAATTAAACTCTCAGGCCTGGTTTTCTCCTCTGGAAGAGCTGGGAAGGATCAGGGAGACCTCAGAGCCCTTCCCGTGCCTAAAGGAGCTCCAAGAGAGTTAAATCCTAGAATTGATGAGGTTTTCTGGAATTCTTTTCAATCCCTGGCTGAGAAAACTGTGGTTTGTTTTTTTTTTCCCTTTTTTTAATTTTTTTTTTTTTGTAAGAACAGGGGGTTGGCCAAGGAGGGCACAGAGCATGAGAAACCACCCTGCCCTTGTGGGAAAAAAAAATCATTCTGGTGGCTGGGGAGAATCTCAGGGCAGGAAAATCAGGATTTAACCCTGGACATCTCCAGTTGGAGAGGAACGTTCTGTGCCAAGAGATTGTAGAACTTAAACAGAAAAATTCAAGCTCCTGAGTTGTGTGCTGTGGGGTTCAAGGAGCAGGAGAGGAACTTGTAAGAAGAAACACAAAAATAATCCTAAAAATCCAAAAATAATCATAAAAAATCCCAATTTTTCCGGTTTTATGAAGCGAAGGCTGTGGAGTAACACAGTTCTTGTACAGAGGGAGTTTTCTGTGCTGTCTGGGGAAGGATTCCCAGCTCAGGGTGGTGAGGAAATGCAGGAGCCCCATCCCAAAGGGATTTCCCTGCAGGCAGGACCTCTGAGGACACAGCTGCACCTCAGATTTGAGGAGATGTGAAATAAAATATTAAATAATTAAATACCAAAATTCCCATTTTAGACGAGCAGTGCGAAGAGAAACCAAGACATGGGAGAAACAGCTCCATGATCTCAGTGTTCAGTGGGCATTTATTACAAAAGTGGGGATTTATTTAATTTTCTCCCTTTTTTTAAATTTTTTTTTTGGATATGCAGACAAATTAAATTATTGAGAGAGGGTGGAAAAATTCAGTTTGATCTGCCTTCAATTTGACTGAAGGCTGGGTCTCGAAATGTGCTGCTTTGAGAGACAGAAGCAGCAGTTTCCTGAGTCATAAATTGAGTCACACAGACCCCTAATGGTGTTTCCAGCACTGCAGACAAGCTCTTGAGTCAAAAACTGAAAGATTTCAAAATAAACCCGAGCTTTTGGCAGATTTCCAGGGGATTTGTAATGTCCTGTAAGAGTCACTTCAAAGGCACAGCTCCTGCCCCTGGCTCTGTCCGTGCAGAGAGAGCTCTGGGCACGAGCGGGAATGGGAATTACAGGGTGACAACAGTGGGGTTGTATCCAGGGAATCCCAAAAGCAGATTCTTATACCCTAAAGCTGGAATTGACCAGGGAGATTTGGGACACCTCGTGGCCTTGCCCAGAGTTCCTTGTTCAAGCCTGGGAGTGCCTCTCCAGCAGCTTTCACTCCAGATAAGAAGATTTTGGGGAAAAACAAGGAAAGTTTGAGTTCCTAGGTGACCCTATGGCTCAACTTTTCACCTGGGTCACCCCTGAAGCTTCAGTCCATGAGGGTTTCAGGATCTGGATCCAGGATTCAGGAGGCAAAAGTTCAGGAAACAAGGGCAGGGCTGACCACTCGTGGTGTGAGGGGTGACCACGGGTTTGGAGGGACACCCTGAGCCGCCAGGAATGGGATGGGATCCTCCACAGATCCTGCCAAAACCCGGGAATTTCCTCACTAGGCTGCAGGGGTTGGTCGTGGTGGCTGCGGCCATGTCCAGCCGGAGGAGCTGGGAGAACATCCCAGTCCAGAGAGTCCCAAGAAATGGATTTGGGCAGCAGGAGGTGAGGAATGAGCTGGGCTTTGCTCAGAGAGGTTTGGGACTTGCCCAGGGAGGTTGTGGAGTTCTCATCCCTGGCAGTGTCCCAGGGCAGGCTGGACACTGGGGCTTGGAGCAGCCTGGGACAGTGGGAGGTGTCCCTGCCATGGCAGGGGTGGAATTGGTGAACTTCAAGTTCTCTGCCAACCCAAATCATTCCAAAATTCCATGATTGCAACTTGCTGGTGTTTAGGAAACTGTTCCTGAGGCCTTTCTTGTTGAATTCCAGCTGTATTTACAAGCTGGAATTGTAAATAAAATTCTCCTTCTCCTTCTCCTTCTCCTTCTCCTTCTCCTTCTCCTTCTCCTTCTCCTTCTTTTCTTCTTCTTCTTCTTCATCTTCTTCTTCTTCTTCGTCTTGTCTTCTTCCTCTCCTCTTTCTCCTCTTTCTCCTCTTCCTCCCCCTCCTCCTCCTGCTCCTTTTTCTCCTTTTTGTCAAGAGCAAAACACGCCCTGTGTCATTCCCGCATCTCCCTAAATCCCATCCATCAGATATTCCTGGATTTCAGCACCCCCAGTTCCCCTCCCCATCCCTGGAATTACCAAGGAACATTTCCACGTCCGTTCCTCCCTGAGCTGATGTCATGCAGCATAACTCTTTCACAGGGTGGGAATTTTTTTTTTCCTTGTCTTTTCCAAGGAAAAGAATGGATGAGTCACATTTTACAGGCAGCTCCTTCCCTGGGTGTTCAGTCAGCATCAAAGTGCAGCTCAGGGCTCAGCTGTGTGCACTTGGAAATGGCTCTGGCACGTTTGTGTCTGATCCTGAGATTTCCCTGTGTCAAAGCTTATCTCCTTTTTCCAGGGTTGGGATTAAATGAGTGAGATGGTGTTTCTTGTTCAGACTCAGATGTTTATTAGTTCTTATCTCTGTTACAGTTTCACAAACCATGAATTCTACAGCACTTCAAGCTCACAAACTACACATGGAGCTCTATCTCTCTCTGCAAGGCCTTTTAAGGATAAAGTGTCCAATTAAGAAATGACACGTAAATTATTTTTACTTTTAACCCAATAACCAACCACCCATGTCCTGCAATGTGGACTTTTCTATCCAATCACACAAAATCACCCAGACTGTGAAGGAGAAGGTGAAGAAGAAACCTCTGCCCTAAAACCTCCATCTTGCTTTTTATAAATTACTGTAGTCTAAAATCTTATGTTGCCTATGACCTGGAAACAGAGATTGGCTAGAACAGAAGGATAAAAGGGATTTATTG
>VXBU01018460.1:95173-107042 GCA_013400315.1 Bombycilla garrulus | reverse complement strand
GCCGGTGTCAAACCATGACACTATCAATTTACCTTTGATAAAAAAATGTGATTAATTTAATATACATTAAGATTTTCAGCATCACAAGACTACTTATTCCACACTATTTCCAATAGCACAAATTTCAAGCTGTACTTGTTTGTTCTCACTGGAAGTTTCCAATTAAATAATTGATTTATTGATTGTTTACTTTAACTAAAGCATCTAGTCCTGAAAAGAGTAATTTGATTAATGTAGCTTACTCTTCTTGTCTTCACCCTAACTAGAAAAGTTACTGAATGTATAAATAACCTGATTAAAAACAGATATATCAGAGACACAGATTTACTCTCAAAAACCATCACAGAATATAAAATATGGTTTCTCAGCGAGATAAATGGAAAACTATTAGGTAATCAAAAGTAATTTAAACATTCAGATCCCAATATTACACAGAACATATCAGAAGAGCTACAGGAATCATAGATAATACTTGACTAATAATTTGACTTACAATCCTAACAAGTATATTCCTAAAGTCTCTTTCAGGTTAATTTCCATTCTTTTCAGTTAGTAAGGACTCCTTTTATTTTAGCTGACAAAAATCAAAAACTGCTTCTCTTTTATGACTGTATTCTCCACAATAGGGCAAATTCAGAAGCCAGATTTATTGTGAATCATCTTACAGTACATTTTACTTCTAGAAAGAAAGTCTTCTTCTCTGAGAACCCCCAGTCAAACCCTCTTGGCCTCATACTTCCAAGCACATGGAACCTTGGGGAGCTCTGGTATGAGGGTACTCATTATACCTTTCAGAAGTTAATGGTAGCATTTCTAACAGGGAATTGTATTCTGTCAAGTGAGATATCTGGATAGTGTCTGAAACATACCACTTTAGTCACTAACTTTTGTTACCAGAGGCAAAGTCCCCAAGTCTGGCTGAAGTAGGTCCACAAAAATTATAATTAAACTTTTTGATTTTATTTCTCTTTTATCTTGTATATTCAGCTGCTAAATTTAAATAAAGCTTTTCAAGTAGAAGGACCTTTGAGGTACTGTTAAGGCACAATATTGCCTTATGTCACAGCATTCCAAATAAACATGACTAAAACCTGCATTCAAGGTATAAAGCCCTCACTTTTCCTTGAATCAATGATAAGTAGCTCCATGCTCCAAATGAACATTTTACTTTCCACTCCTCCTCCTCCCTGTCCTCCTCTCTTAAATCCTACCCACCAGCAACCTTAGCTTATGAGGAAAAATAAAAAAAAATAAGAAAACTGTTAAAAATTTCCTATGACATCAGGGCCCAAGGGCCCCAAGCAGAGCAGGTCACCATGAAGATAACAAAACACATAAATATACATTCCAAATTCCAAACTATTTTTAAGGGGTTTTAATACTTACAAAAGCAGTAGAACAGTCCTTTTGTGAATATTTATTACTCTAATAGATATTAGAAGACCAATATTACCAATTAGGAGACTAGATACTAGCTAGTACTTCAGTATATTATACAATCAAAAGATATAATAATTTTGACTCCTTAACTGTTGCATTGCACCTCCCACGGGCAGAGTGCCCAGACCAGGAAAAAATGTGAAGTTGTCTTTATCCCCCCATAAAAGGTNTTTTGTTTCCAACACCACCCGAGGTGTCCATCCTGCTATTTTATGCCACAGGGTATTTGAAAGACAAAAACCCAAATGTGGATGGGAGCTCTGAGAGCTCATAACACCTGGCTCAAAGACAGATCCCATCACTTAACCATCCTTAACTCAATTGTGATATAGCACACTTGGTACAGTAACATAACAAAAGATTTTTAACTTTTTCAGTGATTCAAAGATTATGTTAATCATGTCACAAACTTGCTACCTAATAAATATTCTGAAATTATGCCAAGAGGAGAAAAAAAAAATAACAATTATGCTGAACATTGTTCCTATTTTCTCATTTATTACTTCTCAATATAAAGTATCTATTTCTTTATCTTGTTCTTTTTCATCTTCACTTTGCCAAGTCTCTTTCTGCTTGCCAAGAACAGAAGAAAATTTTATATATATATACTTAGATAGGAGGTAAGAGCAAACATAATTTATTTTCTACTTTAAAGAAAATCTGTTACTAGTCCCCTGAAAATAAATTTTAAAAATAGTTTATTAGGAAAAAAACAAATTTTAGAAACTTCAGAAAGGACCAAGAGTAGTTAAGACTATGTAAAAATTAAAAATATACATTATTTATTCCTGTCATCTTATCTTCCAGTATGACTTGTTGAGAAATTAGCTCCAAAGGCTGGTTTACAGGTTGGTAATAAATCTAATCTGTATACACAGGCACTCCAGCAGTCAAGAATAACTGAGAGAATAACTTCCATCTTCATTTTAGACTGATGTGCTTACAAGCAGAGTCGATCAGTGTTCATTTCTTATGCAGTAACTTTTCACATAAAAACAAGTTTGCCAATTTCTCTTTATGCCTACATCCACAGATATCTTACAGCAAGAAAAACATCTTGCAGTTTTCATCTGAGCATCGCTGCAAACTGCAAATGACATTTCCAGTTGCATTCTGCTGCTCTGCAGGTCTAGAGAAGACTTAATGCCCTGAGGAAGAAAGCTTTCCTGGGATTCATGTAAGACCTACCTTTCTCAGATACTCTGAAAACATCACATTTCCCTCTCCCCACAAAAGGACTGTATGATCATGATAAAGCTTTCCTCTACCAGAGGGTGTTTGGGCACTGGAACAGCACCCCATGGCAGTGATGACAGCAGCAGCCTGGCAAAGGTCAGGAGCACTTGGCCAATGCTCTCAGCACAAGGTGAGACTCTTGGGGATGGTGCTGTGCAGGGCCAGGAGCTGGAGTTCATGATCCTTTTGGGTCTCTTCCAACTCAGCTTATTCTGTGCTTTCCATTTATCAGGCTTCATGACCCCAAAAATATTATTTATTTACCTCACACAAAAATAAATTTTAAAACTTTGATTCCAATAGCATATATTGTAGCAGCAAGATATGCTATTGGAATAGCATATTCCTCTACTTACCACATTTCAAAAGGCTTGAAAATAAAAATAAAACCCTCTTTAATGGGAAAAGCAAAAATAATATCTCAACACATCCATCTCTTATCTTCTGCCCACAGCAACAGTGAAAGCAGGAGTGATACCACTGAATTTTACATATGTTATTGGTTACCTTTCTATAATGAATCTTAACAATTAAAATCCATTATGTAGGCTGGTACTTACATATTTTGTATTTGAAAGTATAGTTGATTGTCTTCTTGCCAATCAACTATACTTTCAAATACAAAATACTTAAGTACCAACCCCACAATGGATTTTTAGGAATAAAGTGAATAAAAAATCTGATCATAATCCACTGGAACGCACTCCTGCAAGGAACACAACAAAGAAGTTACTAATACTTTGACATCACTACTACATTTTTTTAAAGTTAAATTTAATAGGAGAAAACAGGCAATAAAGTAAGGTACCTTTACATCTCCGACAGAAGACTCCATGCAATTTGGCAAAGTACCAAAACATACAATGTCCTAGTTTAAAAAAATTTCAATGTCAGCAGCAGCCAGAACAAAATCCAGCAAGACCCACATAACGCTGTTCATACCGGAAGACAGGGAATCAGATGCATATGCAAAATGGAAATTTGTTTCAAGGTAATTAGGGAAATCCCAGATTTGACCAGTGCACACTGATGTTAAGCAGATCAACACGACCTTCCAGAACAAAAGCCAGACTTCAAAGAAGCAGAGGGCTGCTAGCTCACCCTTTAACTCCTTACTTGCTCTTCCATATGCAAAATGTTTTCCTCTTATCAGCGATCTACCAGTGGTAACAACAATATACCTCAAAATACAGCAGAAGCTAAAATTTACATCCAGGGCGTGGTGAACAGAAGCACAAGCAAGTACACACCTTCACAGTTTTCTAGAAATGGAGGTGGGGAGAAGGGGGTATGAAGCACATCTCCTTTCAATGTATTTCCTCAGAAAGGTTTACATATTTTTCTTGCAATCTAAATAGTAAACCTTACACGGCTATTTTGTAACACTCAGGTCACTGGAAGGTAGCAATCTCTCCTAGTGCTTGAGGAATAAAGTTTTTGGGGGCATAGCTCTAATGGAAATTAATGTTCAAATATTCTTGGATTTAGTTTGCTAGACAGGGCCTTTTCATTCAGTCCAGCTCATTTGCAGCTGACTTCTGTGACAACAATGGAAATAAAGATGATACAAGGGAAACTGCAGCTAAAACAACTATGCAAAGAATAAAGGCAACCCTGGAAAGAGACATTAGGTCCGATCGAGCCTTCAAACTACAGAAGGCAGAACTGTCTCTGGTATCTGGCAATATAAAAATATTTTTACAGCAGTTTGCAGAAAGTCCAATTATTGCTAACAACACTTTAACTTCACTGCTACAGTAACATCACACATCAGTTTTGTATGGGTCTCTGATAAAAGCAGTCTAAACACTTCGTATGTTAGATCTTATTTTGCAGGCTACAAGAAAAGAAATGAAATGCTGGTTCTGTTTATATTAATGGCAAAATTTTTGTTAGTCTCAATGAAGCCTAAATTTAACATTAAGCTTTCATGACAGTGAAAAGCTCATCCACTTAAGAGCTTACCAAGTAACTACATTAGAAAGATGTGACCTTTTAGCAATAATGGTAAATCATTGTGAGATTAAATCTATTGTTTGCAGCTACTCTCCTATATTAAATCTGCCAGCACTATCTTGTGGGTTACCTGACACAATACAACTGTCTGGGTTATCTGACCATACAGTTTTCATTAACCTATTCCAGCAAATATGCTCTCACAAAGTTTCATGTAAGCCAAAGCAAAGAGAATGAATAATAGTTACCTAGACAATGATCAATTTTTGTACGAAATATAAATTCTACTTTTTCAGTTAAACTTTTACATGTGATTACCACTGTCTCCCATAACTTAAAACCAATATTAGAGATTTTATATTGTCATTTCAGGCATCTAAGAAACTTTCTTCAACCTATTCTCTAAAGACCAGCTCCTCAGGAAAAAAAATGATTGGGGGTGCTGGATGTCAGCAGCTCAGGGGGAGGCAGCAGTGTGTGACCAGGCAGCCAGGAGGGCAAAGCCCATCCCGGGGTGCATCAGACACAGCATCAGCAGCTGTGATTGGGATCACCCTGCTGGATTCAGCCTGAGCCCTGTGTGCAGTGCTGGCCCCACACTCTGAGGAGGGTTGGAAGGTCCTTGGGCGGTCCAGGGGAGGACACAGAGCTGGTGGAAGGGCTGGAGGACACATCCTGTGAGGAGTGGCTGAGGGCTCTGGGTTTGTCTGGTTTGGAGAGAAGGAGGCTCAGGGGTGACCGACTTCACTGCTCTGTACAGCAGCCTGAGGAGGGGACACGGGGAGGGAGGTGCTGGTCTGCTCCCAGGATTTCCTGGAATCCACTAACAGGAGATGTGCAAATGGTTCAGAGCTTCATCGAGGGATGCTCAAACTGGACACTGGGAAATCTTTTCAGTCAAGAGAGTGGTCAAACACTGGAACAGGTTTCCTACAGATGACGGTTTTGCTCCATGCCTGTCAAGTGCCTTAGAAAGAGGTATTTGGACAACGCACTTAATACCAAAGTTAACATTTGCTTAGCTGTGAATTGGTCAGGCAGTTAGACTACATGATTTTTGTTGCAACAACATAGTCTGTTCTGTTCCATTCTGGTCTGACCATAAACCAAACCAATCACCCAAATTTTCCTCATCACAGAACCTCCTTTTCTATCAACTTGTATTTGTATACCACTCCAGTGGAATACTGAGAAATTTATTTCCTTAAAATTCAGTTCCTCTGGGAAAAAAAAAATAAAAACAAAAACCTAGGTAAAGATTAATTCAAAGTGTCACCACGGAATAAACAGCATTTTGTGTCAGTTACACACTATGAGCTATATCAGTGACGGGGATGTTGCACACATACACCAATCCTTGGCACTTTCTTGTTTAGAAATTTAAGTTCTGCTATTAACAGATATACTAATTACCTCATGTCCAAGCATGAGCAGAAGCACATACAATAAAGTGTACACAACAAGTTAGGACATTAATCCTCTCATCAAAGGAGTCATATATGACCTCTAATATAGCAGAAAACATGATACACATGTATTAGTGTATCAAAGAATAGCATTTATTTCCAGGTATGTACTAAAATTACAAGGAGGCAAGGGGAAAGCCTAAAAAAGCTCCTGCCAGAGCATAATCCTCCTCCAGCTAAGCTGTGAGTGTTGGGAGAGAAAGCAACAGAGACACAACCTAGTTACAGGTAGAGAAGAACGACTACTCGCCTTTCTTCCTTCAACTAAATAATGAATGAACACTAAGGGCCTTCATATTTCCAACAATGCTTCTTTAATAGCCATTCAACTGCTAAATTCAAGCTTTCTCCCTGGCTTACACAGGTATATGAGAAGAAGACATGTTTCAAACGCTTTATCTCAAATATTTGAATATAAGGTAAAATACTATGTTACTGATATCTAGAGCTACTCCTACAGTTGTGTCGTAATTCTCATATTAACAGTTTTTATAAGAACCTGTAATATTTATTTAGTAATGAAGCACATACCTTTTACTGAAATCCCAGAGTTCTACAGAGTTAAAGCATTTCTGCATAAGCATAAGGAAACAGAGGAACAAACAAAAACCAATTTGTCCAATATCACTGAAAAAGAGATAAAACACACATATCTCATATACTCTAGCCTATTAAGAAACACTGTTTTCAAGACTTTCCTTAAAGATAATCTATTATGCACCTTAAGCTCCTCAAGCATGACATGACCATTTATGCAACAATGGTCAATATTCCGCCAAAAAGAAAATGACCACACAAGAATCACAGGAAAGTATTTTCTTTACAGTTTATATTACACATACTTACCTTTATATGAACTCTAGTGACAGCTTAATAAGTGTAAGTAAAAAAATCTGTGAAAAGTATTCACAGAGTCTGCAGTTAAAGCAAGCTTGCAAATGAAAGCATGCACTTATCTGGCATAAAAGAAAAGAGTCTTATACTTTCCCCCTCTCTCTGAGTACTCACCCTCAGAAATAGCCACAGAATAAAATCTTCTGAATAAAGATGTATTTATGGCACTAAGTACACCTGACAGAAAAAGAAAAACGTATTCTTCAGAAGAATAAAAATTACTTCATGACATTCACATCAACATTTACACCTTTTTGTTGTACATTATCTTAACACACTCCCACAGATACTTGTCCCTGGAGTCCATTGACAAGGTTTCATGCTAATCACAGGCATTAAATCAGGCTATTCATTCTTTGCAAACAAGAAGAGATAAGTTTCCTCAGAAACATCTAGAGCAAAGACTTTCGGTCATTCACTCAGTCAAACTCATACCACAGCAACAATTAGCTATGTGGGCATTTATACTGAAGACAGGGAACTGACATTCAAATAGATGAGACAATGATTTGTGGAACTTTCAGTTAATTATTCCTGCATATTTTATGAGCATTTACTTTTTAACACATTACAGAGGATTCTCTGACTTGTCAATAATGCTCCTATCACATCCGTTCATGAAAACCTCACAATTTTTACCCTAGTATGAAATTAAAACTGTACTTTTCTCTTATACTATGGGAAGGGAGCTTTTTATGAATGTGGTCATTTGATGATAAATGAGAACTTCTAATGTACAGCACAGGAAAAAAATACTGGCTAGTGGTATGTCTCCTGGCCTCTTCTCCTTGGACACTTATACATGTCAATTTAGTTGATACCTTATTACAGTCCTATCTGGAATACTTCAGTACTGTCACATAGTTAACCAAGATTTCTCTTTAAAAAATGTCCAATGAATCTACTAAGAGGCAGGAAGGACAGCACTACAATTCGGCTTCATGAGTTAGAAGCCTAAGAATCCAATTCTCACTTCTGACACATGCCACTAAAGAAATCACTAAAGCTAGTTAAGTAAGGCTCATTCTGCTTTACCTCTGCAGAAGGCTGATTAGTTCTGCTCTGATTTTAAAGAATGGCATATTTACTTATACTTGTTTAATTAAAAAAAAAAAAAACAAAACAAAACAAAGCAAAACAAAAAGCCCCAAGCTAACACCAAATATCTGGTAACATCACATTTACTCTATTTACATTTTTTTTTATTTATTCCTCTCAAAGATTTACAAAGTTCCTTCTGCTGCAGTAGCCTCGTGGGCTTTATTTTGCAAGATTATCATAAATGATAATGTGCAGATTACACTTGAGCAAGTAAACTGTGTTTAGACTATGTCCAGTACAACCCATCACTAGCAAAATTATGAAGCTATAGCTCATGGTATTGCTTAGAAATAAAATTTCTACTGGAAGTAAAAGGTGCATGGAGAAGTACTATGTCACAACCCTGTAACCATATGCAAGGCTGACAGTTAAAAAACAAACAGAAACCTCTCATAAATGGCATCTGACCTGAGTCTGCCCTTTATCATTACACAGAGTAAAAGCATTTTTGAACAAATTTTAAAGAAATGGTAATCAAAACTTCCAAAATTCAGAAGGGTAAATTATGATTGTTAACACAAATAATCCAGATTTCTCTATTAATTTGTTCATGTTTAATGAGCTTATGATTAATTTAATACTAATAAAGAGTATTTTGCACCTCCAAGTCATCACATGCCATTTGTCATAGCCATCTAAAATCAATATTGTTTCTATAGTAAAACACGTAACTAAGTCTTACTAATTTTTAAATAATCTGCAATACTTGAAAAGTTATTGACCCTCTCCAAGGACATAATATTTAACATACTGTATACTCCTGTAACTTAGGAAGTACACTAAGTGCATGGTCCTAAAGTGTTCTTAGCAGCTGGCAGTATGTGCCACCAGGTCTCAAGCACAAAGAATTTTCTAATTTCCAAAGCTGCTTGAAAGGAATTACAGATATTTAATGAGTATTACCATTGTCTTCATTTTAATTACATTAACAATTACAGCAATTTATTATTGCATTAACTGAAAAATATGGTCTGGGAATACCCTTCTTGGTGAAAGCTGAATCATTAAAGATTTGATTTTTTGAGAGCTGTTCTATCACTTTTAGACGTAGCAAGATTTTTACAATCTGGCATACTCTTGTGCATTGTTCAGATCAGGGTGGCAAAAAATATGCTGTATTCATTAAAATGATTTTTAAAAAATCATCTGAAAAATCAAAGACTGAAGAGTTTTATTTGGGAGCAATCTCATGCAATATATACATCTTCCTGTAAATGCCAAAAATTATTCCATGTGTATCATTGTATTCTAACACTCTCTGAGTTCCTGTTTCAGGAAAAACTTGTTTCACCTATCTCTGTCACTCTTCTCAAGATCCTACACCCAAATGTCTTTTGAAAAATATCTTTGCCAAAAGCAGCACCTTCACAATTGTAGGGCAGTGTACAGAAACATATGTCCAAGGGAAAGAGAAAAGATATTATAGTTTGAAAGCACACTGAGTGTTCAAGGCTGTTCCACTGATGGAGCAATTGTGTCTAGTGCCTTCAGAGGGGTATCCTTTGTTGCTGTAACAAGGCTGATGCTATAGCATCACCCCAACTCCCACCAGTGTCCCTTATGACACTTTCACTCATGGTGTCCTGTGGTTAATTTGCACCCATCTAGCTGGTCCATATGCGTGTGCTCATCAGACGGAATCACAGAATCATACGATGTTAAGGAGGTGGAATGGACCTTAAAGATCATCTAGTCCAAACCCTCCCTGTCACAGACAGGGGCATTGCCCACTAGACCAGGTTGCTCAAGGACTTGGGCAAACTGGTCTTGAACACTGCCAGGCATGGGGTATCCAGAACCTCCCTGGACAGCCTGTTCCAGGGTCTCACCACCCTCATAGGAAAGAATTTCTCCCTAATACACAAACCAAAGCTCCCCTCTTTCAGTTTGAACCCACTGTCCCTCATCCTATCGCTGCAGTTCCTGATGAAGAATCCCTCTCCAGCTTCCCTGCAGGCACCCTTCAGATACTGGGTGGTGGATATGAGTTCTCTGCACAACTTTCTCTTCTTCAACCTGAACAGTCCCAACTTTCTCTACCCTCTATTCCTCAAGGGGGAATAGCCTTTCTCTGGGAGGTGATCCAGTCCTGGAGGACTACTGCCCAACACCATGGGGAATATCAGTCTTTCTCTTTGACCCTCCCTTCAAATTTTAGAATATATACAGGAATAGAATCACCATAAAACCTTTATCCTGCCTTCAAACGTGGTCAAAATTATCCTGTGTAATCCTCAGTAGCCAAAGACACGGAAAGGCAGAACCACACACATCTCGCTACCTGAGGAAACCAAGATAAAAAGCACAGAAGTTATTACCAACACCCGAACCGCAGCAGTAAGCGAGAGGATGACCATGGGGATCTGTTTCCCACACGGGTTTTCCCAGCGCCATGTTCTGGGAGCCAGGTCCCGGCGGAGGGGCCCAGCCCTGCAGCGCCGCCACTGTCCAGGCGGTGGCAGCAGCCCGAGGCTCCCCCGGCAACGCCGAACCCCAACAGGTCCCACGGATACGGCCCTCAGCAACCAGCCCGGCTTCAAACACCTCATGGCCACCAACCCTTAGGACAAAAATTTTCAGTCCTGAGCAAAGAAGGGAGATGAGCACAAACGCAAACAGCGGAGCAAGTAATTCATGTAACTCAGAACATAAACTGAATTAATTTATTGGGCGCAGACAATAAAGCTTTCTTTTCACAAAATGGATGGGAGACAGGTTCAGATCTTTTAATTACGTATCAGGGGAAAAAAATCCCAAATTCTGAAGATTCACCTAGTTTTCAAAAGCCCAACCCTAGATTGTTATATCATAGTACTTTCACCTAAAGGATTCTTCACTCTGAGAGAGAGCATTACCCCATTTTAGTTATTCTCACACATGAAAAATGGCCATTCGGAAAATTTTTGAAAGGAGTGGAAATTTAATTATGTACATTTGTGAACCAAACCCCAAACTTAAAACGTCAAATTCTCCCAGCACTTACGGGACATCTGTCTTCCCTAATCTTTAGTTTAAATAAAAGACCAGCTACATTTTCTGACAGTACTCTTTAAAAGCCTACTCTGCTGGAGTTCCTCCACCACAGCAGATGTCTGTGTCAGATTGCACAGTACAAAAATTGGCAGAGTCTCCTGAATCAGAAACAAATCCTTCCACCAACCACTCAGGAAGGTATCCAGGTGCTATTGTTGCACCGATCTTGCACATATATCACAAAATGACCTTTTCTCACTGTTTCCTCCCTAGAAGGAGGGGGGAAAAAGACGCAGACAGCACAGACGTTGATGTCTCTCTTTGCAGATGTTTTCAATATCAGATAGTACCTACATGGGGAATACAGGAAGGCTGGACATTACAGGGGCATGTAGCGACAGGAAAACGGGGAATAGCCTTAGACAGAGCAAGTTTAGGCTAGAGGTTTGGAAGAAACTTTTCGCCCAGAGAGTGGTGAGGCACCGGCACAGGCTGCCCAAAGAAACTGGGGATGCCTCAGCGCTGCTGGCAGTGCTCAAAGCCAGCCTGCATGGGGCACGCTGACACAAGGACCAGGGGAACGAGGCGGGCAGCGGCTGGGGCAGCGGCTCTCGGGACGGAGAGCAGGCCCGGCCCCACGGCCACGGACACCTTCCCCTGCCAACCTCAAAGGCCCAGCGAGGGCCGGCCCGACGCCCCGCTGCACATGTCACCCCTTCCCCGGCGGGCTCGTCGCCGCCATCTCCCGCGGAGGGGGGAAGGGGAGTGCGCGGAGCCCGGCGGATGATCCGCACCAGCGCGTC
>VXBU01018460.1:49501-95122 GCA_013400315.1 Bombycilla garrulus | reverse complement strand
CGCGCCGCCCGGGGCCGCGCCTGCGCGGGGGGCGGGGCCGCCCGCCCGGCCTCCGGTGACCCGCGAGCGGGAGCGGGAGCGCGCCTCAGGTTCGGCTGCGCGCTGGGAGGTGGTTCTGCGTGCTGAGGGGGGCTGGCACCGCAACCGGCCTGTCCGCACCAAGCCTGGCTGAGCTCAGGGAGAGTTTGAACAAGACTCTCAGGCGCGTGGTGTGCCTGACACATCCGCTCTTGCGGATGGCCTGCGCAGGGCCAGGAGTTGGACTTCCATGGTCCTTATGGGTCCCTTCCAGCTCGGGATATTCTGTGGTTCTTTGATTCTGGATCTGTGATTCAGCCTGCCCCGGGAGCACACGCTTGGCTTACCGTCTGAAACACGGGACATCGAGAGCCAGAGCCGGGACAGAAGCTTGGTGGCTCTTCGGGGCTAGTGCGCTCCCAAGGGTCCCTGGCGAGGCTGAGGCGCCGCTATTGCGTGCGCACTGAGAGCTCCCGGGGAGAGCCAGGGAGGTGGGCAAAGCCTGTCAGGCCCTGCACAGTGCAGCTCGGGAGCGGCTCCGCAGGGAAGCCAAAGTGACAGGCACATGGCGGCCCCAGTGTGGGGTGTGCCTGCTCAGCCGCCGGGCACCCAGGGCTGGCAGTGGCCAGGCCTGGGTGCCTGCCCACGGTTTTTGTCCTGACCATGAATGAATAAAGTCCTTCAGCATTACCACTTTTGGTGAGACTAAGATCAAAACATGTTAAACTTTTGCTTGTTTTCAGTGTTCTGAACATAGCAGGCCTTTGTATCCCTGTGAACAAAATACAATCAGTATGAGTACAGATGTAAAATAAGTAACAAGTTTTGTTTTGAATTAGCTTAGGGTTGGAAATAAATATTTTATTTACTGAAATGTGTGTTGGTGCCAAAATGAGAAATACACTTAGGGTGAACCCTGCTGTCCCTCAGTTTGTTATAAAGCATTAGTAATAAAAGTACCAAGACATGGGTCCTCAAAGCAGTCCTGCTGAAAATACCAATGCTACACAACCTGACTACTTGGTGCATTTTTACTCATCACTCCCTAGCTCACTTACACAGTCATACTTAATTCTCTTCCTTGCAATCTTCTTCAACTCATCCACTCAGCTCCTTCTCCTGTTTATCCGGGTAGTTCTTTCACTCCTGCCTGGTTTTACCTCCATGTTCATTATTTGCAAAATAGAACTGGTGGAAGTTGCTACTATATTTCCACCTGTCTATTTGAGAAGCCATCAGCATACAGAATTCTTTGCTGCCTAGCATCTTCCTCCAAATATGTATTCTTATACCTCCTTGTCCTTATTTTGTCCTTGAAGAAACTGCATAGTAAGGCACTCATTGCATTCCTACCTATGGAAAAACAAAGCAAAATATCTGGAAGAACAAAGTCACTAAGGCAAAACACTTTCTGTCTTGAACCTAGGTTGAATTGTTGCTTTTCAGATGGATTTTAAACTAAATTGCAACGACATCATTAGTCTGAATTATAGGCTAGTTTGTATTAGACTTGTATTCAAGATTTAAAGTCTGCTTGGACACATGACGACCAGAACTCCTGAAGTTAAAGTTGCTGTTTTTCTTTTCACAATTTTACAAGACCGGTTGGTGTTCAAACTTCCTACTCCCAACCAGCTTTTATATTCTTGCTTTCTTGCATTCTTTCTTTTTTTTGGTCTATTTTCTGATCACCACTGCTTTCAATTTCCTATAAAATGAGACATCCCTGTCAGTACAAAAGCAAATTCAACCTACCCATATAGTGAAATCCCCATACATTACTAAATTACCTTTTTACATTTCATCCTATCAAATCAGAAACACCCGATGAATTAAAGGCTTGTTTCTGAAAGTTTCAAAGTTCTTTCTTGGGAAACAGCAACTGGTCATCAGGCAACCCATCAAAACAAACTGTCAGGGATGTTTCCCATACATCCAACACATTTGCAGACCACAACTTGGAGCTTTGTATGTAATACCCATAATCACACAGTGAGTCCAGTTCATAACTCATGCAACTCTTTTAATCATTCTGTTCCTCTTTTTTGTCAAGTGAAAACATGGAAGAATTTCTATTTGTTTTCTACATCAATTGTGTTAACACTTTCTTAAATGTCAGCATTATTAGTTATTTCATTCATGACACCTTTACAGCTCTGCTACACTAGAAGAAGCTTGAGTGGAAGAAGTTTGATAACATAATTTTTCATGTGTCTGATTGAACATATTCCAGTTATCCACAGTGTATTTCTATCCCATAGTCAGAGTAGCAAAAAGCTGCCTTTGTTAATCAGCTTGATGTTTATATCATCAAAGTAGACAATTTTGTTGATGCTCAACAAGCCAACTGCACAAAAAGTTCTCTTGCACACCTGAGTATGTGGATAAAGATCATTGTAATATACTAGGAGCTGTAAAAAATAAACCCAGGAATTAGAAAAAAAAAGCCAAACTAAGGCATTTAAGGAAGTCATAGAAAAGGGTACAGTAGACAAATATAACAAATATATGAAAAATAGAAGCAAATAAAAAACAAAGAGGAAAGTAAATTATTAATGTGAATAAACTCCAGTAGATGGAAAGAACATTTGCTAATATTACCTTCAAATACTACCTACCTCATTTTAATAGTCAAAAAATAAGTGGCAATGAATCAAATAATGAAATAGGTAGTACAAATCAAGTGAATGCCAATACAAATGTTATGTTACTTCTGACAGTGTGTATGGAGTTTGCTAGTCTCACATTAAATAAATGCAAAACATTTGAGGTTAAAAAAATGTTATGGGGATTATTTCTTTAGTCTTGATCTTTAATAACAGATACTACTACATATAGAGCTAATATAGCTGCCTTAGAGAATTACTAATAGTAAATCTCTGACACTTACAAATAGTATTTGAAACTATTAAAAGTCGCCAGAAATAGTACTTCTATAGATAAGAATTCCATGACTTCCAACCATGAATATTTCAGAAAGGATATTCTAAATAACAGAGAATTCCTGGCTGCTCCTGAGAACCCTAGCAATCTCCTCTTCCCCAAGGTATGTTGCCAAAGCCCCTCATTAAACTTTGGACTTTGATGAGACACAGCAAATACTGTACTTTGATTCAGGGCAAAATATCAACATTTGATCTTTTGCCCAGTATTAATTTGGTAGGAAAAAAGGTCCCCTGTTAGGGGAAGAGAAATAAATATATATTTGACAAGTTTGAGGGGGAAAAGTAAGAGGGGGGAAAAAAGAGAAAGGAAAAGTCCCAGCTGTTTGAAGCTTTTCAGAAGTTTGGAATGTTAGAATAGATGCTGGAGGAGGTAGACTGATGGGATGAACTGCAGGTGAGACACACAAAGGTGCATGGTAAATATAATTATTGATGCACATGACCACCACATATGTAATATATTTTATGCACATCATAGTGATTAGCTAAAGACCACATACGCTCTAAGCAAAAGACAAGTACCAAGCAAAATGCCCTCAGACCCCTTAGCTGAAGTGAACATGGTAAATACCTTCGTAGAGATCTGTGGCTAGCTCAAAATGGTTGTTATAAGATAAGGAAGAGCTAAGGTAGACACTGCAGCCATACTGCTGTCTTTTACAGATGGAATCAGAACTCCCTAAGCACTGCAGTGGCAAGCAAAGCATAAATCATATTCAGGAGATTCCCAGAGAAGACCACAGTGCGTAACAAGTCAAGTAGATTTCAGTAGATTGCTGTTTCCTAGCCGCAGGAGGGGATTTCTGAAATAAGCAGATGTGGCATTTCTAGATGCTTGATTATATATTTGAAAATTTATCCACTAGAATACTGTATTTTGGGCAGCTGNCAAGATGGAGAATTCTTACACATGGCATGTTATCTCTTCTTCTTCTTCATAACCTCCATCGTCTTGGTGATGTTAGCACTTTTTGATTGGCTTAGAATAAAAAGACACTGTCTAATGTAGATGATAGTGATTGGAAAGTAGTTGTAAATAAAGGTTACGCAGGTGATAGTATAAAGGAACGAAGCTGACCCGGGGCGGGCACAGTGTGTCTCTGGAAGCCTTGCTGTGCTGTCCTCGGCAGGGCAGAGAAATCTGCTTTTGATAAGGAACTAATAAACTGCCTTGAGAACATGAGCCAACGACTCCAGACTACTTCTTCAGCAAGGTGAGTTGGAAAACTGGACTCTTCTGTACACTGTGGGGTCGCCCGGGACAGGGAAGACCTCCACACTGTTAGCAGAATAGTCAGGTGTATTGACTTCCATGAGTTCCAGGTGTGCATTTTCTCCCGTATTTCCCATTCAATTTGCAGTATATTTTCAAGTATCATTTTATGTTTTCTGTGCTGTTCCATTAGAGAAATTGTCTTCAGAAAGAAGGAGAGTTGCTTCTTGCTTCTTGGATGCATCAGAGTGTGCAAATCCTGTTGATGAACTTCGTGAGCAGCGCATGCCACGGTCTTTAGGTTCACACTGAAATAATTTTATCTCTCCTTTTTTCTTTTTTCATTTTCTTTTTTTTTTTTTTTTTTCTTGTTGATTTGGAATGCAGTTCCTGTTGATTTGACATCCTGGGGATGTTTACTTGCTCCTGAGCAGAACAGGAGCATTTTCTGTGTTCTGTGTCCCAAGTGATAGATGAATATGTTTGGTTTCTTCTCAATGCAAACACCATCAAGTCTTTAGCTGGGCAGCCTCTTGAGGATTAAAAAAGTTGGCCTTGAATCAACCAGTGCTTTTTAATGTTCCTCAAATGTTCCAGACCTGAGGAGTTCTCCTACCTTCTGTTAAGGCTGACATGTTATTTCTCAGACTAGTCACAAGGATAAAATTTGGAAATTGTACCATATATCAATTACTTAGCTAATTTTGGCAGTCAAGATTTTCATAATTTGTCTTATTATGTATCTTTCCAAAATGTTACTAGAGAAGCTGACGTGTTTAAGTTGGTGATTATGTTTCTATCTATAGTTTATAAATTTTCTTGTGGAAAATAATCCTGAAAATAAATCCTTTCCCTGTACCTGTCTGCACTCACAGCAGGTGCTATACTAAGAAAGCATGAGTTATGTCACTCATTCCCAAGACATTTAGACAATAAAAATTAAAAAAATCTTTCATGATGTCCTGCTGCTGTTGTGTCCTGCTGAACACTTGAATACTGGAGAGCATTTCCAAGGTTTGTTCCACAAAATCAAGCACAGCATGTTGAAGCAGAGAGCTTATTAATTTCTGTGAAGTTCCCTACTGATATACTAAAAAGTTCCTGTAACATATACAGAAGAAGCATGAAGTACTTGCTACAGGATGGAAAGTTAAGGACATTGCCTTGAGCTGCCCACTTACTGACAGGTATTAACAGTATTAAATACTCCAGTCAGCATTTCAGTTTCACGTGTGTGACTGTATTCCATCCTGCTTTGTATAAAATACTCTCCTTAACTAAGAGAGGTATTTACACATTCTAGAACCTGTGAGGTTTTACCAAAATTCAAGATGATAAAAAAGGGAAATGCTGTTTTTACTGGCAGCAAGCAGGAGCCAAAATAAAAAGTGAGCAAAGTGTGATAAAGATCAAGCTTGAACCAATTTTCAGAGGGTTAGAGATATGGGAAACTGCCTGTTGAGAATTGGTATGCAGCTACAAAACTTTGTATTCTTTCACGAATTCCATAGTTATTCAAACTCATGATAAGTTATGAAGCATTAAATCTTACAAAATAAAGTTACTATAATAAATCAGTGAACTCAAAGATATCACACACTGAAAGTCTTTGGCTTTTTCCTTTCCAAACCTGATTATTACAGGTGATATTTTCAAATTAAGCAAGTAAATCTCAGTAAATTCATTTTTCTTCACAGTTTAAAAGTATGAGAAAGCTGGTCACTACTTGAAACTGAAATTTCAAACATGCCCACAACAGTGTAAAACACTGCAAGTAAAACAACTTGTAAGTTCTAATTCCATTAAATAAAGGAATTTACTAAATGTACTAGAAATTTACCAAAAATTCAGCAATATAGTAATTTTCCATGGAATATAAAAGGAGGGGATAAAAAAGCCTTTAAGTGAATAAATTTTGCTATAACATCCTTTAATCATATGGATTAAATGCTTTTGTTAAAAATGGAAGCACAGTTGCCACACTAACTTAGTTTTGCTTGAAACGAGAGACTGCTTCTTAATCTATAAGCTTTGCCAGGCCTACGCCTCCATCAAAACCAAACAAGTCCAACATGTATACAAAAATGCTATACATCAGATGAAAGTGAAGAAATTACTAATATTTACCATAGCATTCCTAGCAATAATTTCGCTATTAATAAACAAACAAACAAACAAACAAACAAACAAACAAATAAATAAAGAGCCATAGAACACAGGAAAAGAGGACTGAATAGAGAGACAGTGAGAAGATACTTCTTTTTGGTTTTAAACCAATCTCATGCAGGTATTGTTAGCTAACCCGTTTGAAAATGTCATCTTTATGGTCTACATTTTTCTATGTTCACTGAATGTTGTACATGATCATTTGTTCACAGCAGCACAGGCAAATCTATGACTGCAGCCTTTATGTCTTTACAAAT
The DNA here is from genome assembly GCA_013400315.1 of Bombycilla garrulus. NCBI lineage: Eukaryota > Metazoa > Chordata > Aves > Passeriformes > Bombycillidae > Bombycilla > Bombycilla garrulus. Next base: position 88,523 of record VXBU01018460.1, on the reverse strand, counting down.
TACATGTTTTCAGTAATTCACTATCTCACAAAGAAAGAAATCTCTCAGCTGGGATCCCTTTGAAATGGAAAAGATCTCCACTTATTGCTTAGCTTGCTTGAAATAGCAACCAAAATAGTATAAAGAAGTCTGTAGAATCATTCCAGTTTTAGTCAAAAAGTTGCTGAAACAGCTTTATGACAGAAAATAAGAGCAGCAGTTCATGGATTGTCAACTTTCCCCTCACAGTCTCTATGCATTAACTGAAAACCTTGTATTTCTCATTCCTTCATTCAGCCTGTTGGACACTGCAATATCATGCTTCTTTGACCTCCCAAAGGAAGTACAACTCTAGTATTCCATTGCCTTCACTCCTTCTTTAAACAGTTTGTCATCCACACTCCTTTGCCTGCAATACTTGTATTTGCAAGTCAGTGGAATGCACTCTTTCATAAATCTCCTCTCAGTTATTTTAGCAATCATTCTTCCTTTATTGGTATTACCCTTTCTTTAACCTTGTCTATCTTCAGATTTAATCCCTTCCTTGTGACATCTCAGACAAAATACCAATTTGTTTTCCATCATTCTCTCATTAATACAGTGTTCCTTTGTTGCCTTAATTTCTTGTGTCATTAACTGAATATTTACACTGGGTCACCTTTAAATTATCTATAATCTAATACATTGAATCTTATTCAAAACTGATAATCACTTGCATTAATATAATACATACTGTTCAAATAGCTTTATACAGCTTTGTAGAGACCACAAAAAGGCTGATTGGAAAACGTTTTTCAAATACCTCTATAAATGAAAGGTATATAAGCAAATGCAAAATGAAATAGCAAAAATAAATATTGTATTATGTTGAAGAAAAGGCTGAGAGTTCGTATCTGTAAACGAACAAATAAAAAAAAAAACAAATAAATATGTTTTAAAAATTGTGTTGAATTAATCCAAATCTGAACTTTACAATGCCAAGTTATTATCACCAATAAAATAAATCTTAATATATTAAAAATGACCAAGTAGGAGCCCAAAAGCTCATCAGGCTTTTCATGCAATCCTAAGTTAACGGCATAGAGTTTGTTCCTCCATAAAAGGTTGTATTAATTTTGGAAACAGTTGCGTTCCCCTGTTTCTCTTGTACCCACAAACTCTTTGTTTTCCATGTTATGTCTCAGAGGTGTCCCCTAGAGTTTGCTTAAGAGATTTCTCTCAAACCTGAGATTTAACTATGTATTTTCTTAACTTTGCATATTTCTTTCATTTCGTAGGACATAAAAATCTATAGCAGCAGCTACAATACCATCAGAGGTTCGTTCATATTTGACCTCACAAAATAGTTTTTGTCATGAAATAATGCAATATCAAACATGATTTAAAGCTGAATTCCCTTCCTCCAAGTGGCAGCTTTTCCCCATCTAGTAAATGAGCAAAGTGATACTGGTGTTGTAAAATGTTGTAGAAATGAAGACTAAGGAATGTGATTTTAAAAGCAAGTATAATTATTATTATAAATAAAAAAAAGTACACTCAAATGATAAGACTAAAGAAGCCTGGTTGCTCTGAATCTTCATTAGTTGGCTCTGTGGTTTCTAGAAAGTCATTAATCATTGCCTTTTCCAAGGACTAACTAAATACTATAAGGCCATAGTGTAGAGGAAAAGAATTAAAGCATCATTAACTTTAGTAACTAAGAAGGAAACTGAAAGGGTCACTGGGCAAGTACCTAGAATGCAAAAAAGGCTTCTGTGTGGTTTCTTCATGCATTTACTGGTTTGGGTCACCACAGTGTAGAAAAGACATTAAGCTGTTGGAGAGCATTCTGAGGAGGGCCGTAAGGATGGTGAAGGGCCTTTGGGGGAAGCTGATGAGTGGCTGAGGGTGTTCAGTCTGTCCAGCTTGGAGGAGACAGAGCACAGACGTCACTGCAGTTGCAGCTTCCTCATGAGGGGAAGAGGAGGGGCAGACACTGATCTCTTCTTTCTGGGAACCAGTGACAGGACCTGAGGGAGTGGCCTGAAGCTGTGTCAGAGGAGGACTAGGAAAGGATTTTTCTCCCAGAGGGTTTTTGGGCACTGGAACAGCTCCTGAGGGCAGTGGTCACAGCATCAGCCTGACAGAGTACTAGAGCATTAGAAGAATGCTCTCAGGAGCATGGTGTGACTTGGGGATGGTGCTGTGCAGGGCCAGGGGTTGGACTCATTGGTCCTTGTGGGTCCCTTCCAAATCAGCTTATTCTATGATTCTGTGATATGGGATACAGCAGTGACATGTCCTAAACATGATCATATGTGTCTATGCATTACAATATGTAAAACAAGTAATTAAATTGGTTAGGGAGAAGTATCTATTTTCAGTGGTTCCAGCATCCTCAATACTCAAAACCTGCGTGGGGGCTGTGGCATTACTTACTACCTCTCAAAAATCCTTCTCTATGCCACAGGGTGAGAGCCAAGCTGCTCATGGGAACAGATGGCCAAAAGAATGACAGGGAGCTTGACCTTGATTTTTTTCAAAAGGTGTAAGGAGGGTGGAGCAAAAACTCCATGAACAAGACCTTGTGCATCTTTTGTCAGAGCTGCTCTGCTGGTGCTGCTGCTGACATCCTGATGATTCATACTTTGCCAGGCACTCTGTTCAGTTATGGCTGCTCTGTATCACTAAGAAGAATCAAAAATAGACATGATTTAGTCTGCTCTGAGTTATGCCAGTGCATGAATGGGAACTGAAAAGACATGTTTTTATAATGGTGTGACACCTGTTTGTCATGGAATAATTAAAGCCTAATTAAGAAACAACAGGGACAAAGCACGAGGTCTTTTTCAGAAAGTCTGCAACAAATGAGAAACAGATTTCAAACTGTCATTTTGCTAGGTTCAGCAGCACTCTATTTAAAATTATAATAAAATGTATTAGTGCTTGTTTAGAGAACTTGTAACCATGTTAGACCTACAAAATTCATAGTAGGCCAGTTACAAATAATGATAAAATAAAAAGATCAATGCTGCAAAATATTCTTTATCAGAACACCACTGGTTTTCTTCTGTGGTTTGAGGCTGATTTCTCTAGTAGTTTTATGCTCATCACTGGACTTTATTCATATCCACATGATAAAATTCCTTCACCAACATGTGACAAAAGGTCTTTATCATATTATATTTAGCACTGTTACAAATCTGTAGTATTAGCATCCTCTCATGCACAAATATGAAACAGGCAGGTTTAACAGTGGGTTGTTATGAATAAATTTCAGGCTCTAGAAGCTCTGTGTTTCTGTATAATGTAGCTGCATACAAGCAAAGCCTTCTGCACAGCTTTTCTAATGGCCTGGCAAAGCCTTAGGTCCCGTGCTTAAGGCTAGGCAGGGTACTTTTGCAAGTGCAGCTGATGTGCTTGCTGTTGAACACAGGCTTACACTTTCTCAGCATCAGGATTAAATTCCTTGGCACCTTCCTAATGCTTGTGCTTGAATGGGAAATGGTGGCCTGAATATGCCACTCTGACCACACTGGTGTCACAGAATAAGCTAGAAAATCTGGCTTCCAGATGGCTGCTTCCTCTGGTTTATCAGTCACAGGGTCTGACTCTTCGTAATTCTAATGTCATACTTACTAATGTCATTGCAGATGTTCTTGAAGGCATGGCAGCAATCAACAATTATTTTGTCTGGCTCATCCTTTTCAGTAATCACATCTTTTCCTCACCTGCAGCATGCCATCACTGCAGATTAGGCTCTGTTGCCTTAGATGTCTTGTATGTTGTACATACACAAAAAGGCTTAAAAGGCTTAATCACAAACAACTTTTTTTTTTTTTTTTTTTGCCATTCTGGTTCTCTGGTCACAGACATGTGCAGACGTTTGCCATATTTCCCCAGAAGACTCACAAATGTCCCTGAAACTTGGACTGTGTTGTCCAATAGCCAGCAGCAGGAGAGGGTAATGCTGGTGCTTCCCTGGCCTACAGCCAGAAACACCAGCAGTGGGCAGTGACACAGCCCTGAGGGTGTCTGATTTCTCAGAGACATACTGAGCATATGCGTCTGCTTAGACCTGTCCATTATGAAAGAACTCTTTTCCCAGCAACAAAATAATTTCTGCTTACTTTCTTTTTCAAAACCCTCACCTTGTAAATAGTTTTGAGTCTTTTCTGAAGGAAGGTACTATGTGCATTTAAGAATATTATTTTCTCTGCTAAGAGCTATTTACGGTCTAGGTTGTCATGCTGTTAGGCAGTAACAACCCAGGAACAGAGCATTTCCTGGGAATTAATGGCTTGCTAGGCAGCGTTTAAAGCCTAAGGTACAGCCAGAGGCTATTAACTCCAGCTGGTCATTAAAAATCCTTCGGAAATACCTTGCTCTAAGGTCAGTATTACTGTTAAAACAAATGTAGGCAGATGGATTTATTTCATGCATTGCATTTTCAGCTGGTATGCACGAGGCTTTTCTGGAGAATTTACACGTTCTTAACATTAACCAGTCAATTATTTGAGTCACCTCTCAGCATTCCAGTCATACAGTTTAATTATCCTTATTATGAAAACTGGGAGTGTAGCACTCTGGCAAATTTTATATTAGTTTATCTGATTACCCTTTCACATCTGGTGGCAAATATAGCATCTTTTTTGCCTACCAAGGAAACCAAGCCTCTGATATGAGCATTTATTCCCTAAGAAGTAAGTACTTCATCTTCTCCTAAGTATCTAGTGTGTTTGCACAAAGACAGAATCATTCAGAATACCAGCTGGCCAGCAGGCCAAAATGAAAATTTAACACAGGCAGAGTTTTACAGTCTTTAGCAAGAGCCTATAAATAATAAATTGTTCCAATTAAAACATCTTCCGGGAGACAGTGTAGTAGCAAAAGACAAAGTCAAGAAAATACATTTGGAATTGATTTGCTGGAACAGAATAGGAGCATTCAGTGGAATTATTCCTGCTCAGAAGTGGAGATGGGCACAGTTAGGAATAAACCATGGGATGATTTAAGCAGTACAAAATAAATCTTGAAATTTATGTATTTGATAGGTCAGATATCTTTCAGAACAGTCATCTGCACATGGGTTTATGTTTTTGTAATATTCAGATTTGTCTTAGGTTATAATGTAAAAACATGCCAGAAGGTCTGTATTCTATCTCCAACTTCATGAACTATTGAAACCAGGAAGGGCAGTGTTTTCCTTGCCTCCTCCCCCGGACCATCTCCTGCTAATGGGCCATCAATGCTTTGCCCCATGAGTCATAGATAACTCCCTCCAGGAGCCATTTCCTGTATAATGGGCAATTAAGGACCCACCACAGGACTCAGAGAATGACATCAGCCCATTATGAGATGCTCCGCCCAGGGGAGGAGCCAAGCATTCCCACCTGGATATAATCTGGGCATTTGGACAGAAAAGGCATCTGCCTTCTACTNGTTTATTAGTTTTTATTTCACTTTATTTTGTTTATACATATTAAAGAACTGTTATTCCTATCCTCATATCTTTGCCTGAGAGCCATTTTAATAATTTGGAGGGAGGGAGTTTACATTTTCTATTCCAAGAGAAGCTCCTGCCTTCCTTGGCAGGCACCTGTCTTTCAAAACCAAGACAAAATTTAAAAAAACAAAATGAAAACACAGTAAAAAGTGTTCTTCAAAAATTGCTGTTACTGCTGGGATTAAAAAAAAAATTCTCTATGTTTAGTAAAAAAACATTACCTTTTACTGCCCATAATGTGTTTGTGTTGTTTGTACTGTGATGATTCAGATAAGCCCAGGTACAGATAAAGCCTCTTATACTCCCAGTTCTCTAATATTTGCAGTTTTTACCTCAGTACTGACTTGTCTCAGAAATGAAATGACCTACCTGAAGTTTGTGAGCTTCATCAGTACGAAAACCAGTTCTGATCTTGTCAAATTACAGACTTTTATTTCACCAGAGTTTAACTCCCTGGGTGATTACATTTAGAGGGAAGCATCCGGGCTTTGGGATTTTTCACCACTTTTAATAAGACAAAGCTAAGTACCAGCACATCCTCTTGGCCACTGTTGGGTTCCTATCAGTAGATGGAAAGTTTCTAAAGTTTTATTGTGAAATTATATTGCAGCAGTGAAACTAATTCTTTCTTAAGGTACTCAGAGCAAAATGATGATTCCAGGAATCCTGTCAATCAATGTCCTGTTGCACTACAAAATCTTGTATCTTTTTTTTGCTGAAGTGCACCTGTAGGTATTTGCTTGCTTTCCATACACATAGGTACACATACAGATCCTGATAGGCGTTCCATCCTGGTTTAAGACTATTTCCACTGGGATATGAGTATCTTATGCTTTCAAAAATATTTCAACACCTCAGCAAGGTGCATATGTTTTACCTTAAGGCTTTTAAACGTCCCAAATGTGACCCTCATGGAGCTTCATAGAACACAGAAAAGTCCTAAGGCATGAATCCTGCAAATACTTACACATCTGCTTAGTTTTACTAAGACTCAGGGGTCCTTTGAGACTTGAGCACTTAGTAAAGATTTTCAGGATTAAAGCTTAATTATTTTTATTGAATTATACTTTTATTCATATGGGAGTGTGCTTATATTCTATGACTGCAGTACCTATTTAAAGGTAAATTTTCTTTCTCTACCAAATTCTGATAGCAATATTTGAATGCAGTTCATGATGTCAGACTCTCAACCTGAATTCAAGGAAGTCTAAGAAATGCAGGTTTCTCCTACCAAGAAAAAGGTGCTTTCCCAACTTAGGCTGAAATAGCTGCAAATCCTGCCTGTGGCTGGGCATGAATTATGGACTTTTATAAAGTGTTTGAAAATCTCTGCTTTTAGTGTAAGAGACAGTGTGTATAAAACCAAATTTTGTCCTTCTAAATGTGCTTCGAGATGAAACATCTACCCCTTCAACATTAACTGGATAAGTTGCAGCAGTTACAGTGAAAGGATGCCAAGACTAAACTATTTACTTAAAGGATTCCAAAGTGTCCAAGCACCAAATGGTTTAAGTCTTTCAACCAGGCAATTAATAACAAAAACACTATTCCAAAACACAGTTATCAGCACCCCAGATGTATACCCGAATTTAGCAGTATCTGATTGTCCAATATGTTGCACATTACCATTAACAAAAATTTCTCACCAAATGGATAGCTTCAGTCCTGAAATCCATATCAGATGTTCAAGAGGTATACTGGCAAAAAATTTAAACGCTCCAAGTTTTAAACTGCAGCTTATCTTCCTGTGCACAAATACTTGGAAAAAACCAAAAAGCCCCACACACCTTTGAAAATAATTTTTTTTTTCACTGGGTTGTTCTGTGAATTAGCTCTTCTTCATATTAACTGACTTTTTTCCTTGTGAGGATATCTAGATGTCACTAATCTGGATAGAAAGTGTATTTTTCCTGAACAGAATAGGTTGCATCAAAATAAAAGGAAAATTTCTTGTGACTCTGCACTTTATCATTTATTATTTCTACTTTACTGGACACCTGCTTAGAAGACCTAACTGAAGTGTCTCTGTTTTCTTGTGTGAGAAGAAGGGGAAAATTGGGGCAAATGCAAGTAAATATCCAAGTGAGAAGCATAAGCAGTATGGCAGTCCAAAACAGAGTGCTGGGAACCAGAAACAACAAATACACAAATTTCTGTATTTTAATAAAAGAGATACAGCCACTGAAGCAACATTCAGAAGTTGCAGAGCCAAGTAAGCAACATCCACTGAATTCTGTTTACAAGTCTGAAGTCAAGTCAAATGACATAGTAGATGCTCACATGATAATGTTGTCAGATTCCGCAAAAGATTAAAGCAATCTATGCCCAAAGTTACAATGTTTTACTGCTGTGCCATAACTACTAATGACAATTCCCAGAACAACTATTTGGATGCTTTCTATTCCTAAAAAAGATGATTTATTGAAGGTAGTATACAATTCTTGGAGTCAGCATTTTATGGGGAAAACAATGCAATGTCTTTATTAGGGTTGCAGGTGTCCTTTTATGTATTCCCTGAGTGTTCCTCTTCATTTGATGTCATGTAATGTAAAGATATTAGAAATAATCTAACAAAGATGCTTTTGCATAAATTTATTGAAGGTGTATACATTAATCTACACAGCAGCATACAAAGTTGCTCATTTCCTAGAGGCTATATCTTCTTTCAGCCACTTGCAAACAACATGTAGTTTCAAATTTTGTATGTTATGGAGCTCTGCACATCATTGTTCCCTGGCTATGACAAACTGCTCAAATGGTCGTGTACCTAGACATGCCATTTTTATTATCAGAGGGTGTGTGAAGGAAGACCAGTGTCATGGCTGTGTTTCTGCTGACCCAGTGAACATCTGTTTTCAGCAATGTTTTGAGACGTGTGTGAATATAATGAAGTAAATACCTGATCAGACTACATGATCTAAAGTCTTTACATTTATGCATACACAATAAATTCTGTGTATCGTATTTCCACATTCCCTTCAGCTCACCTTATGTCATCTAGTTACAGAAAAATCCTTCCTCAGTGCCTCCTCCTGAGTTACTAGGCATGGAACTTTCCTTCCATGGAAATGCACAAGAGAATTTAAACCCTGATAAAGATATGGGAGAGAATTTAAATCAAGTTTAATTGCATAAAGCTTAGAGTCACGCATTTTTTAATTAGTCTAAAAGATTACACAGTTTTTCTCTTTATTAATTTTCTACTTCAAGGCCACTCAAAATCCATTAGTATTAAAGAAGCAATGAACCATTTAGAAAAATATAATGATAATAGGTTAATCTCTGAATGCACTGAGATAACTAATCCAATAATGATGGCATAATTTTTGTTCAATATCCTATAAGGGACAGATCACAAATCTATGTTTTCCATTACAATGGCAGAGGAAATCTTAGTAAAAGGGCACCCGTATGAAATATGCTGCAGCTCAAAAAGCTCTGGCAAAAATGCTATGACCCTGTAGTGTCATTCAAGACAATCATATTGGATCAAAGGCCTGCTGGAATATGGAGCGTGTGTGGTGGATGAAAGGCTTAGATTTTATCAGTTAGTGTAAGATATAATCATAAAAGAATGCAAAAAGATTCATGGAACACAATGAATAGGACATGTAGCCACTTTTAATTTTGAAACATAAAGGGCTCCTTAATATCAGTATCTTCCTGAAAATTTACTACTGTAGTTTTACTGTAGATTACTACTATCCATTATGATTTCCATAACTTTTCAAGTGACAATACAGCATCCTCTGTTCTCTTGACTATGCAGCACTGGGTGCAAGTCTGAAAACAGAGCAACAGTTAAACAGATGACCAAGTATCAAATTTAAGCTATGATTTACAGTGGTGAATGTTTCCAGAAACCACTTCCTCTGGAACAAAGCATAGCAAGAAATAAAAGACAAAAAAGCTTTGATAGTTCTTTCCTACCTCTGTAGGGTGGAACAAAGTGGCCAGCATCCATCCAATAGAGAAACCATAGATGAGCTCTCAGTGCTCCTGAAAGTTTAGTACCCTCTTTTGGTGCCTAAATAAATTTGTATGATACTGAAGAGGGCCACAGGATAAACCAAAGGCAGAAGGGACTTGTAGGAAGGCAGAATTCCCTTTCCACTTGTGTACAGTGTCAGTCTTTTTTATTGTGCCTCTTTCCTGCTTGTTTTTAAGGAGTGCTTTGTTATAAAAACTTTATAGAAACAAATATTTGAGATGCCATCTTGATGAGAAAGGTTTTGTGATCATAGATGTGTATCTGAATTTGCAAGCAGAATTTTTGAAGTTAAATAATGTCTTTATTTTCTGTGTATTCTTAGTAAAGTTATGCTCTACATAGAGCCAATCACAAAATCCTATTTGCCTTTTACATCTTTTTTATTAAAACAAAACAAAAAAAGACCACTAAAAATTACAGATTTGATCTTGAAAAAAAGAATCTACTTGTAGGCAAAACAAAATAAAAAACACAACGCATTCTTCCCTGTTGCTGGTTTTGTTGTAGCATAATTTCAGAAGAAAATTATCTAGAACAATACTAGCCCCTCTTATACTTGGAGGTTTTCTTGTGTGATTGAAAATTTTGAAAAAAATGTTAGCAAAGAGGGCAAAATGTCAGCTGAAGCATGTTTGTAAGAGAATAACCTCCAGTTTACCAACACAAGACTACTTCTCTCAGTTCTATGAACTGCAAGTGCTTTACTTACCCCGTGAAGGTCTTGCCTTCAAACAGTGCCTTAGTCTAGGAGATTCCTGGAGTGTTTGGCAGAGAACTTTGTGGCACAGCTGGTGTGTGAGCCAGCTAGGGACAGCAGCTGCTGGGTGTTTGCAAACAGAGAAGGTCTGGTGGGTGATGTGATTGCTAGAGACCATCTTGGGCACAACAGTCATGAAATGATGGAGTTTTTGGTTCTCAGAGACATAAGGAGTGGGGACAGGAGAACTGGTGCCTGAGACTTCTGGAGGACAGAGTTTGGCCTGTTTAAGTGACTGGTTGAAAGACTCCCTTGAGCAGCAGTCCTGAAGGGCAAAAGAGTCCAAGAAGGCTGGACATGCTTTAAGAAGGAAATCCTAAAAGCACAGGAGTACATGACCTATCCCCATATGCTGAAGGACAAGCAGCCAGGGAAGACCAGCCTGCTGAACACAGAGCTTTGGCTTGAATTCAAGAAAAAATGAGTTTCTGATCTTTGGAAGAAAGAACAGACAACTCAGGAGAACTAGAACGATGTTGTGGAGTCATGCAGTGAGGAAATTAAAAGGGCCAAATCCAATGTGATTCTAATCTGTCTATCTCATATAGGACAATAAAAAATGCTTCTGCAAATACATCAGCAATAAGAGCAGATCTAAGGAGAATCTCCGTGTTTAACTGGATGCAGAGGGAAACACAGTGACAAAGGAGGAGGAAAAAAGGCTGATAAACTTAATGCCTTCTGTGACTCAGACTTTAATAACAAGAACAGTTGTCCTCAGGATGCTCAACCCCTGAGTGAAAGACAGAGACAAGGAGCAGAATAAGCCCTCATAACCCAGGAGGAAACGATCAACAGCCTGAAATGTCCCTTAGACACACACAGGTCTATGGGGCTGAATGGGATCTACCTGAAGGTTCTGAGGACGCTGGTGGAAGTTTTCAGAGAGTTACTTTTCATCATTTACCAGCAGTCCTGACTGACAAATGGACCCAGTTGACTGGAAGTTAGTAAATGTGACCCACTGACCATCTACAAGAAGGGTCAGAAGAAGAATCCAGGGAACAACAGACCTGTTAGCTTGACCTTGGGGACTGTCCTGGAGCGGGTCATCCTGAGTGCCATTATGTGAGTGCAGGAATATATGCAAGATAACCAGGGAGTCAGACCCAGTCAGTGCAGGTTTGTGAAAGGCACATTCTGCTTGACCAAGCTGATCACCTTCTATGACCGACTTAATGGAAGAGGGAAACATGTAGACAACATCTGTGGATGTTGTCTACATGTACTTTAATAAAGCCTTTAACTCCATTTCCCACAGCACTCTCCTGGAACAGCTGGTTACTCATGGTCTGAGTGAGTATATCCTTTGCTGGATACAGAACTGACTGGAGGGCTAGGTCCAAATGTTTGTGGTAACTGGAATTACATCCAGTTGATGTCCAGTTGCTGGTGGGGCTCCCCAGAGATCTGTGTTGTGTCCAAGTCTTATTTAACATCTGTATCAATTATTTGGATGAGGAGCTCAAGTGTCCCCATTCAGAAGACTCTAAGCTGGGTGAGAGCATCGATCTGCAGGAGGACAGGAAAGCTCTGCAGAGGGATCTGGACAGGCTGCATCAACGGGTCAAGGCCAATGGTATGAGATGAATAAAGTGCCAGGTCCTGCCCTTGGGTCACAACAGCTCCATGCAGGACAACAGCAGGGGAAGAGTGGCTGGAAAACCACCCCAGGAAAAGGGCCTGGGCATGCTGAGCAGGAGCCAGCTGTGCCCAGGCGGCCAAGAAGGCCAGTGGCACCCTGGCCTGTATCAGCAATAGTGTGGCCAGCAGGACCGGGGCACTGACTGTGCCCCTGTACTCAGCACTGGTGAGGCCACACCTCAAGTCAGTTTTGGGCCTCTCAACAAGACCCTGAGGTGCTAGACCGAGTCCAGAGAAGGGCAAGAGAACTGAGGTAGGGTCTGGAGCACAGGTCCTGTGAGTTCAGCTGAGGAAGCTGGGGTGTTCAGCCTGGAGTAAAGGAAGGGGAGACCTCACTGCTCTCTTATAACTATGTGAAAGATTATAATCAAAGTAGGGGGGTGGTCTGCTCTCCCAGGTAACAAAAGACAGAACAAGAGAAAAATNCATCATTTACCAGCAGTCCTGACTGACAAATGGACCCAGTTGACTGGAAGTTAGTAAATGTGACCCACTGACNTTGCACCAGGGGAGGTTTAGATTGACTACTAGGAAAAAATTCTTCATTAACAGTGTAGTCAGGCATTGGAATTGGCTGCTCTATTGGTAGTGGCATCCCCATTTCTGGAAGTGTCCAGAAAGGTGTGTGGATGTGGCTACTTTGGGACACGGTGGTGCACTTGGTAGTGCTGGGTTAGATNATCTACAAGAAGGGTCAGAAGAAGAATCCAGGGAACAACAGACCTGTTAGCTTGACCTTGGGGACTGTCCTGGAGCGGGTCATCCTGAGTGCCATTATGTGAGTGCAGGAATATATGCAAGATAACCAGGGAGTCAGACCCAGTCAGTGCAGGTTTGTGAAAGGCACATTCTGCTTGACCAAGCTGATCACCTTCTATGACCGACTTAATGGAAGAGGGAAACATGTAGACAACATCTGTGGATGTTGTCTACATGTACTTTAATAAAGCCTTTAACTCCATTTCCCACAGCACTCTCCTGGAACAGCTGGTTACTCATGGTCTGAGTGAGTATATCCTTTGCTGGATACAGAACTGACTGGAGGGCTAGGTCCAAATGTTTGTGGTAACTGGAATTACATCCAGTTGATGTCCAGTTGCTGGTGGGGCTCCCCAGAGATCTGTGTTGTGTCCAAGTCTTATTTAACATCTGTATCAATTATTTGGATGAGGAGCTCAAGTGTCCCCATTCAGAAGACTCTAAGCTGGGTGAGAGCATCGATCTGCAGGAGGACAGGAAAGCTCTGCAGAGGGATCTGGACAGGCTGCATCAACGGGTCAAGGCCAATGGTATGAGATGAATAAAGTGCCAGGTCCTGCCCTTGGGTCACAACAGCTCCATGCAGGACAACAGCAGGGGAAGAGTGGCTGGAAAACCACCCCAGGAAAAGGGCCTGGGCATGCTGAGCAGGAGCCAGCTGTGCCCAGGCGGCCAAGAAGGCCAGTGGCACCCTGGCCTGTATCAGCAATAGTGTGGCCAGCAGGACCGGGGCACTGACTGTGCCCCTGTACTCAGCACTGGTGAGGCCACACCTCAAGTCAGTTTTGGGCCTCTCAACAAGACCCTGAGGTGCTAGACCGAGTCCAGAGAAGGGCAAGAGAACTGAGGTAGGGTCTGGAGCACAGGTCCTGTGAGTTCAGCTGAGGAAGCTGGGGTGTTCAGCCTGGAGTAAAGGAAGGGGAGACCTCACTGCTCTCTTATAACTATGTGAAAGATTATAATCAAAGTAGGGGGGGGGTCTGCTCTCCCAGGTAACAAAAGACAGAACAAGAGAAAAATGCCTCAACTTGCACCAGGGGAGGTTTAGATTGACTACTAGGAAAAAATTCTTCATTAACAGTGTAGTCAGGCATTGGAATTGGCTGCTCTATTGGTAGTGGCATCCCCATTTCTGGAAGTGTCCAGAAAGGTGTGTGGATGTGGCTACTTTGGGACACGGTGGTGCACTTGGTAGTGCTGGGTTAGATTTGATTATCTCAGAGGTCTTTTCCAGCCTTAAAGATTCTATAAATTCTATGACTCACTAACATGTACATATCACTAATTCCCACAGAAAAGCCAAAAAAACCCAGGAAAAGCCAGCACAGCAAGCAGACTCCCAGCTGACCCATAAGCAATGGCTTCCTAAGCAGTCCTACTGCAGTGCTTCTCCATGAGGGCTTCCAGAGCCTTTGTTTTTTCACATACTCAGTCATACGACATGTGAAAAATAATATGGTGCTTATTAAGGGCATGTGTGTTCTCTGGAACTGGAAAAAAGCATCAGCTGGGTCACAGCCCACTTCTGGGTCTGACACACAATTTCAGTGGGAAAAAATTAAGTGTTATTCCAAGGATCCATGCAAGGAAGACCTGAAAGGGGAAAGTACTCTGAGAAAAAAACAATTTCAAAAGGCACAGTGGACTGTCTTCAATTCAAAGCCTGTTTCTTCTATTACATGTACATTAAGGAAGCTAACAAGACCACTTCCAGTAAATCAGTACCCTTCTATTCTGCTTAATCCTATTTGTATTCCAAAGAAATAAATCAGAACAACAGGAGTGTGGAAAGGAGGTCTAGAGACTCCCATGGTGTATAGAACAGTGCAAAAGAAAATTCTTTAGGAAATGTCAGGGAAGCCAGCCCCCAGACCAAAGACAAACACTTGTCTGGAGACTCTTCTTCAAAGGTTCCCTTTTGCTAAACAACAAAAATTAAAGCAGAATCAGAAAATGAAGCAATGTGCACTAGGAATGTCAGCCCCAAGGAAATTGTGAAATCCAAGGTGCAACTTCCTGCATTTTGGAAGACTTTTAATATACATTTCAGGACAAAAAAGCACATGCAAAAACATAAGCCTTCCTGGTATTTATCTTGGACTCAATGCTAAAATAACTTGCCAGTAGCAAATTCCATACACTGAAACCACAGTTCTTACTACACACTCGCGTGTTTCCCATCATACACACTCACACACATAGACACACACACATTGCATAGAAAAACACTCAAAAAGCCAGCATCAACATTATAAAAAAATATCCCCCAAAGCAAGTTATCACCTCACCTCTGAGTAGGAACACTGGGCTCTTATGCTCAGCATGCAGGCACAGCCAAACCTCCCTTGTCCATCAGAATGACACCCCTCGTCATTTTACACAAACTTCAAACACACCTTTTAAAGAAATTTTTGTGAGTCCTCCTACATGGGCTCAGGTGTAGTGTTCTCTATTTCTCTTTCTGCTGTTTCCTTTACTTTTTTACAGTACAGCTCACAAGCATATTTGCTTCTCTGTGTTTCAGCATCCCTTCACCCTGCATCTACAAAGGCAAACTCAGCACTGCTGCATCTGTACTACTGCACTCAGAATATCCAAGTTCATGCTGCCAAGCTGAAGCAAGTCTCATTAGTAGTAAAACTTAATCTTTCTTATAAGTATTTTTATCAGTTACAACACTCACATCTAATGTCTGATTTAATTTTTCCAGTTTGAATAGTCCTAGTTATTTACCATGATTGTGAAACAAAGGATTTAACTATTCAAAGGATTAGAGCCCATGTCACTTTTTGTTAGGAGAATCTTGAGCTTTGTCTATTAGTAATTTTTCTGCTAAGCATGTCTGATCAAAATGGCTTTCAAAAATGTGAACTCTCCATTAGACTAATGCAAAACCTGAATCATGAAATAATTTGTGCAGCATACACAGAACAGAAGGTAAACAAAACAGAAGAAATGCAGGTAGTAATTTCCCAGGGGATTCACTCTGAAAGCTTCTCACAGAAAATTTTTTTTGGGATTCCTCAGGCCTGCCCAGCCCCAAACCAAAACTGTAATATCTTACTGATGTACAAGAGATCTTGTATTTCTGCACTAGCTCTTTTCATTGGCTTTTGGAAACAATTCAGACTGCATCTCAGGTATCTGTGGGCAGAGCTGCATTCACTAGCTAACAATGAGCCATTCTGGATGCCATGCTGACATACCTGAAAGGAGGTACAAGGGGGAAAGCAAGGTGGAGGAAGGCCAAAGAGAGGAAGATGTGTTGCAGTTGTGAGTAAAATAATATTTAAATTAAAAGGAACCCCACCCACCTCAGCTATTGCCCTATATAAATCCGGTTCCATGGAGGTAATCATGCAGTAATTTCCTTGACTTAAAAAGTTTTCTAAGATTTTAACAGAAAGAAAATTAAACTACGATAAATTAATACAGAATGGCAAAATCAGAACACAATTATAAAATATGACAATAATAAGAGAAAGACAGTGATCTGGAGGCCTAGGTTTGTGGCTCCCAAGGCTATCCCTGCATAACTCTTCTGCACATCTCAGATGAGTGTGAGACAGGTCCCTTCCACAAAAAAAAAAAAAAATCAGCTGCTTGTTGTTTCTCCTTGTGTAACTTTCTGCTTCAGATGCAGCTCAAAAGGCTCCTGAAGTATGTGAATCCCTTCATGAAGTCCCAGAGTACCATTGACTAAATTGCAATTATGGAAAAACACCTACATTTTTATATTTGATTCTCAGCTACATGAAGCTAGCTCAAGCATGAGCTGAAGCCTCAGCAGTCAGAAATCTCTGTACCTCAACAATAGCAGAGGACACCTTCATAGAGATGACCCAGTGTCCAAGTTATATACTGTGGGTTAAAGGAAGGGTATGAACAGCATAACCAGGATCACACTTTTCACTGTACACTGGACCAAACCATTAAAGATTAATACAAAGTTAGATCTGCAGGTTTACCTATGAGTAATTCCACTGATGACGATTTAAAAGCAGTATTTTCTTAAAGATCTTAAATGCGTTTGCATTGCCATTGTATTTTTCAGGAATGTTCATGTTCCATGTATACTTATTTAAATAATGAAATGTTCAAATGTTCAGAATAGCACAGCATGGCAGAGCATAGAACATAAAAGAATAGACTGTTTCAGCAGGCAGGGACCTACAGTTATCATCTGGCCCCACTGCCTGACCAGAGCTGACCAGAAAAAACAAAGCCTACCATCAAGGGCCTCTTTTTTAGTCACTGACAGGCTCATGGCACTGAGAACCCCTCTAGGAATCCTGTGCCATTGTTTGGCTACCCATTCAAGGAAAGAAATTCTTCTAAATGTCAGGTCTGAGCTTTATATATTGTGAGACNATCATTTAGATTAAAAGACTCTGAGATCACTGAGTCCAACTTTTGATTTTTCAGTATGTCAGCCAGATCACAGCACTGAGTGCCACGTCCAGTCATTTCTTGTACGCCTCCTTGGGCAGTTATTATAATGTTTAACAACCATGAAGAAATTCTTCCTGATGCATAACCTGAACCTACCCTCTTGCAGCTTGAGGCATTTTTCTCTTGTCCTGTCACTTTCTGCTTGTGAGAGGAGGCCAAATCCCATTTGGCTGCACCTTCATTTCAGGTGGTTGTGCAGAGCAATGAGGTCTCTTTGTGAGCCTCCTTTACTCCAAGCTAAACACCCCCAGCTCCCTCAGCTGCTCTTCACAGGACCTGTGCTTCAGACCCTTTTCCAGCGCTGTTGCGCTTCTCTGGACCCGCTCCAGCTCCTCAATGTCCTTTCTTGCAGTGATGGGCCCAGAACTGAACACAGAACTTGTGGTGTGGCCTCACNCTCTGCTCATTTTGCACGGTCAGCTTGGCTGCAGAGAGGGACCTGTGTCAGAGGAAGGCGAGGAGCTCTGGGGACCACAGAGGAAAAGAGATTTTCTGTGGGAGTCACTCACAGCGAATTGTGCTGGTGGACATCCTGCAGAGCATGTGATGGGGAGGGTAGTGGGGTGGTGGTGGGGTGGTGGGGAGCTGAACAAAGAGTTACAGAATCACCAAATCATTTAGATTAAAAGACTCTGAGATCACTGAGTCCAACTTTTGATTTTTCAGTATGTCAGCCAGATCACAGCACTGAGTGCCACGTCCAGTCATTTCTTGTACGCCTCCTTGGGCAGTTATTATAATGTTTAACAACCATGAAGAAATTCTTCCTGATGCATAACCTGAACCTACCCTCTTGCAGCTTGAGGCATTTTTCTCTTGTCCTGTCACTTTCTGCTTGTGAGAGGAGGCCAAATCCCATTTGGCTGCACCTTCATTTCAGGTGGTTGTGCAGAGCAATGAGGTCTCTTTGTGAGCCTCCTTTACTCCAAGCTAAACACCCCCAGCTCCCTCAGCTGCTCTTCACAGGACCTGTGCTTCAGACCCTTTTCCAGCGCTGTTGCGCTTCTCTGGACCCGCTCCAGCTCCTCAATGTCCTTTCTTGCAGTGATGGGCCCAGAACTGAACACAGAACTTGTGGTGTGGCCTCACCAGTGCCCAGTGCAGGGGGACAATCACTGCTCTGGTCCTGCTGGCCATGCTATTGCTGGTACAGGCGAGGATGCCATTGGCCTTCTTGGCCACCTGAGCACACTGCTGGATCATGTTCAATGCTCCCAGGTCCTTTTCCACTGGGCACCTTTCCAGCCAATCTTCACCAAGACTGTAGCACTGCACGGAGTTGTGGCTGAAGCGCAGGGCCCAGCACTTTGCTGTGTTGTACCTCATGCAGTTGGCTTTTAGCCTGTCCAGATCCCTTTGCAGAGCCTTCTGACCCACCAGTAGATTGACATTCCCACCCAACATGTTGTCATCTGGGAACTGATTCAAGGACATTTGATCCCCTCATTGAGTTCATTAATAAAGGTGCTAAACAGGGCTGGCCCCAACACTGATCCCTGGGGAATCCCACTAGTGACAGGCCACCAAACAGATGTGCTACACCAAGGTGTGTGATACTGTACTATAATACCTGCCCTTAGCCTTTACAATCATTTAAAGTTTTACCTGTTATTATTCTAAAATGCTGAAAGATGGTACAGAAGCATATTATTTTGGCTAGCAAAGTAAATACTCTCAAGTAAAAATTAATAGCCTACTTAAAATGGTTGCATAATCCTCAAAGAGGGTCTAAATTCTCTTACTACAAATGCTAGTTATTTGGGATGAAACTTGTGACTTTCCTATTTACCCTCAATATGATACTGAAATAAGGTGTAAAGTAAATAAATTTACTTTATTCGTTTTAATAGCTGAAAAAAAAAACCTGGTTCTTTATTTAATGAGACATAATAACCTGTTTGTCTCACAGGTAAACTCTGAGATGGTTCATATGTTTGGTAACTAGGAAACAGTCAACTGGCATTTTAACCTCAAGACTATTAGTTTAAATTTAGACTTCTCAAGGACTATTTGTTTGGTTGGTGACTTACAAAGTCATATATGCTGTCAGCAAAGCCAGCTTAGTGCAGAAGCAGCACTCTCTGATGGCAGGCTCTCCTTTGGAAGCTCCCCACTTACATACCCTGCTAAGACTTGACAGACCACAGAGCTGCAACCTCTTGTCTTCCAGACAAGACACAAAATCTGTCACCAGGTAGAGAAAGAGCAAAGATTTCCCCTCATTGAATTTTAAAAATCCAGAAAAAAACCAAGCATGATAGTGCTATTCCTTCGAGTTCTTAGTTACCAAGTAATTATTGTTAAATGCCTTTCCCTTCTCCTCTCTTTCAAAAGGCTAGGCAGACATGCCTTCCTACAAATATTTTCCCCAAGACAAACTTCAGATGAAAAAAATCCATGGGTGCTAACCTTGATTCAACCTGCAGCAGTAAAATCAGTTTTACCTAGGTGTTGAAATAAATTTACAATACCATTTTGAGTCTCCTAAATCAAATGGTGGAGCTCTCCCTCTTCCAGAGCACCCAGAGTCTCTCATTTCTGCCATAAATCACTTTTCAAACATTTCATTTGTCTTTCCACCCTCAAAAGATGGGGAAATCCCCCTCATTCACACACCCATAAGTGAAGTCTAGCCCCACCTCAACCGAAGCTGAGCCCTTCCTTGCCTAGGAAACAGTTTCCAGCCTCCAGCTTCCAGTCTCCCCCCCCCAACTCTCAGCTTCTGTGGCTTACAGCCTTGATCCCCAGAGAGGTTTCACGAGGCTCTGGTGTGTTATTGCAACTAGGAACCTGCAACGTTGGATCCACTGCAAAGATTTGAGCTCAAGGAGTGGAAAGACCAGACAGAAAAGCCACATTTTTTGTGCTCCACTGTATAAAAGTTTGTATCCACTGTGCACACTTACTCTAATTCAACCAGGTGACTCCCAGATCCAGCAGCTCTTAACTGGCAGCTTGAGTTAAGCCTGGAGAAGAGCCTGTGAGAATGCTTGGATTACAACACAGACTAAAACACGAGCTGCCTTGTGTTCTGTCCATGATCAACCCTAAACACAAACCTCTCCACTGCAGCCTTCCCCTGCACCAATGGCAAGCAGGTATACCTGCTGTGGCAGCTGAAACATTAGTGACACAGCCAGTTGCAGCTGTTAAAATGAGTGGAAATGTTGATAAGGAAAGCTGTGGTGGCGTGAAAAGTGGCCCAGATGATACTGCAGACAACCAAGTATCTGAGCCAGATTTCTTTTGCTTACATAGTGTCCATAGGGGCAAAATGATTTCTGCAGTATCAAATATGCCAGCATATACATTAAGCTTAATTAACCAGGTGAAGTTAAACTGGGTGTGTATTTTTTAAGCCACTCAAGCTAGGTAGTGCAGCTTCCTGGCATGCACCCTGTTCTAGCAGTAAGATTCAACATGTTTGCAATCAAAAAGACAAGAATGATTAAACAGTTGGAAAATAGTAATTGTTCTCATTGCTTGAAGCAGACATTAAAAATAATTACAATTTGGCAATGGCATATTCAGATATAAACAGTCAGTGTCTCCAATGCTCCTTGGGAGTAAAAGTTAACAAAAATGAAACACCTGTTCATACATCAGTGCTGCTGCAGTTTAGCAGCATGCAGCATTCCTGAAGCTGTTAAATACATGCATTATGCCAACAAAAATTTGGCCACATGTTTACTTAAGGCCTGAATAAATATGGCAAATCTCTGGCAAAAATCAGATCAAGCTCTTACCTGGGTTTAATCAGACTGGCAGCAAAATGATAAGAAACCTAAAGATGACAAGCAGTATCATGTAAATAGCTATTGTTGATGGAAAACAGAATGTTTGAAGAAAAAAATCCTATGTTCTCACAGACAGAATATATTGATTTATTTACATGGTTTCCAGCTGTGTGAATGGAGCTGCTCCCATGGATGACTGGGACATAAAAGATGAGGTGAGTGAGCTGAGCTAAAGCAAGGCCTAAGTGAGCACTATTCTCATGGGCTGTATCCACAAAAGCCAAATCTGCAACCTGACACAGGCTGGCTAATCCTGAGGGTGTGGGGGAGAGTATTTTGAGTAGCAAAAACACATGTGTAGAAGTTTTGCAGTTGAAGTCCTTTAACTCTGCTTTTCTCTTTTGTGGTTAAACTTCCAGAAAATATAAAATAGGAAATTGCATTTGTATTTCCTCTAGCCATGGAAAGCGAAGGCTGAATTAAGAATTATCTCAAGACATATTTGCCTTTTGCCTTATGAGAAGTTTAGAAGACTCATGTAAAAAATTCATGTATAAGGGCTATAGGATAAAGTAAAGGACTGCTGGCTCTGTGGCACTTTGAAGGATGCTCAGCAGAGTATCTGCACAGAAAAACCTCACTGTGGTTTATGATGCAAATTGCTTCAGACAGATGTTGCTACTGACACTGTTCTCTGCTGCCCAGTGTAGCTTCTCCTCCCTGCCAAGTGGGGCTCATGAGGGAACAGGGACCTGCACCCTGGCTGGCAAGCAGTAGCAGGCTTCCCAGAGGGAATTTTGTCAAGAGTCTCCCTTCTTTTGGAGGGTTGTAGGTTTCAGAACTCAGAATACATTTATTTTTTTTCTCCCACAAAGTGGAAACACCAGACTGATTCTGTTATACAATTTATGGAGCAACCACAGAGATAGGAAAAAGACAAATCATTTCCTCCCACACCTAAGAAGAAATAACTTTTACATAAAGTGCTTTAGCCAACAGTTTGGAGTCTACACAAATAGTTTCTTTCAAAGTGAGAATGACATGTATAACCCAGTCCTAAACCTATCCCCCAACCTGCAACAAAGGTAGCAGAATCAACAGACAAGGACCAGCATGTTACCCTTTAGAGAGGGTAACAAATGGCTTCTGCTCCAAAACAGGCAAATCTGAATATCCCACACATCCCAAACACCGAAAGACCTTAGATTCATGCTCCAAATCAGAATGATTATGTGGTTGCACCTGCAGAGATAACCAGCAGCAAGTAAAGAAGCATTCCATAAACAAGCAAATCCATAACCAGTAAGTTATATTTTTTTTATTCATGTTAGAATTTCTAAAAGTGTTTGAACATTAATATTTAGAGAGTTTGTACAATTTCCATTCAAAGCTTAAAATGAGAACCACACTAGATCACAAATGGTAACTAAAACACAGTTCAGAATTGTATGAATATTCACACTCTCTCTCTTAACACTGTTAAACACTTTCTTTTCTCCAGGGGGTTTACAAGGAAAAGTGTGCACTGTAATTGTATCTCAGCAGTGTTCCAAAACATAATGGTATCATCATTACATATAAACTCTTTAAAAATATACTTCTGTCAAAAGACTTGATGACTACTATGTACACTACAAAAATAAATTTTCATATAAATAAATTATATGGCATAATTTTATCTTTGTAACTGAAATGACACAAACCCACTCCTACCGAACAGGCAGGCAATGAGACCCAGTTTGAATATTTTTTTCCTTTTAACTCCTTACACTAAAAGCTACAACAAGTCCATAACGTAAATGTTATATACTCTTTCCTATTTAACATTAGTAAGCACTCTATACAAATAAAAATCCATTAAACAGTAAAAACATAACTGTAATAGTGTTTCCAATAGAAATAAAATCCCTGCATTTTGTTTGTTATAAACTGGCATGACAAATACTGTAAGAAAAACATTCTTATGATACAAAAATATAAATATCACCCATGATTAAAAAAGTTAAGAAACAAAACCAAAACAAAATAAATGTTGCCAGCCACTGAGTTCTCCCCTTGCCAATGTGACTATCGAAGAAGAAGGTCTACATTGTGCACAAAGCAGCAGACAGCTCACCCACACACGAGCACGCAGGAAGACTCGGGCAGGGGCAGGTGGGAGACGCTGCAGCTTGCCCCGGGGCCCTTCCCTCCGGAGGAAGGGCAGGAAGTAAGGCAGCCTGCGGCACAGAGTGGTGCCGGCAGGAGCCCTGCCAGCCTCTGACATCTGAGCACACAGGCTCGGTGGTTGAGGGCAGCTTCCAAACCAGTATCATACAGTTTTGCTGCAGAGTTTGTATGATCTGAATTCACTATGCTGCTAGTGCTAAATTGGGGCCCCTCATCTTTTTGTTGTCAAGACTTTTCACGTTAGACAGTGAACTGGACCAGTAGGCAGTTGTGACATTAACCCTCGATGTGCACTGAAACAGTAGCTTATGTATCATGGGAATGACACCAGGCTCTCACCACCTGCTCTTCGAGCGTTCACATTGGAGATCTGTAAACAAGTGCCTCATATCAAAGTGTTTTCAAGTGAGCAAAAAAGGCATGGAAATTTGTGCATTCTAATTATCCCCATTTGTTTTGCTGGCAAGGTCTGTGGGCAAAGATAAACTCCCTGAAGCCATTGGAGAAAAACACTTTCCCATCAAAGAATTGGCCACTGCTGTTCAGGTATATATATAAAGAAAAGCCCCACCACTGCTGCGTTTAGAAACTGAATATTGATTGTGTTTGGCTCTGAATACAAAACTGAACATCTACCTGCCCTAAAAAGCAGCTTGGTGAAGGGCAGAAAAAAAGATGAAAAAAGAAGACAGAGATAATGAAAACTTGTGTTGCATTATTTTAAATTAAGGTTCTTTGTTCCTAGGGTTTGTTTCCAACTGGAACACAGATTGTAGTGTTTTTCCAGACCCTTCACCTGCAGCAATCCCCTTTTAGTTTAAAAATAATAGTACAAAAAGCTAAATTAGTTTTGCAAAGAGATCCCAGTTTAGCTGTTATAATTAAAAGTGCCAATGCAGCATGGGAAAACACAAACAACAGAGAAAAAGAACTACCCAGGTCTTACATGTCATTACCATCCCGGCCCACCAGAAAGCCATTTATATTTAAAAAGTGAATATACCTTTTAGTTAATTCTTCCATTTGATTTTTATCACTTACTATTAACTCCTTCCTGCCATGAAAATAAGTCGACCAAAGATACTGCTTTCAATGCTGTAATGACTCAGCAAAGCTATGGTTCACCATCAAACAATTCATTATCAAACTTCTAATGCCATTCACAATTAACAGTATCAAAATAAGGCAGATGCTCATTGTATTTCTATAACCACCAGCACCTCTCAATATCCAGCACCTTTGGAAGTGAAAAAAATGGTTATAGTGCTTGCACTTACCTGGCATGTTTTACAAGGGAAAAAAAAAAACAAAAACAAAGCACTACATGAACAGTAATTAAGCCTCACAACATTCCTGGGAGGTAGGTAAGTGTAATTATAACCATTTTTCAGAGCGAGAAACTGAGGCATGGGGCCGTTAAGTGACTTGGTCAAAGTCATGTGAACCAAGTCACTAAGGGTTTGGGAACTGAAACATAATTCCTGACGTCTCAGCTCCCTGTCTTCTCTAGTGTTTTAGCTGGGCCTTTGATGATGGCAGTCTATAGTTGTATATATTGGTAAACAACAACAGAGTTTTCACTAGTGCCTACTAACAGGGAAAGCCAGACTCACACCAGCATCAGTGGGTTTGTATGCCCACCAAGTGTTAACATACAGTAAAAGAGAAACTACAGTACACCAGGAACATACACACAGAGTCATGCATATTTCCAGGTGCACACTTGGACACATACAGCAAAACAAAACCTGCACAAAGCTAAGTCTATTTAAGCCTCCCAGATTAACTTGCTTTTCTTCATATTTGCTTATTTTAAAAATTACCACGCATAGCGTGTTTGAAAGTCAACAGTTTCATACTACCACAGGGTTGTGATACGCAAATTTAAAATATTTTAGACAGACTTGTACCTTTAAAAAATCCTATTACATAAGCAATATTTGCATAGAATTATACAAGTAAATTATAAAATATTTAAGCAGCAGCAACTTATGCTGAAATTTAGAACTAGATTAAGCTTAGTTGTGGCACAGATATCAATGTACAAAAAGTACAAAGAGCACACAATTTTGTCCCCATTCTATTGCCCAAAGGCAAATTACTCCAGATTATACTACTTTACATCGTTCTTTTGTATATTACATATGTGTACATCTTTTAAATACTTAAAAGAAATATTTAACATAACAATACAATAGGTTACAGTAACAGTGAACTGTTGTCCTGATGCAGCATGTCCTTTTCCACAACTTCAAGCAGTTTTTCTCTTTAAGCAGTTCTGGAATACAGTTTTCCATCTTTGGCCTCTTCTTTGCTTCAGTTATTACCCTGTACAAATAAGGAGAGGGAAAAAAAAAGGCAAACATTCCCTAAATTTAAAGAAAAACAAATGAATCAAACTAAGCCAACTCATTTCATTATTCTTGTGGTTAGAGTTAGCAATCAGGAAATGCTGGCTCTGCTTTCACCTAAGTCATTACTTTCCTGGTGAAGGAATACTGATGCCAGTTTAAAAAATGGAGATGCTTTAATTTCTTAGTTCCCAGTTTTAGATACCTGTGACAAATTCAGTCAAAACCAAAGAACAGCTGAAGGAGAAGTATGCTACAGTGAATACCGAGCTTACTTAAGAGTCTCATATTACCATGCGTTTCAGCTGAAAAAGCTAAGACCAAGTATTTCCTTATTCTGTGGATATTATTATTTGTCATATTTCTGGATTGCAACGCTAAAGGCATTCTTGCCTATCTACGTTTTGGGATGTTTGGAGACACATTTTATAATTCAGAAAGTGATTTCATTTTGAATTATCATACAAACTTCCATCAAAACTCTGTGTGCATACACATGGCACGCATGCGTACCTGCAAAATATTCTAGAATCTAAATAAAATTACTTGCTCTGCTCAAACTGGTGTCTGTCACTGAAAAGGTCATAAAAACAAAGAGAAAAAACAGGAATCCACAGATAAGAAACTATTCTAACACCTTCTTTTTCCCCTGAAAGAGAATAACATTGTAAAAATAGTAAGAAATAGGTTTTCTGGTAAGAGCCCCAAGAAGTTTTCAGTGTAAAAACTCAATGGGCAGCTCTATCCTTTGCAAACCTGCAACAGCCACTGCAGCTGCCCCTGGCAAGGCAGGAGTCAGCTCACTCCTCCAGTGTAGAAGGTCACTGGGTAGGTCTCTGAAGCCCCCCAAAAGAACAGGGGACACCTGCTGAGCAGCAGTGCAGGCATGGTAAGACTTCTCACTTGGCTCATCTTCCAGAGGGATTTGGTCCTCATTATGGACTTTAAATTCTTTCACCAACTATTTTATTCAAGAGACGACAACTCCTGAAGTAGCTGCCAATTTTACACTCTCCTAGGTAATGTCGTTTTATATAATGTTTCAGAGCATGCCTGATTCAGGGATCAGAAGACAGAACTCACGCAACAGTAAACATAGTTGCACAGCTCTGAAGATGTCGTAGAACATCTCTGCTTTGTATTCCTCATCTGGTAAACTGGGATTGCATGATATACTTATCCAATTTGTAAGGCTCTTTGAAACAGTACATATCGGAGTGCACTATGACTTCCCAGTGCTGGAGAGCACTTTCTTAGCCAACCTCATGTCTAGTGCAAAACGTACTGTATTCATAGTTAGCAGATTTAAGATGATCAGTGTAGCCTGTAAGTAGCCCTATCTATAAAAAGGTACTCTGAGAAACTTTGTTTTTCCTCTTTGTTTTACCATTTACACCATTGCTGGACACAAGCTAAAACCTGCAGTTACACGGGGTGGACCTACCTTATTGTGAGCTGTTACCAGGTACCCTTTCCTCACATTCAACATCTTGCAGTTCTATAACTTCTACTTTAGAATTTCTTCTTTCACACCGCACATTGAAAGGCACGTGGGGGTCCTCAAATGGCGCATGGCCAGCCTCATGGTGTCCCTCGTAGGAGGGAAAGCTCGCTCCTCGAGAGCCGTGGCCGTGCAGGGCCGGGTGGACAGCGACAGTGACGGAGGCCGAGGCAGTCACAGTGGTGATCGGCTGGCAGTAGGCCGCTCCTGCGGCGCCTGCCACCCCGAACGCCGGGCTCCTCACGCTGTGGGGCCGGGCCTTGTGGCCCAAGCGATCCTTGTTGCTGGGTCCCGAGTGCCCTTCAGTAGAAATCTCAAAAGCGTTCCTGCGGGGGCGGTAAGGGGGGGGTCGTGGCCCTTCCCTCGCTTCCCTTTTGGGCTGCCTGCCCTGGTGCCATGGCTGCTGCGCGCTGGGCTCTGCACTCGACGGCAGCCGGGGACTTGGCTGGTGCCTTGCTTCCGGCTGAACCACCTGAGAGAGACACGCACCATCACGCCTCTGACAAAGCAAAGCAAACAAACACTGTGCTTGCTTATGCTTTATGCTGAGAATAATTACAATAATGCTCTAACTCTACAAAGGGAATGTTGTGGAATCTGATAATTGATTTTTCCATGGTTTTTGTCTGAAGTTATTAAAACCTGGAAAGCAAATCTTCAGAAAAACACAGGATGACAGCTGAAAACATTATTGTAAGCTTCATACATGCTGGTCCATCTTTTCAAAGGGATGGGTGACAAACACTTGATCTGAACTCAACAAGCAGAATTGCAGGCATTTGGAAAAGGCTATTCCATGCAGGGAACATGCACAGGATGTTAGCAGGGTAGTTTGTATAGACTGTAGGAATCTGTTTTCTGATTTCCATAAAGAGCGTGAAGCACAGCAGCTACATCAGTCAATAAACCGTGACCAACTTCAAATGTGGCTGTGCTTGTACCTATTTCTAGGCCTCTGTTGAACAAAACCAGATCCGCATTGCAGCTCAGCATGCAACATCAGCAGGGGTAGGAGACAGAGCTTTTTCACTTTCCTTTGGAATCGCAATTATGTCAACCCAGTAGCAAGATGCAACAGGGCCCAAGATTTGGTGCAACACTTAAACATTTTTCTTCTGGCTCTAATATTTTTCCCCAAAATGTGCTGCCACAGAGAGGTATATGATAGCGATCCACAAGGAGCTGTGTGAAAGAGTTTGGGATCTTGTAATGTCTCCTCCTTCTCTCTCTGAAAACAGTCATCAAACAGACTGAGAGCTCTCTCTTGTGGCTGGTGCCAATAGGATGCAATAGCAATTACCCATGCCAGAAGCCTCTGTTTTTGTACCACCACTTTGCCCCCAGCTTAGTTCTAAAGGTGAGAATGAGGAAAACCTTCACTTCCTGCTAACATGTTTTGGCACAAAGTCACAAAGCACAATCACAGTCAGAAAGTTTTCCATGAAAATAAAAAGATTTCTAAAAAAAAACCCCAAAAAAAACCACACCAAAAAAACTTCTTGCCCTCCTGCTAGTCCATATGAAAGCTACTTACAGTGGATCTTGCAAAGAGAGGATTCTCAGTTGCTTCCACTATTACTTGATGGACTGGTGCCCCAGGGCCTCGCGTGGCCTCGTACTGATGCAGCTCTTCACTGATGCCAGACACTGTAGTTTGAGAGCTGTACTCAGAATCAGAGGAATCTGAAGCATTATTGGTGTGGCCAGGTGGCAGTGCAAACCTCACAGTACTGGGGGGTGGCTCAGGAGATGGTGTGGGCAATCTGTCCTGTCCGCTGGCTGGAGAAACCTGATGACAGCAACACTTTCAGTTACATTCGGCTAGCTTCACCCTTTTAATCACTAGTGCTTGATACAAATGATGTTCTGCCAAACACTACCTGCCATGCCTCAACAACCTTAGCAATAGCTTTCTGATGAACAAAGATACTGAACTGAAAAAAGTTAATGGAAGTACGAAAGACATGACCTCCATCTGCAGATATGTATGTAAACAAGACTCCACAGATTCTTCTGCATATCACTGTCTCAGGAAGAGCATGTATGTGTGTATGTGCATGCACTTGCACTTGTAAATATAAAAATAAAAATACTATGTGGGCTCCCCTCCCCCTTCAGCAAGCATTAGCAGTGATTTCATAAAATCACCTCAGTGGGTTGGCACAGGGTTACTCGGTGTCCATTTGCAAATTGAGACGGATACACACATCACAGCAATATATAAGGTAATAACACACACATACAGACAGTACGAGGAAGAGACAGGTCATGCATGCTGTTAGGAATTAAGAGATTACATATTGTTGTCAAAACTGTTTTACTAATATTAAAAGAACCCAAACACTTCTGAAATATGCCAGTGCTGTATACATACCTTGTGTTTTATTCTTGTGCACCCACATATATATATATAGACATGTGAAATATAGCACACTGATTCTACTGACAGGTGATAAAGATAACCCCATGCAACACTGTAACTGCATTAACTACAGAGTAATGAATAAATGATCCACCACCAAATACAAATCAGTGAATCCTGGAGTCTGGACTTGGACTTTGCACTCTAAAGTCATCGACATCTAAGTGAAGCCTTCCCCACATCAGAAATGCTCCTTGGGACAGGAGAATGCTGCAGGGAGAGGTGACTGGACAGTGGGGACCTTCTGGCAGACCAATCATGGTTATCAAGGTGTGGTCTGTGGACCACCACTGTGTGTGTTGCTCCACACAGCCCTTCCTGGTGGTTTGCTCACTCAAACACTTTGAGGAATGCAACAGAGCCAGTGAGGTACGAAAGTAGAAGGTATGTGAATAAAACAAACAATCTTTTGCAAAATATTGGGGGAAATCCTTATTTTACAAACTTGTTTGCATATCACATTATGCTAGGAGTATAAATAACACTATCAGGTTTAATTATTGCAACCTCTAAAACAAGACTTATTAAAAAAAAACTTTAAAAACAGAGTTGTATCAACTACATACTGAACAGCACTTTAAATAAAGTTTTACTAAAAAGACAGAGAGCAAGAAACTAAATCCAAGAAAATTTTAAAAATACTTTCTAAAAACTGGAGGTGACTGAGGGGGACAGCAGTACAGACATAGTGTTATTTTTCTGTTCACCATTAATTTTACTGACCTCAGGGTATGGTCCAAAGAATGAGAGAAGAACAGGAAGCAGCACCAATCCATTGAGAACTCCCAGAATGGTTAGGATTGCCAAAACAGCAAAGAAATACCTAAAGTACAAAAAGAAAATGGTTTGGGGGAGAGAATAGCCACTGTTAGAAACAAGGGATTACAAATTACTCCTATATATGTTTAAATAATACAGGTACAAAATTAACTCTAACATATTACTAACATCAAAGGGAACAATTATATCACTTTCCATATAAGATATAAGGGTTTTTTACCTTTTGAATTAGAGAAGCTACATTCCACAAAGTGTTAGTTGAGAAAGGAAAGAAAAAAATTACATTTGTTAATTTTCCAGAATCTGGAAGCATGTAATGTTATTTATGAATGTGTTACACAAACACAAAAATATGGAATGTGCAGGGAATGGCTGAATGGATTGAAAGCACAAATACAATGAAAAGGGGCCCCCATTAGTGAAAACCCAGCAGAAGCAAACAAATGAAGTGAAGGGTGTAGAATTTAAACAATTTAGTGTAGAAGGAAAAGAAGCCCTCTTCTCCCAGCGGCTAATCCACTGTGAAATGCTTCTGCAACTTACAGCAGAATGTCTAATTAAATCTACAGTATATCAGGTAAGGGTTTTTCCTTGCCGTTCATTAATCAAACTTAACGCCTAGAATTCTGTGAGTTCCAGTTTTACCAAATAGCCTGAATTGCAACTCTTTTACAACACAGGAACCCGCTTTCTGCAAAGAAAATGCCCATTCTATAGTAAGCTTCAGCATTGTACTGAGTAAGAGCGCTCCACAATGGCAGAGCTGCATTGCAGGCTAATCTTTTGTTGAACAATTTAGCATCTCTGAATACCCTTGTTTTGCGTCAGCCAATTCGAACATAAAGGCTAAAATACTATGGAAGAAGAGAAAAGTGCACAAGTAGTTGTCCTTTCCCACCACTGAGGGCTAAGGTCTGGGATCCTTCATGAATACCAAGGTAAACCTGTCAGTAAAAGGAAAGTCTTGCTAGTTGGTATTCGTCACAGCTGGGGCTCAGACTAAACTTAAGGCTGCGTTGTAACTAATGATTTCAAGGACTCAGTCTTGGTAAATTCCTGGAGAAGAAGGCAAAGGAGAAGAATAGAGGGCAAGTTTGCTACTAATGGGTCTGCTGATCACATTGCCTAGCTGGTAACAAACTTTACTGCCTCTCTGTTTTCACATCTGATCAAATATATCAGACTCCTGTAAAACTATAAAGATCCTGCTATTGTAAACATTTGGGAATTTCTGATCTGCATTAACAAAAATCAGCAAGCCAATCTAGTCTACTAATATAAACCACCAGAACTTTAAACTGGGACACAGATCAACAACAGGCATTAAAAACATTTGCATCTCATCCATCTAACGTTAGAATAAACAGGAGGATTATAGCTTTGACCAGTTGGTGTATACAGTGTCTGTTAATTTACTTAATCTTCCACATTGCTGGACTAATCTGTCACTTTCCGGAAGTTTAGGATCTTCTTCGCCCACTCTAACAATGCTCAGGCTCCCCACAGTTTATTTTATTATATTTTTTAAACACAGCAAACTGAAGTGAGATTGTGCTATAAAATCAGAAACTGATGGCCAAAAAAAGTAAAATAACAGAAGTTGAAAAGTTGAAAGGCTCATTTTATAAACTGAGAGTACAAGCAATCCAAATTTGGTGTGAAGGGCTGCTACACTCTCCCATTTGCTATGACAGAAAAATGTGTGCCAAAATCTCATCTGTTAAATAGGAAAGTAGAACACTAAAAATGTACCCCTGTAAATTTAGGTTAAATCTATCAGTAACCTATATGTCAAAATGTTCCAACCCTTACAAAACCATGTCCTAAAAGAATAATTCTATTTCTTCAATAGCAATGAAGTAAAAAACTGTGATCTAGGGGAAAAAAAAAATCAATTTCAGGACATGGAACACCTGTATAGTAATAATTTTCACGCAGGTATCATGAGATCTAACTGCAAACTGCCTGCTTTCTTCAAATCTCTTTCATACAGAAACAAAAAGCCTGATGAGATTTAGCCGTCATTCTCTCAGTTCCTGCCCCTGACATTTTGTTGTTCTTGTTGTCAAATCAATGCTAGTTAAGTCTAGTCATCTATCCAACTTATGTCTACCTAAGTAGTTAAGCCATCTTTCAGAGCATTTTTATTTGGCCCAGTTCTACCTCAGTTCCATTTTAGGGCTTGGATTATTTTTGTGTGTGTGTGCTGCAGTTTACCACAAAGAGCCTGTGTTACTTCTAAGATTAGCCATTTTGCAGAGCTCCACAGGTTGTTTGGAATAGAAGAGGATCTGTTTCATTGCACTTCTCAAATTCCCCTCAAAACAAGACTTGCTTTCCTCTACACTTGACAAACTCACATTCTTAGTTATATTCACAAGAAACAGCCTGCTTGTAGCTCTAAACAGAAGGGCCTTTAGGCGTTGCTGTACAAAATTTTAGTATGAGGTTCTGCGTTCATATTTATGGTTCCCCAGCTCCCAAACAGGGCTTTCTCCTCCCCACATCCCCCCACCCCTCTTCCTCATTATGTAAAACCCACATAAGCATAGAAGGGGAAGGCCCTGAGAGAGTCACTTGCAGCACAGTTGAATGTTTGTAGGTTCACGTGTCCCTTGCATACAAATTCTTGTGCAAACAAGAAGCCTGAAGGACCTCAAGGCTAAAGGTCAGCTGCAGCTAATACTGGACAATACAAGACGCTTTGAACTAATTCAAACCCAGAATTAGCAAACTTTCTAAAGAGCGACATTTTTGTGTTCCTTCATGCTAAGTGTCAGATTTTCCTGGAACAGATTTTAATGTCAGCAATGGAAACACTACCATGTCTAGCAAGTAACAAGGCAGAGGGAAAGCAGAACCATGATGTAAGCATAGTTGACACACCATGCATAGTAATAAAATGACAGATTCACTGAAGTGAATAAAAATTAAAAGCGTACTTATTTTTATTTTTGAAAGAAAGTCAAAACATAAGAATGCTTTACCTGACTATAAAATCAAACTCTGATCCTGCAAGCATTAACACCCCAAGCAGAGTGGACACGGCCCCATCCAGCACTGGTGCAAACATGTGTTCCAATGCAAGGACAGCCCTATGGTTCCTGTCTCCTATGGCAGTTAAAAACGCCTGTAAAACAAAACAAGTCCATTTCCTTAGGCAGATGTATACAACCTTCCCAAAGCTTCTCTCCTAGCATACACAGTTTTCCATCAGTTAATTACTCCAAACCACAGTTTATCAAAATTATCTCTGTAGCTGGCAAAACCTTGAGGGAAGGCCTGATCCTGCAGTTATATCACATAGCAGCAGCTGAAGTCACTCAACCAGAGTAAGCACTAATGACAGTCAGACCATAATAATTCTGCAATCAATGCCTACTTGCAACAGTAGCCTTTTGTGTCTGGATTTGCCTATTTCCACCTGAAAAGAATTCATGTCATGGTGAAAACACTTCAGGTGTGAAAATTGCAGGGCTACTCCTCTCTTTCTTGTGGGTCCACAGTTTCTGTGACTTTTTTTAACATTTTCATTTCACTCAAAAAAAAAGTTTTTGAAACTTTTAGTACTTCAAAGCTAGCAGTTCTATACCTATAAAATTATCCTAGGAATAGTGCTGAACATAGCAGTGTCTGAGCAACAATATGACTAGTGAACTGCCCTCATCTCCACAACTCCTTGTGAATAAACTATCAAGAACACACAAATGCTGGTGTTTGTTATGAATCTGTCTACTCTGTGTATTACTTAATGTTTTAAGAAAACAAGGAGCTGACTGATCTTCTTACTGTGTAAGGGCTCTCTTTGGTTAATTCCTTACTGGCTTTTAAAGATGTGCTGAAGCAGCTATCTTCCTCACAGTCCTGGAATTTAAGTCTCTCTTCTCCAGAATTAGAAAAAAAACAAGGTCACAATTCACAAGCAATAGCAGAAAATTGACCCACAAGTGGATTGTGAATCACTCTTAAACTCAATTATATTCAGCATTAAAAGTTCCAGCACTGCCTTTTTTGTTTATACAACACTGATATGACTAATTACACGTTCCAAAATTTTTATCCCCAGTGTCAGTGAGAAAACTGCTATTTTCAGTTTGTTTGGCATTTTACCTTCAGGCATAGGTGACCCGTAAATTAAATCAGTTTCTTCCCATCTAGAAACAACTCTTTTGTCCTTTTATATTCAAATTTTCCTATTTTAAACCTTCAATACTAAGAAGCTGTCATTTCTTTCTTCCTCTTCTACACCATTGGTTTCTAACATTTTCCAAACTATTCCAAGTCCTAGCAAACTCATTTACCTTCAAAAGTCTGTCTATCTGTAGCAGCAGGGGAAAAGGATGTCAACACTTGAGGGATCCAATTGCTCCTTTTTAACCTTACTCTACTTCCACTGTGTTTTTTCTCAGTTATTCTTTTCATTTAGGGTGACTTTATGTGCCCTAACTCTCTACATTCTCTAAACCACTAGATAAACAGTAGAAAAATATTTTCCTACAGACTGTGTGTTCGTGACCTCTATTACCAGCCAATGGCTTCTGAAAAGAAGGTGCAGATTTCACAAATGGAACACTAATTCAAACATGTTCACATTTGAGAAGTCCAGAAATACCACATAACACAATATCTGATTTTGAAAAACTCCTCTGAAGAATTCTCTTTTGCAAGATAGAGAATCTACATGCAAGAGGCAACAAAAAGCTGTCTAACACTGATGCAACCACAGTGAGGCTTCAGACAAGAATCATGAGAGTCTGGACTGAAGCAAGGTGATTTAAGATCACTGTTTTCACTATATAATTGCATCATTCAGACAAACAGGTATCACAGCTAAGGTATCCTCTCTTGTCTCCTGGGAGACTGGCTCAGTAGTTCGGAACTACCTCATCCAAGATCAGCTCTGTTCCATTGAGACAAACAGAAAAGTACACAAAACTGTGACCATTTTCCTTCTGAGAATCATGTCACTGACAAAAAACTGTAAGGATTTTTTCTCTGAACATTGCCATCATTTTATTTTAAAGTATTTTTTAAATGCTTCTTGATCTTACGTACCAAAGCAACATGAACAGTGAATTCCACACCAATGCCAACAGAAGCAATCAGGATAACCACAGGCACTGCACTCAGCTTTATTCCAATTAGACCCATCATGCCAAACAGTTCCACAGTCATCAGAGCCAGCACCACCACCTAGATGATTTCAAACATCTGTTAGTATCTTCTTATACTCCAGACAATGAGGAGAAAGACATTTCAAAATAACACTACCATAGGTTATTACCATAGAACATTTTACTCAAAGCTATCCTATATTCCCAAAGACATGCTGCTTTTACTCGTTTCATTTTTCTCACTGTCAATAAATGCTGAATAGCCAGTCTAAATTACACCCTAAGAACTAGTCAACACATGAAGCACCAGCTTTTAATTTGTTACAATCCATCAGTGAGCCGAAAAACCATTTGCTCCTCCTTATCATGGGTACTCCAACATGTACATTTTTCTTTTTCACCCATCTTTCAGACAATTCTTCCAGGAAAAGTATCTTTCAACTATCTGTATTTGAACTGCAAATATAAGTGAGGATGTCTAAAGCCAGAAGAAAGTGAATGCCATAATCAGCTGATGAGTCTTAGGTTACAGAGGGACTCTGAATTTTTAAGGTATTTGGGCAGATTGACATGGACAAAGAGAACAGTTAAATATAAGAGGAAGCTTTTATTTTTCTTTTATCTACCTTGTAAAAAAAGCTGAGGAAAAGGGAGGGGAAGAAATCTGGAGAATCAACTTTAAAAGTAGCTAAAGCCAAGCAGGAAAAAAAAAAAAAGACACACTTACAAAAGCAATAGTAGACTTGAAAAGAAACACCTTTTCCAAAGGGAAAAAGGTATGCACTACAATAAACTATTTTATAAGCTAATGAATCAAGCATAATAACATCAATTGCTTGATAAGCTGCTATGAAAAATATTCTAGACTAAACATTTACCTTTTAACATACCTGTCATATAAATGAACATTACAAAAGCGAGTAACTGTTTTATGCTTTTCTACTTGTGGTGTTTTATAAACCATACAATAGTTTATGGAATTTAAACATAGGAACATAATCATTCAATTTAACTTGAATGTTTACTGAGAGGCTTTGGATGCCTTGCAGAAAGCATGGAGGAGTATTCTCTGCAGTTTACAATTTTATGTTCTTTCTCCTTGATAGCTCAGTTACAGGCTTTCCACAGTGCATACCACACAACATAAGCATTTCAGTTTTTTCCAGAAACATTGCATTCAGAAATGGCTGTGAAAATTTATGGACAAGCTAGTCATAAGCAACTGCCTTGAAAAATAACCACATGTGACAAAAGAAGAGAAGGAATACAGAATTAGAAATTATTTCAATAAAGCTCTTAATTTTCCTCTGTGTCTTTATTTCTTATGTTAGTATGCATTTGAGCAAAGGCAAAAGTTTATGTACCTTTCTAAGAAACCTTTAAACCTGCCAAATAAAGGTGGCCAGAAGATTAAGGTTATTAAGGTTTGTACCTTCTGCATGAACCCTGCCCCCTCAAATTGAATAAATATATAATGAATGATGCAATATACATACTCCACCAGAGGCCCAGACATAAACAAAACCTTCCCGACTACAGCAAGAGCTATGCTGAAAGGAATTTGACTTCAACAAAGACCCTTATAATAAACTTACAATGATCCCAGCTGTCCAGGGGTTTAGGAGGAAGAGGGCACACACCAGAAACGTGCAAGCTAAAACCACGCTAATGGATAAGAGGAGCCAGTGACGAAGTCCAATGTACTGCTCCCAGAACAGAAATGGGTAACCATTTGGGTAGCTGGAGATCCCCAGGCTGGTGTAGTTATTACAGATAGCTCTCACTTTCTCAATAGCCTCCACAAAGTCAGAAGTTTCACGCAATCCATTGAGGTAGAAAGGAAACTGAGCATATTCTATGGGCTCGGCTGCTGGAACTAGAAAAAATGATAGTGTTAAAATGCGCTTTTGGGAAGAAGATGATATACAGAGACCGGGGTTAGCAAAACGTTTTATTCTTCATAGCAAAATGCATAATAGATGGCAAATTTAGATTTTACTTGTTTGGAATGAATTATAGTTTTAAAACACACCAATAAATTGAAACTGGAAACAGTATGTGTTTTATCATGCAGTGTAATGGGAGGAACATAGCCTACACCAAGCTCCCTAACAGTTATCTGTAATTTAACAGTTATCTTTCAAACCATGTATTTAATCCTGATCAATGTAATAGTGCTTTTTACTGAATACCTAGTCAAAAATCCGTAACTGCAACATAAGAGTAGAGAATCATATAATTTAAAAATTTTATCCAAATGCTCCTCTTTTATGCAGTTTCTTCAAAATCAAAGGTCATTTTCCTGAGATTAACTGAGATCCACTGACACTAGAGAAAAATTAGGCTTGAGCAGGTTGGTTGGTTTTTTTAAGATTTCCATCAAATATCTGGAAATTCAGATGCAGAAATCCACATTCTGATGGAAATTAGTGGAGGAAAAAAAACTCCATAATATAAAAGTAATGGTTTACTGAGGAAATATGTAACTATCGTTTAATAATTTGACACACCAACATATAATAATGCCAGGTCTGACTCTTATGACTACAAAAGAAAAGGCTTCTACAACAAGCTTTTGGTTACTCTCATTGTGTGTTCCAAACCCTGCAGCTTCATTCAGTTGACTTGCTTAACATGATTTGCCCTATTATAATCTCAACTATAAATTTTCATTAAGACAAAACTTGGCTGACTGCCACAAAGCTTTAGGGTCTGGATACACTGAAGCATGGTTATTCAACCACATTTCCAAGCACACCAGTTGTCCCCTACATGCCCTTTCCCCTTCCCTACTGGTGTCCAACTAGCAATCCTCCCAATGAATTGAAAGCTGAAGCAAAGCCAGCTGGTATTGGTGCCAGGAAAACAGTGAATGGTGTGAAATGGGACTTCTCCCCTAGTCCCTCCAGTTCTTGTACCACATCAGTGCTGTAGCTTAGTGTATGAGTTACCTTGGTAAAAATTTCTTAGGTATTAAGAAGTAAGAACAACCATGATAGTATTTTGGTAATGAAATTTCAGAAGTTTATGAAATGCCCAAGTTTCTCACACAGACAGAACTATCAGGCAACACTTAAAAAAAGCAATGCTTACTATAAACTTTTAGAGCTTTAAACTGTTCTATAACTCATTATTCAACATGATAAAACCCTGCAATGGTGTCGCAGTCGCAGTAGTGCTCGGATCTCCCATGGCTACAGCACAACACAATGTATTCTCCTGCTTATCCTTCTGAGCCCTGTGCAGCATCAGGGGCTACTGGTGCTTGAAGGAAGGAGAGGGGACACTCATGTAAACCACAGGACATTAAGATGAAATGCTACTTACTCCTCAGCCGTGTTTCTGGCATGTAGTCTGCTTTGTCATGGACCCACTCCGGGCGGTGCGGGCGGATGTTGGCTTGAGAGGCAGCATAGGCCACAGGGTCGTTGCTAACCCAGGCTGTCAGGTAGATGTAGAAAGCATTTGGGTTAATGATTCCATCTGCATCCACCAGACGCTGTTTAGTCAACTGCAAAATGGAAAAAAATTAGAAGCCTTTCAGAGTAAGTTTTGCTTTCAGGGCTCTTGCCATAAGGCTTTCAACAAATGGCCTGGAGATGCAACACACATATAGGGGGTTAAAAGCAAGAGAGCGTGAATCTTCACTTGAAGTTTATCAGTAAATTATTGTTTGACAACAAAAACAAAATCTAAGAAAATGCAGTGACAGTGGCTATTTATAAATTAGTACTCATATAATATTTACAATAACCACTAAATCAACAGATGGTTCCAGAATACACTGAACCAATTAAATTCAAATTCTGAAAGACTGCAGCCAAGAATGAAAAAAAAAAAAACAAAAAAAAAACCAAGTTGGAGAAACGTACTTAAAGACA
>VXBU01018460.1:21875-48915 GCA_013400315.1 Bombycilla garrulus | reverse complement strand
AAAAAAAAAAAGGTTGGATTCCAAAGATCTGGATTCAATTAGTCCACAGGATATGCAACAACTGTATGTCTTCAAGCTGTCTGTGGAACTGCACAGTACAGCGCTCAACCCCTGTGGGTGCACCACACTTTTTTCCCTCCCAGGCACAGGAAATTATATCAGCAGCTGCCATCCAATTGCATTTGTTCCACAGCGTACCTGGTACACTCTGCTAAACAAAATCTCACTGAAGGTTTTCTCTTCAACTCCCTTTCTTTGCCTAATTCATTGCTGAAGCTTCATTCAGACCTGACAGCATGTTGCATGTTGCTATACAGCAGTGTGTTTCACACACTACAGTAACCTCGAACAATGTACTCTGTAAATCTGTCACCTTTAATGCCAGGAAGAAAAAAGAGACAATAAGCAGAATGGCCAAGAAGCTCATTAAAAAACCTATTTTTCTGCCTGAAAGCACAATGACTTGATGATGACTCTCAGAGAAGAGAAGGTATGTTACTGAAAAATTTCTTCTTCAGCATTTGAAATCTTATTTTAGTGTAAGGAGTCATTCCTAATGTATTTACACTTAAAAATGGCTACAACAAATACAGTCATATGCTGTGGTAACCTTAGGCATATTTTATTTAGTCAGCTCTTACAACTGCCATTTGTAGCTCTACAGCAGTTTAGATGTATTTAGTGATGGTGGTACCAGAATATGATACTGCATGTAATCATTTCAGTCTCCTTCCTCTATAATTCATCAATAGACTTTTAAAAATGTTCTACTTTGCACAAATCAGTAGGAACAAACCAAATAATTGCAAATGTCCAGCACAGGACTAAACTCCATACACCTATGCATGCAGAGAAGTGTTTTTCCAAAAATTTCCATGGAAATTGAGCATGTCTGGCACAGGAGCACAAAATGCCCACCACCCAATAACAATCAAGGACTGGCATTTGTCATGTTCATTTGAACACTTTGCAACATAGACCATACTGCATCTGAGGAGCGGTTTCAGCAAAGTCAGCAGGGCCATACAAGAAAGGCACAATTCAGACATTCAGCTCCTCGAGCTGGAAAAAAGATGCTGCAACCTTTGCAGACTTTGCACATCTTCCCACTCCTGATGACTTGTGTATTGTTGTGTAAACCAGCATGGATTCCAATACACTACCTGGCTGATGTCAATAGGCTTTGCATGGTTGCCTGTTTGTACCAAGAGTTTGTAAGCCAATACAGCATCATCAGAACCATTTTTGTAATTGTTGTAAGTGATCTTCCCAGTTTCCCAGTCACTGTCAAACGCATCCTGAAGGCCTAAGGAGTTAAGAGAGACAAGGGGAAGATAGAACAAGCAGGTGAATAATCACTCTTATAAACAAGTTTCAGAAGGAGAAAGAAAAAATATGCTTTTTTATAACTGGATCAGGATGAAAAATTATCAACCTGATGCCTCCTAAATTTGGGGCTCCACCCTGTCAATCTGTGGGAAGTATCAGTTCTATGCCCAGTATTTTGCCGAAAGAAAGGCAGGGGAAGCAAGAAAACACAAGGGAGAAGCCCCAGGAGTCCCCAGGTGGTGCAGACCAGCAAAGTTGAGCTAGCAAGCAGTGCTGCTGCAGATGCTAGCTAGTGCACTGGCATAAATGGTTTTGCCTCCAGGGAAATTAAAGACCTCCAAGTATTCTACTTGGAGAAGTGTATGGGAAAGAGTTCATCTTGTCTAGAACAGTCAAGGTCTGAGCTCAGCCCTCATCCAGCTTCACCACCTTACAACCAGAGGAGGCATAAGTCTGTTACCTAGAAGGGAAACATTCCCCTTACTCACCTCTGCCTCACCAAAACCCTGGCTGAGTGCAATGAGCCACAGAGGAGGACACACACCGCTCTCATTACTGTTTTGGGCTACTGCAGAGCTGGGGCAATAGCTTCTACACTATAACCAGAAATTCCACTATGGGAGGGGGGAGAAAAACACACTCAAACTTTCAACTTCAAACAGCAACTCAGCTGCTCCTCAAGCACAGCATGAGTGAACACGATTTTGTCAATTTGTTCCATCTGTTCAACTTGTGCAGCTAATACAAGTCATGGGATCTGCTGCCAGCACAT
The DNA here is from genome assembly GCA_013400315.1 of Bombycilla garrulus. Lineage (NCBI taxonomy): Eukaryota > Metazoa > Chordata > Aves > Passeriformes > Bombycillidae > Bombycilla > Bombycilla garrulus. The sequence continues at coordinate 46,814 of VXBU01018460.1, read as the reverse complement.
GTAAAGATCACAGCCAACACCTATTCACTCTCAACTGTTATTTTCCTCCTTGCCACCCTTCAAGGGGGAGGGAATACCTCACAGCAGAAATTTGGATCAGATTTAGTACAGGAAGCCACAGCCCAGTACAAGGAGGCTCTGTGCAAGCAGATGACAAACCGCATGTCCAGGGAAGGGAAGAAAAAGACTGGGGGAGTGGCGGTGGAGGAAATCATCGACCCACCTCACAGCTGGGCCGAGGAGCTGTAATGAAAACCATCGCTGCAGACTGGATAGGTTAGCCACAGCTGTACTGAGATAAGAGCACTGGAAGAGAAAATGCACCCGGCTGACACCACCTCCGGGACATAGTTCCTCCCATTCCCACTGACAAACTCATCCTCTCTTCCCTAGAAAACTGCCTCCCATGCTGCCTCACTAAACCATGTCAAATCATGTGAAGCCAACAGGCTGAGAACCAAATGATGAAAGAAACCTGCCAGATCTCTGTATACAGTCCTCTAGCAGTGGTTCAGGAGGAGGACAATTTGCCATCGGGTTTTCTGACATCACTAAAGGACTTTGAGCTTCCCTTTGAAAAAAGCATTGTTTGCTGGCACTGCAGAGTGAGGAAACATTAGCTTAGAGTATGCAAAAGTACCAATCCGTCCTTTCTGTGCCAAGTCCAGCTCTACATCAGTTTCTCACAAAGTGGCCAAGTGAGAGTATTTGGGCTTTCACATAAGTGACAAGAAACACAATGACTATGGAAAGTTAAGAGAATGCTGCCAGAAAAGCACATGGAAAAAAGGAGATGACCTAAGAACAGTGTAACTTCCAGTAAAAGTGTCTCCCTTCTGCAGGAGGAGTACACAAACTACTATGATAGAAACACATCAGGGCAGAGCTTTCTCATAAACTTCCCACCACTGTCAGGGGGCTCCACAGACACAATAACAAATAAATCCACTAGAATGTGACATTATCAGTTGGAGGTTGCAAAAAAACAGCATGTACTTTACTGAAACATTACTGCAGCAGGTGAAAACTCTCCTTGTGTCTCTCTTGTGTCTCCTCCTGCTCCTCTGTTCTCATAAGTTTGGTCACCCTTCCAACCCTGTTCCCTTTTACACTTTTATTCTTCAGCCAGCTTAAACACTTTCCATTTTGGGTCATTTTCTTACTCACCTTGCTGAAACTGAAAGTCTGCAGAAAGAATATTAAGAAACCACTGATAGATGTACTTAATTTCTTAGGAAACTTTCAAACTTTCAATAAGTAAAATTTGCATTACACTTTGAAATTTGTAGTAGACTTTTCCGCTTTCAAAGCAAACATGTTCATAACAATTATTTTAAAAGATTTAATCTATCATAAATGGGATTAATCATATGTTTCTGGGTAGAAAGATAGAAGTATCTTGCTGACATCCTTCTGCAGAGAAGTTATAGAAATTAAGGGAATTTTAAAAACTTTATATATGGGATTTTTTCACATTAGCAGTCACTTCTGCTTAGTGATTCAGAAGAAAGTGACAACATCAAAAATTATGTGGGAGTGGGGGTGAGGGAGGAATTCCTACTGATTCATGTGAGCAGCTGCCACCATGAAACACCAGATAAGATTTCCCTTTGCAAAAACAAGCCTAATTAGAAGCCATCAGGGAATCCAAGCTACCTCATCTACATTCAGTCACTAACAAAAACTATGTCAACATTTACAGCTTAAATGAATGCTTAGTGTTAACTTTTCTTCTGTTGCATTTTCAGTAACAGAAAATACAGTAACATAAACAATACTAGAAAGCAAACCACAAGGAATCTCTGAAAAGAGAAGTCCATGAGGTAGAAGGCACACTCCACTGCTATTAGATAAGGAAGAATGTACAGCTAAACCAAGGATGCCTTCTTGGTAAAAAATGGTTTTGTTCACGTTGTGGCATCCTTCATTCTGCAGGACAAATGTGTGCGTGTCAGAAGGGCATCTTGAGCCATTAACCTCTTGCACTGGATTCACAGTCAAGTCGGCAGGAATAGCCATTCAGGTCAAAGCTGTTCCTGCTTCAATTATCCAGTCCTTCCAGCACTTAAAACCTTGCCAATAGAACTGCTCCACCTCACAGAGGATTCTCCCTGAATCCAGCCTTGTTAGTAAATTCTGTCTTTATCTTCCCTCCCTTTGAATCCTTCGGCACCAGCACAGCTGGTAACAATCAGGTGTTATTCTGCCTGTTAGTCTGGGCCTTGAGATAATTCCCCAATTATGACAAGCAAGGCAGCTTTCAGTGCAACAGTCTAGCTTCCCCCGCCATAACATTATAGTGCCCTGTACCACTTGAAAACATAACATCTTTCTACTGATACATCTCAAAATCCTCCTTTACAGCCCTGTGAAGGCAGTATCATGCTCTATGAAGAGAGCCCTGCAATTTTACAAAGCAGCAGGGTTGTATTAATTGTGACTTTCTTAGAAAAAGGGGGGAGGAGAGGTAAGGATACAGATCTAAATGCTAATTAATAATCATAATGATTAATTCTAAACCTGTGTGTGACCAAAAAGCCAATAAATGGCCTATCACACGGCTGGCATGCCACATGGACCACATGATCAAAGAGGTCACTACTGCTTCTGGAGTCTCCCTGACCATTCCATTCTAACATTTTATCTCCACGCAGCCTGTCAGTATACCCTGGGTACCAGGAATACACACAGCTCCTCTAATAGAAGAAAAGTAGAGGACAAATAAGGATAGACTGGCTAACATGGACTGGAGGGGAAAAGTAACTCTGTGCTGAACTAAGTACAGAGTAGGAACACCGCTATGAGAAGAGCACGTCTGGAAAGAACACACATGAGCACAGACACACAGCATGAGGGGACATGCAGGCCCTTGGCCACACAAACAGTCCCCAGCAGAAGAGACACTCAGAGGATTGCAAAGAGGACAGGAAGGCACCCAAAGTGAACGAGGTTTGGCAAAGTACGTGATGCACCTGATAGAGGGGCACTGGGAATGGGAGTACTCCTGGGAGTAACAACAGGTGGGCTGGTCTCCAGCATTTCACTTGGAGCAGGGCAAGGTGCCTTTCCCAGGGCACCTCCTCCTGACTTTATCGTTGGCAAACTGTGCTGAGGCCAAGGACTAATAAAGCTTCCTGAACACAATCTCAGATTTCCATCTCACTCACCCAGGCGGGAGAAACAGAGGAAGTGGGGGACATCAGATACATTTTTTCCTACTGTTTTGGAACAGCAGCAAAAAATAACCACAAAAGAAACAAAGTAAACAACAGAGGTTTAAGAGAATTTGAAAAAGCATGTAGCAGGAGGATTGCTTAGAATTCTAGCAAGTATAGTAAGGTTCCAATCCAGCAAATATCTAAGCTATGCTGAATTTTCTTCCTGCCAGTAATGCCTTCCCTAACAGCTCAATATGCTTATGTGAGCAAAATTTTTTAAATAAAGCTTCCAGTAAGTAGACTGCAATGAATGGATCCAATGTATTTAAAAACCATTAAAAAACTCCAAAAGTTAATAGCTGAAATACTGCTTTGCATTATTTAGCAATGCATTAAACACGTGAGAAACCTCATTCTGTGTAGATTTGTCACTTACATTCATCTGCTTTACTAATATTTTTCAATATATTTTCAGAAGAAATAAAATACACCAGATACTGACATACTGACAGTTACCTGTATATTCTCTAAGAATCACTGGCTGCAGTAGTCACCTGTACATGATTAAGTTTAAAATTTACAGTCTCACCAGGTCAGCACATTTTTTTTTTTTTTTGCAAAAGCTCCCAAGTAATTCTCCCAATAGAAAGACATGTAGGAGGACCAAAGTAATCCTGGGCAGGGTATGTTTGCTGTTAAACTTGCTAAGATGTAACAGTACTCCTTATTTTAAATACAAACCAGTTATTTGTCTCAACATGTGCAGCAATATCTTCAATGACTTGGTTTCAATACAATTACCATCATAGTACCTGAAAGGCCATGCTTCTCTTGTCTTTCCCCATCCTGTTACACTTCAGCTCAGAAAAGCAGAAAGGGTCAGTGTAGCTGATTGTAAACCCAGACTATACAGTAAGTTCCTAACGCAATAAAGTACATAACCCACACTGAATTTTCTTCATGCCAGCATTTCCAGTTAAAGCCAACAAGATTACTCAAGAGCTGAAATATAAGTCTGTGTCAGAATATATCATCAGACAGGGAGTTTTCATTTACGGCTCTGAAAACATTCACTAAATACTTATCTTCCCAAGACATAGAGCCATATTGGACCACAATGCATAATGCCTCACCAGCTGCTTAGACAGGAATGGCATGGATATAATCACTTAAACCTTCAAAACTGTCTTACTGTGGAGTAAACTTAAACACAAAGAATTTAAGTGACAAATAGTGAGTCCACATGTGGGTTCAAAGCAGCACCTAGGCCTTCATGGTGCTCAGAGCACCTAACTGTGTGACTGTATCTGAAGGAGGCAGCAATACCACTGTGAACAACTGTTCTTTCTGACAAGCTAAGAAAAGTTCCTGTAACATTCTCTTACCTTGCAGCCAGTCTCGAAAGTAGTGCAACCACATCTTGGGGAGCTGCCTATCCTGTTCCAACAAAACATATGCCACATGGCTGAAACTTCTGTGAAGTTCATAAAGTAAGTGCTGGACATTTGGATAATCTGCTTTCTGTGTCACAATATACATGTTGTAGAATGAAAAGTACTTGAACTGTGCAGCAATAAAGTCATATTCCCGTGTTTCCCGTGGTACAATGTCTGTGAGATCTAGTCCATCTCTCACCCGGGTAGTTCCATAAAGGCTGAGCCCAAGTAAACCCAGAAAAAGAAAAATAACCACAATCTGCAACAGAAAACAGAAAAGTATTTTAGGTTTCTAAATTAACTACAATTCATAATGTTATGCTATAAAGCCAAACTCAAAATGAACATCCACCAAGTACTTTCAAGCTTTTATTTTTCTGGAGTATTTTTCATGCATAGACATACTACAAGACTAAGGTCATTTGTTCTTCCTTGAAGGAGCTCTGCATCATGGATGAGAAATTTTTATTGTAATGAAGTTTAAAAGTGACCTTAATTTTACCGTTCACAAGCTTGTATTACTAAAAGTCACCAGAATCCTCACTTGTAGCATATATTTGAAGTATGTCTCTACAGCATTTGCAAAATAAAACTTTTAAAATAAGAAATCAGCAGTAAAATTATTAAAAACTGTTATGTCACAAGAGTTGCATTTATGCCTTATATTTAATACCACTGCCAGGATAATTTTGTAACGGGGCAAGGCAGATGACTAATTTTGAAAAACAGGTAAATAGTTCCCCAATTACCTTAGCTTTTGGTTTTAGGAGGAATGGAGCATAATGCTTTTCTGCAAAAGATGAGAGTGTCCACTTCGTACAGGGTTGCTCCAGGCAATGTATACTGGAGTCTGAGAACTGGGAAAGTAAATCCCTCGTCGAGCTTGTGCTTTCTGGGCTCTGGCAGCTCATGTTATCTTGTGTCACTGTCACTGGCTGCACAGATATTTCTGAGTGAGGCTCTGCTGTGGTGTAGTACACCTGTGTGTGGGGATCATACTCTGTGCGCAGCTGCACTGTGGACTGCATTGTGATCTGAGTTTCATGTGCAAAACTGTGGCTGCTGTATGGAGGTGGAGGATTGTAGCAAGTGTTGTCACTTTCCGCATACGCTTGAGGCTCAACCTGAATCACTCTAGTGACACATGGGCTGCAAGAGAAGAGACAAACATCTAAACACATTGAGACGGATCTTCATTTTAATCAGGGTTGACAGGATAACATGTTTTCATCTGAGATGGCTTCTACTTCTATTGGACAGTTTACACTAATTACATGTAAGGCTTAGATGTTAATTTCATTCTGTGCATTTAGGAAACGTTTCTCAGATGTGGTTCATAGTGTAGGACCCTGAGAATATGTGCAAATTTCTGGTCCTCCAGGAAGAAGGAAACAACGTCTGAAGACACTGAGATGTACACGCATCACTCCATTAATTACAAATGCTCATCAGGTAGTTGTACACAGTCTGAGTGCACAGTAAGTCTGTCAGTTTGCATCTCTGTACCCATGCTGAGAATTAAGATATTTAGATGAAGAGGCAAATGCATTACATAGTCAGTTCTTCTGTTTAGAACAAATTAAGTAACTGTTAAATAATATTTGGGCCTTCTGAATAAGATCTCGGACTTTTGAGAGGCAGTTTGAAAGCAATTATCATATACTGAGTGAATATTTTATAAGTCAGAAAACATTAAAGTATTAATGAAAGGATTCATACCTAGGAAGGGTGGGCCATATAAAGAGACAAAATCACAGAAGTAATTGAAGTATTCCCTTTATCTTGATCTATGTAAGACCCTAACACCTACCTAGTCTATATAAAAAAACTATACTTATCTGAGACTTATCTCTGTACATGAGAAATGAAAAATGGATGATAGTAAACAGTATCAGATATTTTTCACCAAGTGCACAAATCCTACAAAATCAAGAGGAATTCAGAATGTTGCCTATCTAATCAAAACAAGTTCTCATTAACTGCATTTCTTCACATGCAAAGGGGCTGAATGCTGATGCACATTTGGTGCAGCTTTAGAGAAGGGAATAAATGGGAGGTCTGATTGCCCTGAGAATCAGGGCTCAAAGATTCTAATACATTCAGCTGTTCTCTGAAACTATGAATAAGAAATAGCTTGGGATCTACTCCTTGTTTTAACCATTTCCTCAGAAACAAATTTGGTTAAACTCTTTCTTTCTTTGATAATAAAACATCAAGCTATAAGCTCCTGGATGCGTGTAAAAGGCTAAGACATCCCAATGCAGATTCTCCACATCCTGGTTATGACAGTAGGAGTACATGTGTAGAAATGTAGCTCATCCTCTTCACTGCAGTCAAAAGCAAAAACTAAGGTAGAAAATAGTTTGATTTCCAAGCACTGGCTGCACTGATGACAGCAAACTCCTAAACCCCCATTCTAGGCTCAGATTTGGCTGTGTATCAGGTAAGACTATGTTTGGACTCATTTTAGAATGGCAGTATTACCATTCTGTACTACTATTGCAGCCACAAAGGACACTTTATCAAGCACTGTCCTGTAATGGTAGTGATCATTTGTTACATTTCTATGAAAAACTCACCTAAGGGGAAGGAATTTTACAGTTTATTTTTTTTAGTTTTAATGGCATAAAAGCATAAAAATTAACACATAATGATTTACTGTAAGTCAGGCTTCTCAGTATCTTGAGTTATGTACAGTTTTCTAAGATTAGCCAGTACTGGGACTGGACCTTGCAGTAACTCACAACATTCTAAAAATATTTCAAGATATTCCTAAATAGTGGATCTTTCATCTGCTTTCAGAAAGTTGTCCTCCAACAGTCAAAATGAACACATGTAGGAATGAAGGGAAAAGTGTGGGGTAGAGGGGATGTGGGGGAAGAGAAGGAGACAGATGTATTTCAGCTTTCCCCTTCAGGCAGGTGAAAAAAAAGGCAGCAAATGTAAGTCACTAGCAATGAAATCGTAACAATAACATGCTGACCCCACTTTAATGAAGAACTCCCATTCCTGACAAAGAATGGACGCACTGACTGGTGACCACAGAAAGGACAAAGCCACTGCTCACTCTCACCTTGTAAAACAGCAAAATATGTCCAGCCTCCTGTCTTCCCGACGATAAAGGTCCATGCTCAGTATAGCAGGGAAAATCAGCAGAACCATAGCAAAATTGAACACCACCACAACTGCTGCCTAGAGACAATCATAGGATAAGTAATGCTGCTAAACTTCATGTATGCTTAACAAAGCATAAAAATCTCTTTTAATTCTCATCCCCATTTACCACTGCAACCCATCTGATGATTACAAGCTTCTGCCTGAGCAAACTGAGAGATGTATTTTTACATTCCTATTTCATTATGGTATGACTATTGCGGTGAATTAACTTATTTCAATACTCAACCTTGTATTATTATAATATATCTGTGCCTGGATATGTGGTGATGGTTTTTTAAGTGGAAAAACAATCTGTTGACTCAGTAAACATATTTTTACATAAAATTCAGCCATATTTAGAGTCTCAAGGCAAAATAAAATGGAAGCAAACCTGAAACTAGGACTGAAGATCTTATATTTATCGGATCTGAAGCAATTCAAGTATTGCAATAATATTAAAGCATGCTATTAAATCAGAAAATAAAATTTCAGTAAATTTAAAAAAAACAGATCAGTTTAGTCAAATACTATGCACTTGATAGTCAGTTTAGCCAAGAAAGAGCAATATTTTGAGTTATCAGGGATTATTTTTAAAGGAGAACCAAAATTAAACTGACACCACATAGCAAATATATGTATTAATATGTCTGTGTTTAACAGAGCTTGATTTATGAGCCAGTCTACCAAAATGAGTCTTAAATTGGAACGAGAATACTTGATTTAATTTGTAAAGCAAGTATCGCATAATGAAAAAAGAAAAAACAACCTCCCCACCCACCCCCTTTCAAACCATACTCCAAACCCTTTCCCACACAGAGATTCCCAGAGAATTTCCATAAACATATGTGGTGTAGCATCTATCATTATTATTGATAGCATTTATTTGTAAAGCAGAATTGTTAGGAGCACTAGCCATCACAAAGAGAAAGCTGGACACTGGGAACTGGAAGACAGTTGTAAGGGCAGGAGAAACACTGGGGAAAAAATTGTTCAGCCACCAACCAATGAAAAGAAAAAACCCTTTGAAAGCCTTATGTTTCACCTATTTGGTAAGCAGAAGCCATCTCAATAGTAGCCCAGTTTCATGTTAAGCTATCAATAGATAAACTATCAAGTGCCTCCACCTGTAACTTCTGAAATAATGACTGCTTGGGTTAATACAGTCTTAAAGAAGAACAAAAGTTGGGCTACAAAAATGACCCAAAATAAATGTGATGTCTTTTTTTCCAAAAGGAATGTATGATTTCTTTTAACATTGAGAGATCAGACCTCAAAACTGGCAGTACAAACAATTTCATAACCAAAATCCATGTTTTAAAAATTCTTGAGTTGCTTATCAATTAAATTACATAAAATGCTTAAATTTATCTGTGAAAATCAAAGTAATAACACACTGAATGACATTTGAAATTGTCAGAATATAATAAAAAGTTTAGATACTGTTTACTGTTCTGAAAATGACAGAATTAAAGAGTTATGACACTATTTTATAGTAATTTCAATCATAAATATACTGCATACAAAAGCTGGTTTTATTGCTGTTTCTCTTTTCTAGTCTCCAGCCTGCTTGAAGTAAGATTTTAGTACTGCTGGTTGTCTGCAGACATGGCTACTAAACCAGATTTTACCTGGTATTTGAAGCCAAATTAGTATCTAGTTATCTTTGCAAGAAAAGATACAATGATTATTTAATGATTTATAAATATTCACACAGAAAAGTATGCAAGGTCATAGTCAAGATTTTAAAATTTAGTGATTTGCTTTTGCTCTGCTCTAGAATTAATTCAATCTGTCAGGAAAACAAATGGCTGCTGTTGAAAGGAAGGTGTTTGTTGGACCTCGTTCTTAAAACTGCTTTCTTTGCTGGTGCTAAACCTAAAAAAGGTTGAATCACCCATATAACATGAATAATTAGTTATGCCTTTACCAAGATCTTGTATCAAGGATCAGCTAAGATCTACTGAGATTTGGAAAAAATAGTTGAGGTCTGACCTAATAATTCTTACTCCTCTCAGCATGGCTGAAAAACTAACAGAAGTCCTCTGTTTCTGCTCTGTAAACTGCAAATACTTCACACCATATCAGTTCCCTCTCTAGACCCCAACATCCTTGAATCTCTAATATTACTAGATCTGAAAAATAATATTTGACTGTGTGGTAGAGATGCCATTAAAGTTAGTTATATTGACATTTGTTTTTTTTAGGAAGCATCAAAACTAATCCAACAAGACACAGTAAATTTGCCTACTTACATCTCTTTTTAAACATCTAGAATTTCCAATGTGCCATCATAGTGTTGATGTACTAACCATCCTGAAAGTAAAACATTTCAAAGCAATCTCTTTTCTGATTTCAATTGAAATAGATTCCTAGAGCTTAATATTGCACTTCCTATGTATTCCACACTGTCTCTCACCCACCTTAACCCAGAGTTACAAAGACTGTCAGTTCTCAGTGTTCACAACTAAGTAAGCTCCTGTATGAATTCTAATTTGTTGTCCCATCAAAAGAAAACCCACCCTGTGACTTGATAAGACAGAGAAGGATGAATTACTGAGGTTCAGTCCCTGACCCAATGGATCTGCCACTGGTTCCCCCCCAGTGCCATTCATACACACAGTGTTGTGGAATGGGAAAGTAGGAGAACTGAGATGGTGGCAACAGCCACAACCTGTAAAAGCAACAAGGAGCTGTGGCAGCAAAGCTTCCTGAATACAGGCAGCACCCAGGCTGAAAGCATGCTTAGGATTTCTGGGAACAGAGCACCTTCCCCCTCACCTCAGAGACCAACGGTCAAATGGGAGAGAAAAAGGCCTCAGACCTTTTCCTTGGGAAATCAACAAAGGTAAAATTAGTCCAGAAGGAATAAATTAGGACCTACTCAAGGGTATAACATGAAAGCATTCAGTGAGATGAGACCAGAGAGCAGTAAAAAAATTCCATTAATCAGAAAAAATTATGTTGGTCACTTCCTGAGAAACACACTTTGCATCTTTTTTGCATCTTTTTGCATCTTTTCATAATGCACAGCCTAAAAATATTATTGCTGCTTCAACTGTTAATGGGGACAGAAGAATGGCAGTCTGTGCTGAAGGCAGCAAGGGAGAAGGGAGCCAGGCTGGTAGGTATGTGCTGGGGCCCCGCTGAAGTATGTGCTGCTATGTGCCATTCCTGGCAGCCCACCCAAGGAGACTGGGTGTGCTGCATAGCCAGAGGTGATGAACAGATGAGGAGGTCTGTCAGGAAAACTTCCACCCTCCTGCTCTCTATCTGCGACTCCCTCCTGACGTGGTACAGGCTCAGATCCTGGTCCCCTGCCCCCTTTTCCCTTAGGCTTTAATTCTGCTTGTTAAATTTTCATGTCAGGGGAAGGGAAAGATAAATTATATGGACAAAGGTGGGGGAAAAACCACTTCAGCCGCGTAAGATAATGGAATGAGCTTATAAACATAGATTCTTTCCCTCCAGAAACCTACCACTGCCACCTGGTAATGGACTTCTACATTCAGGAAAAAAACTTGTCATTCTTGTGGTGATGGAAAAAGTTACTTAAAACCCTTATTGGGAAAAGTTCCACCTCTGCTCATTAGGGAATCCACATCACTCCTCTGCTGTTAGGGAAGGAAGTTTCTGATATAAGAAAGAAGAGGTTGATAATCTTTTTTACCTTATCTTTCCTGGGCAGAATTTACTGTCTGACAGTCTCTGAACAGTCTGTCTTAGTAAATAATACAGCCCAGAGGTAGTTACACTCAGCTTTGACTTCCTTCACTTATACTCAAAACAAAGGGCTATGCTTAACACATTCCTACTGTAAGCTTCAAAACTTGCAGTGGATTTCTCTGATAACCTCTTCCTTCACAAAAATTTTAAGAAACAATCCGAAAGTTCAGATTGTTAAGAAACATCTGAAAGTTCAGGACCCACTCCTTCAGAGTCATGAGTACTCTTAGAGATGATTCTTTTGACTGACTATTTGGATCATATTCAGAAATCTCAAAGCCCAGAACTGCTTAAATAGGGGGCTAATAAGATCAACAAATGAAAAAAAAATTTAGAATAGCAAAAGAGCTAAAACAGACCTTAGTTGTGCATGTAATTAACTTCAAAGATCTCACTTTCAAAATAACTAAATTCTACTTTTTAAATTCTGGAAAGAGCTAACCCTAGCAAACTCCTAAGAGAGCATCAGACTTGAAGTGTTTAAGCTCCATACAGTAAATAACCAACTCAGAGGTATCAGTCAACTGCTATAGCTGGGAGAGTATGACAGAAGCTGAGACAGGAGGAAGGCAATGATGGCAAAACATGAGTTTCTAACTAGAAGTTTGTCTTGCCGATGCAGGATACTGTTCATTCTCCCTTAGCAGCCAGGTTATATTACCAATACTGGTCCTCAAAATTATAGAAAGGTCGACAATTACCTCATAATGTTTTAAGAAAAGTGAATGAAGAGCAAAACAAGGTCAAGAGCAATCCTTTTTCAAGCCTCTTGTTAAAAAAAATCACTATCTAGATGAGAAGACGGTAGTATCTGTGAAAAGTAAATGCAGCAGTATTTTATCGCTTTTCAAGTTTTGCTAGGAAACCATCAAAGACAGCAAGGACTTCTTGTTTAAACAGGTCTGAGTAAGAGGGAGACAGAGGAAGGAGACTGTAAATAAAGAAATCCATACATAAATACAGACCACCCACCAAAACTGCCATACTTCTCTGATTTCAACCACTGAGATCAAAGTATCACCTGATTTTGATTTTACCTGGTAAAGCTAGGAAAAACAACTAATAGATGTTCCTTTCTAACAAAGGATTTCATTTTAGTGGATTTCATTTCATTTTAGTCATACATGAGACTACTGTGTTCCAGCAAAGATGAATTACCAAGTGAGAAAAGTTTGAGCAATTCAAACCCTAGTTTCTGGATACTCATGTGCATTCCTACGCATATATTCTGTATTAATCACTGCCTTATAAAAAACTTTGGTGTGTTTATTCTGAATAATATCAACATGTTCATACAATAATATTGTATGTTGAAATCTCACTGGAAACTTGTTGTTTGTCATTTTGCTTTGCAGACTTTGTTTTAAACTTTCAGTGACTCAGTCTGTAGCATGGCAGTAGGCAAAAATAAATTACTTTAGGACAGGCATATGTAAGTTAACTGATTACAGTATCAATTACAGCTGTTGTCTCCATATATTCCAAAGGCGACCTGTCACATTCTGATGTTGAAAAGTGAAAATAAGAAAAGAAATGAGCAAAATTTGATCAGGTAAGAGAGAATTAATATTGGTGGCTCTCGCTCAACAGCTCAGCAGTGTGATTACAACAAAATGGCCCATTTGTGTTGAATACTTCCTTATGAAATGCATTTAGGCTGATGTAACTTCTGTAAAGCAGGTACTACAGAGTCTGATGACCTCCAGTATCCTGTTAGCTGCCAAAGGTACCTGTTAAATGTTTGAAATTGGGCCACAGACTTAGGAGACATAAATAACTTCTTCCAGTGGAAGAAGTGATATACTACCAAAAGTATTTCACACATCTAACTTAGCCTTTACCACGCAAACCTCATGAGGTTCAGCAAGCCAAGTACACAGACCTGCAACTGCACTTGTACCTGATATCTGTGTATCAGCACAAGCTGGAGAATGAGCAGATGAAAAGCAGCACTGGGGAGAAGGACTTGGGGTGATGGTGGATGAGAGGCTGGACATGACTCAGCCATGGCACTTCCAGCCCAGAGAGCCAAATGTGTCCTGGGCTGCATCCAAAGCAGCGTGGGCAGCAGGGCAGGGCAGGGCAGGGCGGAGGGGATTCTGCCCCTCTGCTCTGCTGAGACCCCACCTGGAACCTGCATCCAGCTCTGGGGTCCCAGCACAGGAAGGACATGGAACAGTTGGAGTGGATCCAGAGAAGGTGATTAGAGGGATAGAACACCTCTCCTGTGATAAAAGGCTCAGAGAATTTAGATTGCTCAGCCTGGAGAAGAGTAATTTCTGGGGGAACCTTACAGCAGCCTCCCAGTACCTAAAAGGGGGCTACAAGAGGGCTGGAGAGGGCTTTACACAAGGACATGTAGTGACAAAACAAGGGAATGACTTTAAATTGAAAGAAATTTTTTAAAGTTTAAAATTTGGATAGGAAAACACTGGAACAAGTTGCCCAGAGAAGTCTAGTTGAAGATGTCCCTGCTCAGGGAGTAGGGGACAGGGTTGGGCTAGATGTCCTTCAAAAGGTCTGTTACAATTCCACCTATTCTGTGATTCTATAAAATTAAACACTTCACTATCACATGAGCTTTAAGAAAAGACAACTAGGTTTAGCAAATTTAGCTCTGCTAAACACTGCTAACCATTCAAAACCAAATATCTAGGTTTAATGGCTACCAGCATCTGATAAACAATAAAGGAAACCAATGAGGCCTTTACAGTCTCTATTATTCACTACTAAATTGCCTATCAAGAAGTGAACATTAACAAAATATTAATGCCAATTAGTAACATAACTGCAATCACAAACAGTTCACCATTCTACAGTTTAATGCAGGCATACTTAAATCTCTGAGAACAGCAACAAGGAAAAATTGCAGCCCTGCTTCCTCTGGGTAGCCAAGGGCTCAGTGAGAATAAAACTCATTGGAGAACCAACTACTGAAATAGTACAGTGGTCTGCAGTGCTATAAATTGTTTGTGCCAGGGGAGAAACTCCTAAAGCTTTCTTCAGTCTTCACTTTAGGAACAAATCTCCCTCCAATATCATAAATATTTAATATTTCTCAAGGTATATTATCACAAACAAATACAAGAAGACAGAGAAAGGGAGAGCAAGCGATGCATGGTTCAGCACATAAAAATCATGTTTTCTCTCTAACCATCTAGAACAAAAAATTCTTGAAGTTTTCTCCAAGTGTGCTAAAATTACTGGGCATAAGGCAGTAAAAAGTGCTGCAGTAATTATTCAGATTACAAATACATACGTACTGCTGTCAATACACTTGGAGTTTTTAAAGCCGCAAGCTGGACAAACATGAATTGAAAGGATTAAATTGCTGCTGAGGAACATTACAGTACACACTACACCACAGCCTATTCCTCCTGACGTTAGAACACAAATCCTTCTGGAAACTTGTTCCTTCTTAGTTACAAATAGCTTGGGTTTTGTATTCTGCCCAGCTGTGGTGGGACAGGGCATTCTTTCACCTGCTAGCAGGATGTGAGAGGGCCGTGCATGAGAAGAGGGAGCAGGAGAGTGTGGCTTCAGGGCCACCACTAAGAAGTATCATCACCATGAAAGCTAACGAAACAGGATACAAACTTACTTGGAGTGAAAATGCTCTTAAAGCCGGAATAGGAATTAAGGCAGCCATAAAGAAAGCAGTCACATTGCTGATAGATGTAAGCGCTACACTCGCTCCTGTTCGCTTCAGACATTCACCTGTTCTGTCCTGCAAAACAAATGATGCACCTTAAAAGTCAAGCAAATACAGTGATGTCCTGCAAACGAAGGGGTCATACTACAGGTATAACACAGTAGCAGAGAAAAATTGTTCCAATTAAATTCTGAATATAAATTCCCATTTGAGAGTACGTGAGAAAACTATATACTAAGTTTACTGTTCAATAGGAACACAAGACAAAGCCCTCAAGCTTTTTGAAAACATGACTCGAGTTGATTCCAGTTTCAGAACACAAAATTAAATGGGTACTGACAGTCTATCAGATACATCTGCAATTGAGAAGGATTTAATTTTTACTAGTGGAAACATTTGGTGTTTTTGTTTCTTAGACAAAATAGGCATGTATTAGCAGCACAGAGCCATAACATAACTACATATCTTGAAAAAATAAGTTAGAAACAAAAAACAAAACCAAAACAAAAAAACAAAAAAAAAAAAAACAAAAAAAAAAACCAAAAAAAAACCCAACCACAAATCAAGATAAACACATGACCCTGTCCTAACCCAAAGGGCTATTATGAAGCAGACAGAGGTTATAGTAGAGTTGTACTGCCTGCATGCAAAACCAGCTGGAGAGAACATGTGGAAGACTGCTTGTACAAAACAAAGTCACAAATATACAAGAGTTTAAAGTGGGATGTAGTTTGGATGTGAAATTTTGACTGAGACTAAAGATACTAATAAAAGTAAAGTATCATGACATCTTAGACTTCCTATCAGTTATATGTTATGCTTTGAAATATCATGGTCAATTATAAACTTCAGAAAATAAAAACAAGATAAATATACAGAAAATAACTCAATTTTAGGTAATACCTAAATAGGTAATAACTATTTAGGTAATAACTAAAGGTAACTGTGTTCCCTCTCTTTTCCCCTTATCGCCTGTGTATTCTTTCATTAAAATAATTTTATCACTTAATTGTCAAGATTCCTATTTGAGTTTGTTCCTAAATTTGCATAAACTGTCACTGAATTTTTTGGCAGAATTGGAATATGGAAGTTAGTCTTTATGTAAAAGCTTATTTAAAAAAAATTAAAAATTAAAAAAAAAGACAACCTAAACAAACAAGCATGTGAACATTCAAAAACGTCCTATGGACCAATGTATTACTATAATTTCCTATTTTGACAGAAATAAGAATTTCTAGACCCTATAAAAACCTTCTGAGAAAAAAAACCTCCACTGATTAATTCTGGATATGATTATTTGTTCTACATGAAACTTTCTGTTTTATTTTCCCACAAATCTCCATTTTGTTATTACCTCAAACGGAATTCTCTTATTCTGTCCTGTTTCACTAAATGCATGTGCCAGAAGGAAAACATCATCTACACCAACTCCAAGAGCAAGAAAAGGCAAAACCTTGGGGAAGAAACAAAACAAAACCCAAATAGATTATTTAATGAACTGCCATACAGCTAGCCCTTAAATGGCTACTTAAAGTAACTTTTATATTACACTCTACACAAATCCAAGACTCCAATTAAAATGGAAAGGATGTAATACAGGTTTTAATTTTTATTTTGGAATGTAGCTGAGGAACTTAAAATATAACATTTACAGGTACAAATTCTCGCCAGAAGTAATTCAAGTTTTGGATAGACTAATATTTGATAATAATTCAAGTTACATTCAAAATATTTTCAGAATTTGAACATCCTGAACATAAATTTTTACATCTGAACATTTCAGATGTAAAAATAAATCTGCATCTCCTTAGATACTTAGAATACCTGCACTTGTATTGGGACGTACAAAAAATCAAACAACACAGAATTATACAGACTACATAATACCTGTTTTTTTCTTCAATATCACTTGGAAGCATGATAATTTAGTTTATCAGAGCATAAGCCATGAAATAGGAAAAATGGCACAAGTAAAAATCTAGAGCCAAAATGTTTTTTCAGCGCTTTATTTCTCAAAGGTTCACTTGTGTTCATTCATTAATAGAGTATTTGCAATTTAACAGCAGACTTGTGTCTTCTAAATACCTGAGTTGTGGCAGCATTAAAGGAAATTCCAATCAATGAGCACAGGCCCAATCCTGCAGCCACAGAGAGTGCAACCAACAAGACTCCTGCCAGCCCCACAGCACCCTGAGACTTGGCACAGTCCCACCGCAGCATCGTTAAACAGGCATAGGCAAGCTAAGGAGAGGAGTAGGGAGGGGAATTTGGGGGGAAAAAAAACCAAAATATTAGAATAGATCCTTCTCTAACAGCTGTTTCTCCCTACCCACCTACAGATCCCTCCATAATTTTTAATCAGAATAGGCATGTCACAGAGGTTACAAAGTGGAACAGGTGAGATGCCTGAAGTAAAGTTCACAAACTGTAGTTTTTATTTCAAATATTTGCAAAATACTCTTGATTACTAACTGGTAACAATAAAGTACATTTTTAAGCCTTGCTCTACTACCAAAGAAAATGAAATAGATTTATTTTATTACCATTAGTAAGTAGCCACTAGCCACTCGGATAGCACTGACATCAGAAAACGACTTCAAGATGTCATCCAGGGTGGTCGTAGTAAAGGAAAGCACCTTCTGAGTAGAGTTTTGTGCAACACTTTGATGAACAACCTTTGAAAGGAAAAAAAAAAACTTTGTGTGAATAAAGAATTTTTTCTTTAATTTCATCATTTAGTCAAAAGAAGTCATTGTCATCTTCTAGAGCACACACCTGAAATCAAATCTTTTTACCTTAATGTTCGTGCTAAAGCCCATGCTCTACACAGACATTAGACTGATGCAACACAAGTGTGTTTCATGATTTTTTTCAGGAAAGCTTCTGATTATGAGACAGAATTTGCACCTTCCAGGAAAGCCTATTGCATGCCCAGCTCATTACAAACGCTTAACTTGAAACCCTTCCTGTAACTCCACAATGCAGTTTTGCATTTAACCCCAGGCCAGCCATCTCTTTGCCCCTCCCTGCCTGGCCACTTGCAGAGGTCAGAAACAGCATAGTGGAGGGCAGGGTTTGGGACACAGAGGGCAGGCATTGTCACACAGCCTCCCCACCTGGGCTGCTGCTGAGGGAGCAGCCCATGGCTGGCTAATGTTTTCCAGACACCTTTAGAATAACCACACCCATCAAAAGCTTTTAAATTTCAGCTAGTTCTTTGGTTTCTTAGCAGCCCCAACTAAGCAAAACTGTCCCAGGCAGCAAAAAGTAAAATCTTCATGGCTTCTCATGTGAGAATAAGCAAGCAGCTTCTAATTGAAAAAAAAAAGCCAAAACAAAACAAAAGAACAACTACTAAACACCCAAAAGAACCCTTAAAAATGGGGAGACAATGACACAGTTCTGGTTTAAGCATCTTCCTTAAGGAAATACTGTAAAAAACTGTGACAGAAGGCAGTGGATCTTAGTAGGACTTTATAGTATAGCATCTAAGTTATTTTCAATTTTACCTCAACATACATCCTCTGCCAGGCTTCCAGAATTGCTGCTGCCTTGTCCTCGTTCCAGTTGATATGTGAAACATATTCATACCCCTTGAAATGCTCATACATTTGCTTAGGGGTCATTAACTGAAACATGGTTTGCAAAGCCTGGGCACTGTAACGTGGAGAGAAGAGGGAGGAGAAAGAGACATAAACAACATTTTCAGGAAAATATTTTCATGGCATGAAGTCTCAAATGCAATCCTAACAGGAGCTTGCTTGAGTTCTTGAACTTATAGGGCACATGCTTGTATTAAAATTGAACAGAGTATAATTATTCTACCACATATCTGGTGCAGCTGTACTGCTCCATGCAAGTATTGAGGGTAAATCTGTTTTCACTGAAGTTAATAAGAGCTTTGACATTATTTTCAGTAGGATTAGTTTCAAGAGAAAATAATATAACCCTACAAATCTATTATGAAGATCATGTTTGTAAGACAGATTGCTGTGAGGATGTCACAGTTATTTCTATGAGGTCTTGTAAATGCTGGCAAAATTTAATTTGAAGATCTTAGTCTTTTTCATCCCTTGGAGAGAAGTGGTAGATTAAACTCCTTATGCCTGAAAAGCTGTGTGGAGTACACAAAGGCAATCCATCCCGACTTTCTACAGTATGCAACTCCATCCAATAATTTCAGAAGCTCTTATTTAGTAGAAGGAATCATTTTCTTTTTTCAATAGAAGTGCCTTACTTGGCTCTTTCTTGAGAGACTTCTCAATGTATCGTGTGAACGCTAAAAAGGTTAAAAAAGTTCTCTGGAAAAATTATGTTTCATTTTGTTTAGTATGGCCTGCATTTTTCTGAACAGTAAATTACACAGTTTTATTCCCCCACAAAAGTCCAGTGCTCTATGTCTTCTTTCAAAAGTCTAAAACAATGGATCTGAGTTTGTTTTACTACTCAAAGCCTTATTAACAATATAGGGAAATGAAAATAGACTATTCTCTGAATCAGCCCAGAACAAAATATCCAGTGGAGATTTTGGAATTCTGAGAGAAGTCAAATGAGTGAGTACACACTCGCATTATTTTTCTTCCTTTTTCCTTTGATCGTATTTCAAAATGTGATCAAAGGGGTTCAGTGCTTTACACACTGCTCAATGCTTTATACATACATTCTAAGCAACAAAGCTGTCCAGAAAAAGCTTTCTTTCTGAGTGACATACACCATCATTCTGAGGTTAGAAGCAGGAAATGATGACACCACCTTAAGTTTAAACAACAGCCAAAGCATTCTTTTAAATTCTGCTCTCTTGAGGCACGCTATCTTAAAGTAAAATTTATAATACATGTGAAGGGCAACAGAGTTTCCATCATCTTCCTACTGATTCCCAAAAAATGAACCCTAACAAATTAAAATTGACATTTTCTTTAAATATTTTTTTACCTGACAAGTTTACCAGAACTGTTCTTGACTGTACCACCTATAATCAGCTCCTCCTGCCAATGCATGTATTTTCTTGATAGTCCATAGCATCCACCACTCAAAACAAGGGCTACATCAAGAGGCTAGAAAAAATTGTTAAGAACAGTTAATAGGTTTCATAACTTTAGACAAATTCATACCTCAATTCAGCACCCAGTGAACTAGAAACATGGACATTAAAGACCATTTGGTTAGTCAAGAAATCACCCAGATGCTTGTTGACCAGATGGCAATTTCTCCAAAGTCTAATGTGACTAATAAAGGGATGTATAAATTCAAGCCCCATGACTTCAAATTCATCACAAAAATCAAAAAAACTGGTGCTACTTGAAGAAAAGCTGTTCTGCATGGCAAGGGGGTGCAGTAGCAGCTGTGTTCCAGCAGCAGCTATTGTCTGTTTGAGGCACTGGTTTGCTGAAGTGCCACATCATCACAGTGCCACAGCCACAGCTGACAACTGTACTTTCACCCTAAATGCACAGGATTAAGCATTGCATCACAAAACGAGGCAAAACCCTTGACCATGAGCCAACAGTGGGGAACAAGAACAGAAAAATGACATCATGCAAGAATACAAACTATATACTGCTTGGAAGAAAACGGTACTTTCTTCTACTCTCTTTGACCTTCCCCCCCAACCTTCCCCACCCCCCAGCCTCCCTTGAAAAGACATGCACAAGGACAAGCAAACTTACTTTGGTGGAATTTTTATTGGGAGCTGTGATTGGGCAATCGGGATCAGCAGGATTCAGGCAGGGTCGATCCATATAACCATGACCAACCTCCGCTTTATTCAGCATTTCTTCCCAGCTCTCCACTTGGTAGTTTATTTTCTTTAACTCTTCCAAGAATTCTAAGGGGTCAAAGTTGATCCACTGCAAAGGAGGCTTCCCTCTGCAAGAGCAATCAGGAGAAAAAGACACATAGAAAAAAGACAAAAGAAGTTCTGAAGTAAATATACTTTAAAATTCACATTTGAACAAATAACTAAGTTATTTTCTGCTACAAGTTAAAACCTTTTCTGGTAAGGCTGTTTCATAAAATGTAAGGCATGTTTTAATTAGATTTGTTTATGTACTTTTCCTCCAGCCCGGTTGTAATTTAAACAAAAATACTTGGTTCTTACAAAGCTATATTATAAAACCAGTTAAAAATACTTTCACTTACAAACAAAGCAAAACAAATTATCAAGAACCTAAATAACAAAAAAACAGCCAACTGCTGCTTCAAAGAATTAGGGGGGAGGGGAGAGGGACAGAAGAGAGGGAGCTGAGGAAAGAAAGCTTTTCTCATAGTATCAGATTACTTCTTGCTAGTCTAATAATCATCTTGCAAATGTAATCAATCAATATAACTGATCTTTGTTTATCTGTAACAATACTGTGCTCCTTCAAATGCCCTGGCAGCTTGACTATCAACCATCAAGCCTTCCTGCTACCATGGCTGTCACCACTATCACTGTCACATCTCCCACCCCCCACTTCTGAATTTGTGATGTTGACAGACCAGAAAGGCTTTTGACTGCCTTATTCTGTGGTTCAAACCACACTGTATCTGCTTAACCAGGCTTAAGTCATTATTCTGAATCTCCCAACCAGAAAACACAAACCCCCTTATTTCCCCATCTAAAACTGTACACTAAAGGTTAGGAGATGGCCATTGCAAATTGCTTTTGCAGAGACATGCAAACCAGGACAGAAACAATAACTCAAATGCTAACTCTTGCATAATTAACAGAAAATGCCTGCACAGATTAACAATTAACTCTTTAAAGAATTCAGGGCATCTGATATCACACTTGTGAACTGTGAGGAACCACCCATAAAAGATATTATATGGTTTCTTTAATGGTCTCTGAAGCAAAGGATCTGTTCTTTATTCCCCAGGAAGACTTGGGAATTAACACAAGACATTTTCTTAGATCTAAAATTCTCAGCCAACCAATGTTTTTGTATTTTATGGGGGGAAAAAGATCCACCAGAAACAACTTTACACCGGGGGGAAAAAAAAAGCAAATTCTTACAAACTTCAATTCAGAATTTAGATTTTAATTTGCATGCTAGCAGCACAGGAAAAATAACAGAGGATTTAAATTGAGGTTTACAAATAATCTCATAGAAACAGGTAAACTTTGTGTTATATGGAAAAAAAAAAACCCATATGTATTTTTTATGTAGAGACACTACTCTTCACATTTTTCCTGCTAAATCAGAATCTGAATAAACAATGGAAATGCAACTGAAAAGTTATACACAGTTACACAATTAAAAACAGTTAGACCAGAAAATTATTAAAAAGCATCCTTACAACAGATAGGCAGTTCCTGACTGTAGCTTTGCTCCCTCCCAGAAGCAGTCCAAAGGAGTGATAATTAAGCAAGGATAAAGATATTCTATGATCTGTCAAAATCAGAAAGAGTAAAAACATATTAGAATACAATAGAAGCAGCATAAGCTGAATCCTGAAAATGCAAAAACCTTGTAATTAAATGCCTGTAATTAAATTAAATACACATACCTGGTCCATGTAACCTGCTTCTGTGATAAGTTCTCCTGATTTGTAACACAAATGTTCCAATTTCCACTGTCTGTAAGAAATATGAAGGACAAATATTTTCTTCTTGCTGAGAAGTTATTTTGAAAATGCGACATAGCAGACATTTAAAAATCTGACTCATATACACACAGTGGCCTCTAGCAGCAAATCAATGAGTAAGGCAAATGTTATTAAAAATAAATATGATAGAACTCATAAAAAAAGGCACCTTTCTTTTTGTCATTACAAAATAGACCTTTATTTCAGCTGCATCAATATTCTCTGTAAAACTCATTCAAACTAAAGGAGGTGCTTTTGTATGTACAGCCTAGTCAACACACATTAATGGGACAAAAATGTATCTTGTATTTTTGTCAGCCTCATTTATATGAGACTGCTTGTGACTTAAGATATCACTTAGTGACACCAGTAAGAGAAAAGCCACCTCCAGCTCAGAGGACTCAAATATAGCCAGCTGACCAACACATGCAGAAGTAAATAAACCATTAAGATTCCTGCCTTCCTATTTCAGCTGTATTACAGCTCCCACTACCACAGTTTCCAATGACTTAGAAAGGACAGGAGCTGCGTAAAAGATAACTGGAGTCTTAGGCAGCAGCTCACGGAGGAACCAGCTGGGTGTGCTGAAAGGATCTGCTGAAAGACAGGGAGCTTTGTGCCTCACAAGCAGGACTCTTAGGCACACCACTGTTTAAGTAGTAGCCCTGGAAGAACCATTATTCAGGGAGACATCCTTGCCCCATGCTGGTACCTTCCTGAGGTGCACCATTATTATTTTTCTGTTGGACAAAACACAACTGCCAACCATCAGTATGGGGCCACAGACACTCCTCAAGGCACACTCTGTTGTCCATGTTATTAAACAGCTCTTATTCTACCCGCTGACATTCCCAAAACATCTGCATTTCCCTTTACAGCCAAACTACTGGAAGAATGCTAGCCTGTGCCACTGTTCACAGCCATTATGAACCTCATTACAGTATTAGCAGGTGAATTCAACTCTAATATGGAAGGATTTTTAATGTTAGGAATCCTATCCATAAGCTTCTACATTTAAGACCACAGACATCATTCCTTTACCTAAAGAAATGCTGCATGCTGTAGCTTGCCTCACATGGGTACTCTCTCAGAACCTCTTCCAACACCACTTACCCCATCTTACTTGTTAATTACCAATTTATCACCGCAATCATGCCACAGTGTCAAGGGATCAGAAAACCAGTGGCACTCAAATCACATCACAGCGCTAAGGGAAAGGCTCAGAAGTGCTAAACATTCAAAAACACATTGTGGAAAGCATGCATCCATTTTTCAGCAGCTACATATGTTCAAGAAAACTTTTGATTTGCCCCTCACCTGTTGTACATATAGACGTGTACTCTGCTGGCCTGAAGTGCAGACTCAAGGTGCTGTCGGAGTGCTTCTGTTGTTAGTACATTAGCACCATCTTCCTGTGGAGTCTGGATCATGAGCTGGGGGTTGAACATGGCCTCTTCTCCAATCTTCTGTCGTGTGTAATTCAACTCCCGACTCACTCGTCCACCAACTGATAGATAAATATCAAGCACTTGCATTAGCCAGTACCTGCTTATTCTGCATTCTTCTGCATTCTCTTGATGAGCACTCTCCAGTCAGAAAACCTTGTGTTCAGGGCCTATTCTTTCTCAAACTGATCATAGCGTAACTCTAAAACTAAGAACAGCTTTTAGTATCTCTGAAAAAAAAAACCCCACATTCCTCATTACAATGTCTTTACTGCTACTGTACTGAAATATTGATGCATAAACCAGAGCCCCTGTTTTTATATATATATATCCCATGTGTAAAAATTAAAAACGAGGAAGAAAAAAGGAAAAACTTTACCTGGCAGACCAGAAGAAATACTATGTTACAATTTCTTACACTTGTATAAACATTCTGCTCCAAAAGCACATTTCAAGATAAATGGCTTTAATTTACACTCTTCTGCTAAATAATTTGGCAAAGATAGAAGGTAAATGTTTTTTTTTGTTTAAAAAAAAAAGAAAAAAGAAAGTGAGCAGAAGTATTTCTTTCAGCCTTAAAGAAAAAATGAAAAAATGTCAAGTTCATATAAAGAGAGGCAGTTTGAGTGTAGCAGAAAGGTCTGTCTACAGCTAATTTACCCCAGTGCCCCAGTACCTGGCTTAACATGCTGCAACGCAGCAGATTGTTCACGTGCAACATTCGTTTCTAAACCCACATGAGCCGAATGGTGCACTCCATATTTGGGGGAGGGGGGGGGGGGGGACAAAAACAAAGAAACAAA
>VXBU01018457.1:190303-222621 GCA_013400315.1 Bombycilla garrulus | reverse complement strand
CTGAGATATTGTAATGTGTTGATTTATTCCCGGTGTAATGAAGTTTGCAAACGAATAAACGGCCATAGTGATTCACAGTATCCTACAGGAGTGTCAAGTGTTGCGGCCAGATTACTAATTTATGAAACACATTTAACGTAATGGTGTGAAAGCACAAGTAAAAATAGAAAAGCAGGCAGAGGTGGTTGCCCTTTTTTTTTTTTCCCTGGAAATCTGTGTTTTTCTGTGATTGCCCATTTTTCCTTCCATGTGAATGATCATTTATTTCTGAGAACAGTGGCTTATTTGCATGCATCTCTTTGAATATATAATAATGTATATATATATATATATTTGTATTTACATGGTTATATAAGCCCCCAAAAACTCTAAATTTGCCAGTGGCTTCAGTTTTCTGACCTCCAGATTTTGATCAGATTCACGTGAAGCAGCAGAGCTAGTGTACCCAGGACTGCAGTGCTGACCAGGCTGCCCTTGGCAACCCTCGTTCTTCCTCTCCCCTTCACTGTCTGTGGCAAGAACTCAACGAGAAAGTTATTTAAAATTTGGAAGAGAGCAAATCCGTTAATGCGAGATACATAATCTGGTAATTTAGCAATGATGTCTGTAAGAATGAGTGCCAAATGAGGAAGCAGAGAGATGATGTCCACTCATCTTCACAATTCATAACAGTCAGTGGAGCGGCTGGGTACAGGATGGGAGAGAGGAAATGCTATCACCGAACTGCATTAAAGCCTCAGACTGGATTTCATACACTTTGTTAACCTAGGCTCCCTCATTCATGGAGTACAAAAGGCACTCCATTAGGGAGACACTCTTTCACTAAGTTTTATTTGAGATGTTTGACCCTCTGGATTTAAGAGGCACAATTTGTAACAGCTTTTTATTATTATATGATTTTTCTGGCCCTTTGAGCTCCAGCGGCTAGTATATTGTTTCAAAGTTACAGTCCTTGTATTTTAAGCTGGGTTGTGGGGCCTGAATGGCAGGCAGCGGAAGCTTAAAAGAAAAGGCATGAGATTGATTGGGGGAGAAAATAACCACACAAAAAGGCACTGCAAACTGGGGGAGATAGAGAAAGAAGGATTTTCCCTTCTTTCACCCTGGGAGGGGGTTGTGGCTGGGTGGGTGGTTGCAGCCAGCATGGGAGGCTCAGCAAGATGCAAGGCAGAAATTTTGTTAACATTTTCCTCTAAATGTTAATGGCACATCCAGGGCAGTTTTCAAATCTACTTAAGAGTGAGTGCATTAGGAACTAAAATTACTGATCCATCCTCTCTTGTCCCCGACCCGAAAGGCAGACGCTTGCAGAGATCAGATGGCAGAAGCACCCATTATGATTTTAAATATTGCCAGAGACGCCAGGCGTTTTACTGGGGAAGTCTCTTCTTTGGCTCCCAGGGACCGTGTGTGCATGCGTGGGTGTTTGTGTGTTGCACACACACACACACACACACACACGGGCACAGCCACATTCCTACATTCCAATGGTGTGCATACATATGTATGATGGCATCGAGCGCTGTGTGTGCAAGCACACAGCTACACACATGTACTGTGAAAGCGAGAGAAAATACCTGCCAGTTCCGTACGTCTCAAGCATCGTGTACACTTATAGCCATGTGTGCTGTCTGATCTGGGTAACTGTGTACAATGGATATTTTTATGTTGCTTCTACACCCCCAACCCCCAAGCAAATAGCAGGGTGTGTGTAGGTGGGGGCTTTCTTAAGTTTATTGCTGTTGTATGTACGTGCCACTTGCCGTATAAAATTCCACTTATAATTTGGAGTTACTATGTTAATTTTAGACTGAACATTTTTTATTAGTGCATTATTAAATCTGCATGTTATTATGTTTGGTTTGCCTTTCATCCATCTGCACTGGATGATACCCTTTAACCTGGAGGGCCAGGGCTGACTCCACTAGTGTGTGAAGTTGTCTATTGATTTTCTTGAATGAGAACAGTGGTGCATCTCCGGCCGGTGGCTTGTAACACATGTGGCCACTCTGCCGCTGGAGCATCCCAGAGAAATGAGTGCAGAAACCTAATTGGTTGTGTTTTCTTTCTCTTTCTCTTTCCTTGCAGTGTTCAAAGGGTGATGATGCTCCAGTAATTTTCCCCGCTCCATTCCTAGGCATCGTTTTGCTTTCCTTCCGGGGAAGATCGTTCTGCTTGTGATCTTGCTGAGGAAAGAGACTCCGATGGACTTACACCGGGCAGCATTCAAGATGGAGAACTCACCCTATCTCCCCAACCCACTGGCCTCCCCAGCACTGATGGTTCTTGCCTCCACTGCTGAAGCCAGCCGTGATGCTTCCATTCCCTGCCAGCAGCCGAGGCCTTTTGGGGTCCCTGTGTCAGCAGATAAGGACGTGCACATTCCCTTTACCAATGGCTCATATACTTTTGCCTCCATGTATCACCGCCAAGGCGGGGTGCCGGGAGCATTTGCAAACCGTGACTTTCCTCCATCCTTGCTTCACCTTCACCCCCAGTTTGCACCCCCCAACCTGGACTGCACCCCGATCAGTATGTTGAACCACAGCGGCGTCGGGGCTTTCCGCCCCTTTGCATCCACTGAAGACCGGGAGAGCTACCAGTCAGCCTTCACACCGGCCAAGCGCCTGAAAAACTGCCACGACACTGACTCACCCCATCTGCGCTTCTCGGACACTGATGGGAAGGAGTATGAGTTTGGCACCCAGCTCCCCTCCAGCTCCCCCGGCTCCCTCAAAGTTGATGATACGGGGAAGAAGATCTTTGCCGTTTCTGGCCTCATTTCTGACCGTGAGACCTCATCCAGTCCTGAAGACCGAAGTGACAGATGTAAGTACCTCTGTTGACTTGGTGGTTCTTTAATTGTGCCTTGTTGAGATATGCAACAGGTGATTGCCCCGCAGTGTTGTGAGACTTGCTGGAGGCAAAGGCAAAGCAGCCTTTCCTGCCTGCTGAGCTCAGCCATGCAATATTGCCTTGTTCTTCCAAAAGGATATTGACAGATTTTAAGATGAGGTGCTCTTGAAGGAAACTCGCCTTCCAGCACATAGCTGGAGAGGTGATGTTGACCGTGCAGAAAGCTGTCCATGCACCAGTGTGAGGTTATAGGTGCTGGTATGTGTATGTGTATAAACAGGGATGCAGCTGGAATGTGTAGCCAGGAACTTTCCCAAAGTGTGCAGCAAGCATATAGCCCCTGCTTCTTCAGGTGTTTCTTTCTGACCTTTTCTTCATGCACACTACTCTTAGAGCAAAGCCATTACTGACTGTCAGGATTCATGCCTCAGCTTAGGACAAAAGTACCTTTTCCTCTGGTTAACTTATGAATACTGTTGGCCACTGAGTTCCCTCTTTAAGACAAACACAAATTGCTTTTACAATTCAATAAGCTGTTGCAACATGTGCTTTCTCTGTGTTTCACCTATTTTGGTGCCTGTTCAAAGGTGATGTGCCCTTCTGCAGGCCAGTGATTGGCCTGAAGGAATCCAGTGCACTTGTTCATGACTGTAACTCCCTGTTCCCTTGTGGGGTTGCCTACACAGAGGGGCAGAGCTGTCCTTCATGAAGGGCAGGCTTCCAGGTTTGCAGAGCTGGGAGGTGACCCATGATGGGGAGTGGTCTGGGGGCAACAGAGTGTGGTAACCAAAGGAAGAGCGCTAACTTATGATTAGAGTTTTCCTGTAAACTCAGACATGTAACCAAGGAGTGAGTGGTTTGCTTTCCACATGGTCTCCTTTGTTCTGTTGAATTTTATTAATAGAAAACAATTTTATTATTGTTGTTGTTATTATTATTACCTTTTTTTTTTTAAACAAAACCCTGCTGTATCGTTGCTTCCTCTCCCTTTCAGATGTGATTTTTCTTCTCCTCTTTATGATACCGAGGAGAGTAATAGAGACATTGTGGCTCTCTCTCCCCTGTCGGCGCTGCTTCCTCAGGCTGTCTCCTTGAATTAGGCACTGTGCTAACTTACCAGCGCTAAAAGACATCTGCCTAAACCCAGCGTACCTTTTCAATAAAAGTCATCATAAAATCAACCTGCCTTTTAAACCCATCGCTCTTTGGTTTTGAAATACGCTGCAAGTGTGTCTTTTATTGTCGGCATTTGCGAGGGTAGGACAATTCCCACTGATGGCAGGAGCTGTGTATTTCTTGCAGTACCAGTGTGACCTCTTGTGTCTCTCCCCCCTCTCCTTCTGATCCACCCCCGACCGTGCCACTTTTTGTGCCGTAAGCTCCTTTCATTGTTCAGCATCTCCTCTCTCTACTTTTGGGTCCGTAGGGAAAGTGGCTGTAGGTGGGAGCGCATGTGGATATGTGGAAGCTGGTAATATAATTACCCGTGGGAGAGGCAGGTGAGATGGCAAGGCTTAGAGACATCTTTGTTGATGCTCTTTCCCTTATCGATATAACCTGGCTGGGAAAATGAAGCTTGCTCGAAAGAGGACTCTGAGAGATAGCGGCGGAGGAGAGGGTCCGCTGGCTAAATGAATTTAGAGCACATCAGCTGCTATGGATCTCGCTGGCAAAATCCTGTCAGACATCCCATTTAAAGAAGTAAATCTGTTAAATGAATTAGACCACATGGAGCACAGCTGCGGACAGACAGACGCATCTACATCCATCGCCGTGCCTCGCCTTTGCCAGGAGCGCGTGCCGAACGCGGGTCGGCTCCTTCTGGGAGCACACGGGGCTTTGCAGAGATGCAGGCAGGTGGACACTGAGTGCCAGTGCCGTGGCAGGGGACTTGCGAGAGAAAGGAAGCAGAATAAAAACTTTGCAGGCAGCTTGGAAAACTTGAGCAGAAGGGTGGACGGTGTGGTGTTGTATTGTTTTTGTTACCACGCTAAAAATTTCTTTAAGATGCTTTTCTGCACAGTAGGGCTGAGCAAATGTAACATTCCTGATACTTCATCAACATCAATTTTTTTCTGTAAATGCCAGGATGATGTACACTAAATATGTCTGTTGGCTCTGTATCTTATTCCCATCACATATGGATACTGCACCACGGAAACTTTGCTCCATTGAGACAGTGGGTTTATGTGGTGTGTGCGTACACTCGTATGGCTGTGTTTGCAGGAGGCTGAGAGTGAGTTGTGAAGCTTTTAGGGGATCTTAACGGTGTTTGATGCTGGCCATCAGAAAAGAGAAACTTCTGAAGTGAAGAATTCGAGAAGTCACAGTTTGCAGATAGAATAGTGATCCCCTTTAGCATTAGCATTTGCAGATATACTTTTGAAGTTTCTGTAGAAATGTGTACTTTGGGCAGTTTGTTGTCTCTGAGAAGGTTTGTGGATTCCTTGTGTATCTGTTATATATAACCCTTCGTAAAAGCTGCCTACTTGTGCTCTTTATGGAGTAGGTAGGTGGCTGCAGCTTCAAGGTAAAAATGCAATTAGGCTTTTCTACAACTGCAAGGGAAAATTGTAACATTTTCTTAGATCAGCAACACCTTCCCATGTCTAACGGGTGTGTTTCAGGTTTGCAAAGCTTCACTGTTTTGGTGCATTTTTCAGATTGCTGATAGGGTTTTTGTTACATGGAAGCTGAATTACTATGAATGCCCTGCGTGGTCTTCTGTTCCACTGCACAGGAACCTTTTTTGAACAGATCTTTAAAATATTTGTTTCACCTCATAGCTTGAATCATGATTTTCTAGAGAAACTCTCCTCCCTTTTCTTTTTTTTTTTTTAATAAAAGGTTATCACTGAGTTTTAATTTCTCTGGAAAATAGGTTTTTGCTTGCAAGACTTTGCAAGAAAACAAGGATCAAAGTGAGACATTTGCATGTCAAGGTCAGTTTAGTCCTCTGCAACATGGGAGGAAAGTCTCAGCCTGCTTTCACCACTGGAAGAAATTAGCAGAATTCAGTAAAATTATCTGTGATACGTTCTGGTGTATTCCAGATTAGCGCTTGGCCTCATAAGAGACGTGTTCACGCAGCAGAGGTTGCTCAGCCCTTTGCATAAACCTTCCTTGCCCTGCATCCCACAAAGGGACAACATCTTTGGGGTCCTTTTGGGTGGGACTGCACTCTTTGTTATTCAGCAAATTGGACTGAAATGTCTGCATTTAGGTAAGCTGCCTCTTGCTGTAAAATGTGAGCATTCAGGACATCCGGAGTGATGGAGTATACAGGGAACATGTGGGAAAGTGGAGCCTTTCAAGGGATAAGCCGACATACCATGTGCTGGATAGGCCCTTTCCCTTAGGTGCTTACTGAGAAAAATAATGCCATTTGTTAGAGTTTAGGAGCTTCTTGTAAAGCATGTGTTAAAGGCACTGGAAGACATATTTTATGGGTTTGCTTTAATAAGAGTACAATAATTGAGATTCCTAGAAGGAGTGGAAATAAATGACACATTCCTTTCTGCAAAAGAGATCTACAGCCCTATTTTAAAATCAGGGGGAAAAAGAAAGATTCACATTTTTTTACTTCTAATAAAATCTGTCTCAGTGTCCTTCAATCACAGTACCCAATTCCTGTGGCACTGCTTTCCCACAAAGTGACAGGCAGAGGTTGGTGCTGATGCTGGGACCTCCTGCGAAGAGTTGGACCTTGTCAGATCAGAGACCTCTGCCATCCCTGTGGGGCAGCCCATGTCCCCAGCCTCCCTGGGACCACAGAAAATGGTTTCCCATTACTGTCTGCTGCTTCGTCTCCATCATGTATCGTCTCTGACTAGTGGTGGAGCACAGACCAATGTGCAAAGGTGATCCTCTACATCCTGGCCACTGATTTCGTTTCCATCTGGCCAGAGTCTGCCTCTCCAAGTCTCAGTTTCCCTGCTCCTGCTGATGGCCCTTGTCCAGCTCCTGCTGTGCCCAGGGGATGAACATTTGAGCTGGGAGCAGGCCAGGATCCTTGCTCATCCCTTGGGTCTGCTGAGTGTAGTAGGAGTGATTATATTAACATTATTTTGATTATTATTATTTTTTATTATCATATTTCACCTTGGACATAGTTTGTGCTGCAACTGGTTTCTTTTCTGCAGGAGAAGTTGTGTGATGTGTTTGTGAGCTCTTTGTTCCACTTTGGAGAACATCTCTAGCATGGAGTTAGTTATCCTTTTGAAACAACTGGTTTGTTATTGATCAAATGTAAATTGCACTTCAGATGATGGACATCATGGCTATGATGACCACAGCATGAATTCCTGAATAATGTGGGGCCTTGCAAATCAGATCGAGGGCTGTCTGTGCAGTCACTCACCCACTCAGACATGTGTCGGGATTTGTGTTATGACCTACATAGAGAGCTGTGTATGTCTATGTACATGTGCTGGGGGCAAGAAGGTGGGGTTTTTTTGTGGCAGAACAATGGATTGGAGGGGGAATGCACATGTCCACACGTCCATTGCTCACAACTCTTCCCTCTGGGCTGCAGCACTCCCAAGGCTGGTAAAACTTGGGGTCTAACGTGAAGTGATGCTTTGTTGCTAATCATAATCAGCCGTGATCATGGGAAATTGCAAGCATAACTCTGCTTGTGAAATAACGAAATAAATCGAGTGGAAGGTTTCTTTCTGTCGTGCAGTGCCCTGCGTGATGTAGGACTGAAGAAGCAACAGTGGAATTTTGGAAGGGCTGGGCAGGCAGACAGGCAGCAGCAGGAATGGTGGCCACGCATCCATCCCTGTTGCTCCACCAAATCTACATCATCCTTGTGGAGTAAAATGTGCTGCATGGAGGTCTTGGAGCACGCAGCACTCACCTCCTTTTCCTGCTTTGCTGGCAACAACCCTCCCTCTCCCTCTGCAAACTGTTGCCGAGACTCCTTTCCATGCTGTTCGGCTTAATTGTCTTGTCGGGATAAAGAAATGTTTGAACAGTTAAAAGTGGGGAAGGGCTGGATGGGAGCAGCCCCTGCCGGCTGCGGGGCCATCTGGCCTCCCTTGGATCTGCCGGTCTCCAGTTTATATTTCTCTTTCTGTTATTTGGGGCTATCTGGCGCACTCGGAATACCTAATCACCATGGTGAGAGGAGGGATAGGGCTGCCTCCCCCAGCCTCCCCTTCCCATCAATTGTCATGCAGAGCCCGGCCGGGCGCTGCTCCTCGCAGCCCTCATTTGCTGTCCTCGCCCGCTCTCGGCAGAAGGATGGCTTTTAATTGATCGTTTGAGGGGGAGGGCTGGGGCTGCTTTCTCCTCCAAAATGTTTCCCCGTGCAGCCACTGCCACCCGGCCAGCCTTCATGTCATCTCTGCCGTGCCAGAGATGCCTCGTGCCCTCTCTCTTCCTTTTTGGACTCCCCGGGAGCTGGTGTAGCCACTGTCTTCAGAGCGCTGAGCAACACCGAAATGTTCTATTTATCCATCTCCTGCTGGAGAGATGGCCGTGGATGCAGTAAATATTTATCACTCCTCTTTTGCCCTGTGTGCCTGGATGCTGGCAGGAGGGTACTCATTGCACAATTGCAGGGAAAACCCCCCCACCCAGCTCGGTATTTCCCATCAAAACCATGGCCCCCAAACCACTGGCCAAACCTTGCTTTTCGAGAAGGAATGAATCACATTAAACCTCCAGCCCCATCGATCAGACTCGACTGCTGTCAGAGGATTGCGGCAGGAGAAGTGCGGGCAGGCTTGGCGGCTGCCGTGCTGTGCCGGGGATCGGGAATCCTGACCCCGGGCATGGCTTGGAGTCGCGGTTTCCCGATCCCTAACGGGGGAGCAGCGATACCTCCCTCGCAGCGGAGCTGCCGCTTTGATACCTTCTGACAGAAGACGCTAGGCAAGGGCAAAGTATTAGTATTATTAATATAGTACAGTTAGTAGAATATTATGAACTATTATAAATCATTACTACTAAACTACAGTTATTAAAGGAAATGACCAAAGTGCACTTTCCGAGCCAGGATCTCTGACAGTTAAAACATTGTTTTATTATTTCACTTGTTAACTTGCAAAATTCAAGAGTTAGCAACAGTTTCCTGGTTGATTGGTGGTGATTGCATAAGGAATTGGGAGAAGCAGGGGGGAAGGCGAACATTTCAGGAGAGAGAGAATAAGCATTAGTGTCTCTGTGATTTATTTTTCTTTCCTTGATATTTTGAAGGTCTTGAAAGAAGGAGGCATACTCAGGCATGGGCCTAATTCTGCTCTTAGGACTGAAAGTATTCAAGGCAACAAGGTCTTTATGTTTCTGGAATTCCCCAATGAAAAAAAATAGAAGTGAAGGTGTTAGTGAATCGCTGCTGGCTGTTATTTGTTTGATATCATTTAGACAAGTCCCATTAAATGCTAGCAGCAGATTCCTTTTTTTTCTTTGTTTGCCTTCCAAGGAATAGAAAACAGACATAATTATATTTTACGTGAGACTGTAAGATTTCCTCTCATCTCTTTTTTCTGGTTAATATCTGCAGCTATAAAATAAATTCTTTTTGTGCATACATGGTGCTAGACTGAGGTAAATAACTGTCATCTAAAATCTGTCTAACCTTAATCTGCATCAGGAGCACTATAGAGAACTGTACCCATTTGTATAATATTAAGCTTTATTTTTATTATGGATTTCTAATGCAAATTCATAGTGGGAATGAAGTTGTTTCCTTTTAATACCACATTCCAAGAAAAGCAGCCATTGATAGCAAATTGTGATGATTTTTATCCTCTGGTTCATGTCACTGGTGGTCTTCTATCATGTCAATGTGCTTGATAGCCTGTGAATGTTTCACCTCTCTTCTTCAGGGTGGAATAGCGGATTTGGGGACTTTTGAGGACATTTTTCAGCTATGCAGAGCAATTGAAATTCATCAGAAACAATGGATTTCTATTTGGGAAGTTTAATATAGAGCAGATTCCTGTACAGTGTCCTCTGAAAAAGGGCATGTGCACCTTTGTAAGTCTACACATGTAAGCTGGATGCGTGTCTTTCTCTCTTTTCATGCAGCATCACTGTTTGCCTGCTTGGCTTTGCTGGCCTGAGTATAGAAACTCACGGGTGACAGGCATTTGGGACAAATTCATCACTCTGAATTCAGGTTTTTTCTACTACTGAATTATTTTCCTGTTGTTGGTTGGGTATTGGGTATTTGCTGCCCAGATTGACCCAGCCTTCAGGTCAACAAAAGCACTGGCTGAAAAAGTACTGCTGGGTTTGGTACTATCTGTATCTGTCCATTTCATCTTTGTTCTGTCTTTTAAAGACATGAGGGTGGTTGTGATCATCTGGAAGTTCTTCTTAGCCATCGCTTTCTTCTCTCCTTTGACCATTTGCTGGCATCTTGAATTGCAGCAGTGGCCTGAGCAACAGAAGAGAGGGAAAAACAACGTTGGGGAGGAGAAAAGTGAGGAGAAATTTATTGTTCTAAACGCAGATAACATGGGAGGGGGTCCTACTGAAA
This sequence comes from Bombycilla garrulus, assembly GCA_013400315.1. Classification (NCBI taxonomy): domain Eukaryota; kingdom Metazoa; phylum Chordata; class Aves; order Passeriformes; family Bombycillidae; genus Bombycilla; species Bombycilla garrulus. Next base: position 212,273 of record VXBU01018457.1, on the reverse strand, counting down.
GCAAAACTGCTTGTGGAGTTCAGATGTGGGACACTTCCATTGTATTTTTTTTCACTTGGGACATAGTTTCTAATCAGTATTGCTTTATAACCTTCCTTTTTTGCTACCTTCAGGCTGAGAACAGTTTTTTTCACTAAACTGCAGAGCAAAAATGTGTTTTGTGCTTTTTCTTGTGAATCCTGGCTGCTCTGAAGTGGGTGAAGGAAGGCACCGAGTGTCTCTGGGTACCCCTAAAAGGAAGGGCTGGAAACTGTGTCCTTGTTATCCCCCAGCAGCACTGATTCTTAGGAACTGTATTGCACCAGAGTAAGTAACCACATTAGATTTGCAACTTAGAAGGACCCAAGAGCTTTTGCCCACAAGTTTTTCTCAGGTGCAATCCTTCAGCATTACCTGGGCTTTCTAGATGTGCAGGGCCACAGTCCTGGACAGGGTGAGGCTGGCAGGACACATCCAGCTGCAGCTTCTGGGCTGGATGGCACAGCTCTCTCCCCAAACACAGGCTTGTTCTTTGGGAACAAACTTCCTGGCACCTGTATGAAAACTAAATCAGAAAGCACTAGGAGGAACAGCTGGGGTGAAGGCTCCCTGTGACAGCCTCCCCAAAGGCAATTGGTTTTGTAAACAGAGCAAAAAGTAAAAGGGCACTGCCCTGAAGGACCCCATTTCTTTCTACTGGGATTTTTGCGACTTTGATATAAATTAAGGTATTTTTAATTAAAAAGGATTCAACCTTTTAATCTGATTTTTATGTTGTTTCCTTGTGCTTTAGGAAACAACTTGCAAAGCCATTTAGAATGTGGAATTGTCTGTCCTGTAGCATCCCTCGCTATCAGGAGGCATAGGATAATCATCCCTCATTGCAGAGAGCCTGCTTTGGAGGTTGTGCAGGGATGGGAAGAGACCTGGTACCAGATCACAGCTCTGCCTTGTTCTCCAACACAGAAGGTTTCTTTAGGAGTCAGTCCTGTCTGGGGGGATGCTCCACAAAATTCCTACCGGAGGCCCCAGGCGAGCTCCCACGATGTTCAGGAGGTGATGCCAGGGTGTTTGTGAGTGAGAGAGGAGGAGAGTGAGTGTCACCCTGGGTGCTGCACCCCTGGCTGGACGAGTGAAAGCCTTATCAGGGTGGCCTGGCTGTGCTACAGCAGAGCTGCCCCGCACCCAGCCCAACCTTTGGCCCATGCAGGCTAGAGGGAACCTTGTCTCCTTGTCACCGTTTCAGCGTGGGGAATCTCACAGGGGCCATCTCACAATGGCTGTGGATGGGTGGAAATCCTGGGAGCTGGATATCAGTGCAGGTCAGAGGGATCCAAACTCTGCAGCACCATCGAGGGGGCTGCAGAAACTCACTTCCTTCCCTTGTTTATTCCTGTGATTGCAAACCAGCCTCTCTTCATATTTCCAGTACTCTAGGTGGGAGATAAGCCTATAGCAAAGTCCTTAGCCAGGGTGACAGCTTTTACCTCCTGAGCACTTGTCTTCAGCCTCCCTGAGGAGGCAGCTTGACCGCTGACCANACAAAAGTTGTTGGGGGGGGAAATAAAACATTTGTTTTTTTTTTTTTTTTTTTTTTTTCTGGGGAGATGAAGGAGCAATCAGTGACCTGGATAACCCTGTGCTGAAAAGGAGCAGAGGAACTTAATGGTTACAATCAAAAAGTTGCCAGCCTGAGTGGATTCATACATCAGGAAGTGCCCCTTAGATGAGAGAAGGGGAGAATGGGCAGTCAAACGCTTACAACCCTGCTTCTTTGCCCTTAGATTTGCACTTTGCTCAGCACAAACCCTGTACAGGACAGCTGGCATTGCTCCTGCCAGCTCTGCTCCTCGGGACAGATTGCTGCCTTCTGTACTGCTCCTTCCTTTCTGCATATTTAGGTTTGTGCACAAAAATATTGCTCTCAAAGCACTGTTTTGATTACAGAAGGGGAGAGGTGATGGGCAGCTTGCCTTCACTCAGGATTTGGGGCTAACGTGTTCAGGGAAGCTGTGTTGAAAGTGCTGGGACATTCAGTAGTGCGGGAAGCAGGGCATCTGCAGACCAGCAAGAGGTGTTAGAGAGAGTGTGAAGTAGAAAAAATGCTACAAGTTATTTCTGTCTTAATTTGGCCAATGTGTTGTGTCCAGTCCCACTTTTGGTCCAGGACTGAAATAAGTATGATGACATTTGGATCAGGACTACGATATACTGGAAAAAGTAAGCTATGAAAGTCTGCAGATCTCTGTCTCCATTAGCCAGAAGTAATGTTCCCAGCATCGTTATTTTCCTCTCTTAAAATGAAAACAATGAGTTAACTGTGGAAACAGGGGAGGATTGTATTAGAACAAGACAGAGCTGGGCAAAGAGAACTTGCACTGGCCTTACTCGCGTGTAACAGAGATGTTGTGGGTGTAGGAGCCTGGGAAAGCTGTGTATGGTGTGGTCTGGATCAGTCCCAGGTTTGTGGCACATCTCAAGGAAGAAAGGAACTTAAACTGAAAAAAAAAAGCTTCACCTTTGGTCATCTCTTTGGGAACACTGTGAGGACCCGATGCGTGTCTCCCACCTGGGCGCCCACCCTGGGGCATGGGCACGTGCTGGTGAAGGCTGGGGAAGGTTATGATGTCAATGAGAAACATCTGTGTGTGTGTTCTCCCAGATGTTGCCAGTTGTGTCTGGGTTGTTAGCTGCACCTGGGCAAAGAAGAAAAGGAAACCCCTGGGTGGTGTGATGGATTTTGCAGAGCCTGGGAGGAGAAGGCAGTTAGACACCACTTGCTGATAGTCTCTCTGCTATGTACTCAGGTGGCTCACTGACATTTGGGTGATCCAGGACCCGCGTTTTTCTGCGTCTAAGGAAATGTGTCATCAACTCGTCACATACCAATTCTCGTGTTGCTCTTTCCTAGCTTGACTGGAGGGGGTATTGAAGATGAAGGACACAGTTATTGGCAGAGCTGAGCATGCCTAACCCTCACAGCCATGTGGAGCAGGAAGAGGGAAGGGTGCCTGGGCAAAGCCCTGAGCATGGGTTGGTTGTGCTGCTGTGGACTCTATTGACCTTGGACAAGCAGAGCAATTTCTCATCGTCTGTCTCTAAAGTAGGGATTATGATATTCTGCAGCTGAGGGTGGTTGTGGTCGTGTTCTGTAGTGCCCAGATCCTCGAGCAGTGGTCATAACTGTGGTGCCTGGATTAAAAAGGCTGCGTAGGGGGAGGGATGGAGGCTTGTTTAATAAACATGACAAATGGGATTTTTTTTCTGAGGAAACAGTTGCCAAATTTTTTTTTATTTTAATGAAACTTGGATGAACAGCTGAAAGCAGTGGCTACGAATGGTAGAGAAATAATTTGGGGTAAAAATTTGGAGTAAGGTAGATAAAAGTGAGAGATAAAAGAAATAATGCAGGGAAGGATGAGTAATCAACATTCTTGGAGTGAAGCGCAAGCTCTGGCTTCCTTCCTGAGCAGTAAAATAAAATTTAAAAAAAAGTCTTTAGAACAACAAAACTCTGGACGCGCTGGTTTCCTTCCTGACAGGCCCAGCCTGGTGGTGTTTCGATGAGTCCTCATTGGCAACCAGGGCTGATCTAAAGGCCAAAGGCAGAAAGATGGGGGGGAAGGGAGAGGGATTTAACTCCTTGAGCTCTGCTGGAAAAACAGAGATCTCCTGCTTTGTATAAGTTCCTTTTGCCATTGCTGGAGTACGAAGAGTGTTCACTGTGGCTCAGAGGTCAGAGAGGTGATGGGGTGACAGGGTGATGGGTACATCTACCCAGGTGCTTGGTCATAGTCAGATTTTACAAAACAAAAGTGAATATTTTTAATTCTTGTGGACAAAATTCCTAGGTCTGTGAATGGTACAATATGACACAACAGCACCAGTGAGCAACAGGGGAGTGGACTGGAGATTCTGCTGTTGCCATCTCGAGGATGCCCAGTTTACTTGTGGCACCCAGTTTACACTAAAGTGCTGCTCCAGTCCCTTTTGTCAGCACGTTTCCTGGCTGGGAAGGAGCTGCTGGGTGCAGGAGAGCCTGTCGTGCCCCAGAGGCTCTGGGCAGCTTGCAGGGAGCTGGGAATATGGGAGGGGAGGCTGTGTGTGTGCTAGACAGGTTGAATGGCTCGGGCAGAGCTTGTTTTCAACTAACTCTCTGAGCCTCGCCGCTCTCTGCAGGGTTCCCCTCTCTGAAAGGTCGAAGCTACTTCTTAATTCTCAGCAGCTGACAAAATATTTATTTTCAGGTACTTAAAATATTATAATTTGAAGTGGAGTCCAGCCCCTGGCTGGAGCTGAGCTTTTGTACTAACAGCTTCAGTGAAATGCCTTTTTCCTCCTACAACTTGCCAACAAATGCTTGGAAAATAATTGTGGGACAGTCATCCTTTTAGTGAGCAGATCAAGAAGATTTGAGACTTGCCAGAGACTTTCAAAGGACAGGCCAAAGGTTCAAGTTGTTGCCAGTTCTATTTGTCTTAGCCTTTATACTTACTTTTGTGTCATTAATTTCATCAAATGTCTGTGGGTAAAAGGCACCCAGCAGGGCTGCTGCTTTTGCTGAGCTCTCTGGGTGTACTTGGACACCTCTTGGGAAATAAGCCCACCTTTTTGTCTAGGGAGAGAGATTAATCCCACCACAGCTGTAGCAGAAAGAGGCTTACTCACTAACCTGACACAGAGACAGCTGAGCCTGGGGGGGCAGGACCCTGCTGTCTTCTCTGCAGCCTTTTTTCACTGGTTGTGGCAGGGACACATGGATAGGGACACGCATATGAATGATGAATTTTCGGTGGTACTGCACCTACAGCACCTATAGAGACCTACAGAAATAAAGTGCCACAACTGGATTTTTTGGAAGTTACTGAAATGAGGGCACAGCAAGAAGGAAAAGTGAACAGGGGCCAGGCGGAAGGTATCTCAGTGTCCTGGGTCTTGTTCTCTGCCCAGCTCTTTGGTCCTTGGGATGATAATCTATGTTTTGGGCTGCTGGCAGGTCATTCTGTTGATTTTGGTAGGCAGGGCATCACTGTTGAGCTCTTTGCGAGGGTTGTTCTTGTTAGATTAAGAACTCCGTTGGCACTGTCCTCTCCTGGGGGCCATGAAGCAAAAAAAAACAGGGAGAAGGCTGTTTTCCCAGCAGGGTCCCTGCAGGCAGAGCTTCCCTGCCCTTCTCTTGTGCTCTTGCGCTGCAAACCTCTTTCCTTGGTGCTCCCATTGCTGCCTGCATCCTGACAGCTGCTTTCCTACCCTTTCTGCCCCAGTGCAGACGGCCAAGAACATTAATTTTTCGGCAGAAGTGTTGTAATAATTAGGCAGCTCGTCGGAGGGTTTAGCAGTACTTAACCAGATGTGAGAAGACTCTTCCCATGGTCCCTGCTCTCTCGCTGGGCTCCAGCCAGCTGCCTTTTCCCGCCTGCTCAGGTTGCCTAGAAAGGGCTGCAGGAGATCTCCCGGCTGCCCTGGCTCCTCTTGCCTCTCTTCTTATGTTAAACACTCATTTGTAAAGGAGAAAGAGGGAGGGTGGAAATCCTTGGGCTGTTTGGGAGAAGAGCAGCAAAGAATTAAAAGCAGACACCTGCAGCGCTTGGATTTGAGGCCTCCGCCATTAACTCTTCCCAGGGCAACATCCCCCAGGCTTGTGGCCTTTCTTTTGGTGCCAGTCAGGGACACATGGTGGGATGCAAGGGCTGGAGTGGGTGGTGCTGCTATCTGCACCTTGTTATAGATAATCTCCATCAAGTTTTCTGTATATATAAATATAATATCTCTTTATAAGGTGAAAAAAATTCTCCATATCCCCTGCCTCAGTTTCCCTCCCTGCCCTGTAGGGACGATGCTATTTCTCTGTGCTCTATAACCATTTATACACAAGGCAGTAGTTTTATCACTAACGTGGTTTTAAAGCTAGGTTGTAGTAAACTGTATTGTCTGCCTAATCCATATTAATGGCAAAAACTGCTGTAGACAGGATATTGGCCTGGATGGCCCTTGGATTAAGTCATTCTGACAATTGTTACATTTCTATGGTAAAGGTTTATAAATACACACTGACACCATATATTATGCTTAAGAAAATCTATATACAACCTATAGGCTTCTGGTTATAAAGAGAAAAAATGTATTAAATCAGCAAGACCAAGGGAGCAGACAAGATATAAAAATGATACTGTATATTATGCTGGAACTTATTGAAAATCCCAGTGCATCTTTTTTATGTAAATGGTAAATTCTTTTCTATGTTCTGAATATGTTTCTTAATGTGTGTCACGTACCAGAATAGTAGCATGAACACAGTTGCAAATACGGTGTGTGTTTTATTGTGAGTATTATGCTGCATAGCAGAGTGAGGGTGTTGAATGCTGCAGTCAGTTATATACAGCTGTAAATGGGAGCTACCTGCTGTTCTGTATACAGCCAGCTGCATATTTATGAGTAAATACCAATCTAGGTAAAAGAAAAATAAAACAGGAAGTTCTATTAAAGACTTCTAGGCTTAAAACTAGTTTGTGCAAAGCTCCTGGGATTCCACTACAGGGAACAGTCCAGCGTTTTCCAGCATTAAGTCTTTTCCATCTGATTTTTCTAGCTCTGTGAATTTGAAAGCCTCTTCTTAACTCCCCCTGCTCATCAGTTTGTGGAATAATTCATCAGTGTTTGAAAGCAGGGTAAAGATTGGGTTTGGGGTTGGAGAAATCACGGGTTGGCTCCTTCCCTGGTGTAGCTCCAGCTGAACACGTTGGAATCACGGAGTCACAGATTCACTTAGGTTGGACCTGTAAGATCGTCGAGTCCAACAGTTTACTCAGCAGCGCCGCATCCGCCACCAAAATATGTCCCCAAGTGCTGCATCTCAATGTGCTTTAAACACATCCGGGGGTCAGAGCCGCTCTGATGGGTGGAGTTCGGAGGAGCGGTGGCTCTGGGCACACGCCGGGCACATGTGTCACACACGCGTGTGTTTGTCACACGCATAGCACGGGTGGCCAGTGCCCGCGGCAGGAAGGCCGTGTTGCTAGGGGAAAGAAAACCACAGAATTTCTGGGGTGCCTGTGTGCTTTCTGACTGACGGGCACTTCTCCAGAGAAAGGTGTCAGGTCCGAGCATGGGATCCCAAACGAGCGATGGCTCTGAAATACCCGAGTGTTTGACCTAGAGGGAGCTCTCTTACATGAAGAATGAGACTTGGCACTGCCTGCCTGAACAGCTTTTAGTGCCTGTATTTTCAGCAAACTTCTGCTTCCTGTATTCTGAGCGCACACTGCCAGGTACTGCATTTCCCCGAGTGATGTACGGGGGGTTGGAGAAGTCCTGTGTGTAACTGCTGGGGTCCCAGCTCTGCAGGGGCCAGAGCCAGAGTCTCACTGGTTCTTCAGTGTTTGCTTCTTGTGGAAGTTGGTGGAGATTTCTTCTGGCAATAGAAGTTGCTTCTAATTTTCCTTCTCGCAGTAGCACCATCACACCTCACAGATAAGTCGCGGCTCACCTGCTCCCTGCTCTGGTGGGAGGAGGAAGGGCTCCTTGGTGAGGGTCTTTTATTGGCAGCCTGAATCCAGCAGCTGAAGATACTTACGTCATGGCCTGGCGTGGCTCGGTTTTTCCCTTTGGGTCTCTTCCTTTTAAATGGTTTCATATCCCCTCACCCTCCTCGGGGTAGGTTCATCTGCCTGAATACAAACCCATGATGCTTTGGATTTAGATAAACTGGTATTTCCTTCCCTGGAAGCTGGGAGATGCTGGAGGTGATACAGATGGATGATGCCAGGATGTTTCCCCAGTGCACAGGCAGATCTGGCTCTGACCAGCTGCAAGTCCTTGAAATCCCACCAGTCCTGCTCCCAGTGGATGCGGGAACTCCAAGCTTCAAGCCCGTCTCTGGACACTGCAAAACATCAGTGAGGGCCATGATTGGATGACAGGGAGCTCACAGCCTGCTCTACGCACTGCAGCAGGACAGAGGGACTTGGCTCTCCAGAGACAGCAGATACAGCTCTGCACCTCCAGGCCACCCACTGACTTCACAGAGTGCAAGAGGAACTTGCTGAAGTGCTGGGGCAGAGGTCTTAGAGAGCCCACAGTGCCTGACTGCTCCTTAGAAAGAGGACTGAATAAAAGCAGGACGGTGCCATTCTTTCCTGGGTCCAGAAAGCTGCTATCTGGGAATGGGGGGCCCAAAAAGAACAGCTTCATGGTGGAGGGATTGAAAGTGGTGATTCTGCCCAGTTCCTCCATCCCATTCCCAAGCAGTCCAGGTCCCAATGAGGCTGGGTCCAGCCTTTCCAATACCTGGCTTGTGATCCTTCTGCAGCCCCACTGTCTGGTGGCTGGACTACTTTAAAAAAAGAGGGTTGAAGAGAAGCAAATCTGTGAGGGAAATTAAGGACAGATGGGTTGAGGTAGCACCATTTTTCTGTGGGTGCTTTTTTTTTTTTTTTTTTTGTTGAACAAAGGAGTTTGGGGAAGGAAAAGATGTGTGTGAGGGTAAGGAGCTGAATGGGGAAGGTGGCTGAAGGGAACCAATTGAAAACTAAAATGCCTTTTACATCTAATTTTTAAAGGAAGGTTTTGAGCTAACATTTTGTGGACTTTCATTTTGTAGTCCGGTCTGTGTTTTTTCTAAAGCAGGCAAGAAATGGGAGCAGTGGAGGCATACCCACAATTTGACTTGAAAAATGCCAGAATAAAGTGAGTAGGATTAGAATAAGCACTTTTCTTGGGATGACGTCTTGTCTTTGTGTCTCAGATGACCGCCATTCCTTCCCCATCTTGCTGTCCTTGCTTTGCTAGCCAGCAAAGCAGACCTGTGCCCTTCTCTGAGCTGGCACAAGGAGATTATTGGAAGCTGTTACTTGCAAGGCTGTGTCCCTTGGACCTCTAAAAAGATTAGGAGATGCTGCAGTAGAGTGAGCCAGGTGAGTCAGCACAGCCACCTTTGGGATCTCAGCAGATGTGTTTGCATGTCAGTAATGCCCAGGCCTCTCCCCATCCCATTTCTGCCTTCAACAGAAGGAAGCCACTCACTTGAGTACAGCTCTGAGGAAATTCAACTTTCTAACCCCTACCCTCAGAAATCCTCAAGTAGCAGCTATTAGATATAAACTCTTGAAAGAACCTTGGTGAAATGCCTGAGGTACCAACTATGGCTGTCCCCAAGCAGCAGAAGCGCTTCATTTTCTCTTCCTTTCTGCCTTGTGGTCACAGGTTCATGGCCCAGCTGGCTTGTGTGAGGGCCTGGCTAGAGCAGTCTTTTTATTCTGCATCTAAATTTCTTGAGAGTGAGTTCACTGTGAGTCTCTGCATTTTGCTTAATACAAGCAGCTCTCCTTATGTGTTTCACCTTGTACAGAAAGTCAATTTTATGTTTATGAGCACCAGGGCAGGTGGGTGGCTCTTCTGGGAGTAGAGCAGGTCCTGTGTCCTGAGCAGGGTGATGCAGAGACAGCTTTAGGGGTGCTGGTTTCTCATCAGTAGTTCCCACTGGTCGCCAGCTGTTTGGAATGAAGTGCTTTGGCTCCTGAGAAATTTGTGGGAATCCCAAAGGGTGAAAACCCCTGGTAAGAAACAGTCCTGGAACTCGAGTGCCTCGAAGTACTGAGAATCCTGCACATCCTGTTCTGTGTGTCCCTAATAAAAGTATACACAAATGTGGGGGCAGGTAAGGGACGCTGAGTGTGTCCTGAACGTGCAGAGAAAGGGGAGCAGGAGAGCAGCTGTTTTTCTCCTTCCAGGTCCAGTCTCACTTAGAGCAGGCAGTGGGTGATGCTCTGCTGCACAGTGGAAAAGCAAGGATACTGCTACCTGCTGCCCACTACCCGGTGGCCCTTTGGGCCCTTTTGTGATGCCCAGTATGCGAGAGGAGGACCAGAGTATCCTCAGAAATGATTTTGAAAAGGCCTGTCTTTATATAGATGTGTTTTCACCTCTTACCTAGACTGTACACTTAAGAGGTCCTTGCTTGGTAAGTCAGGAGAGATGAAACTTTGACTGGCAAACTTCACGCTCGATTTAAACAAGGACAGCACTTTAGAAGTAAATTCTTCTTCTCCTGATGCCCTAAGATGCATCCAGGTAGGATGTGCTCAATTCCGGCTTAATGCTGCAGTTTAAAGGATAATTTTGGCCAAAGCCACCCTTCTGCAGTAGCCTATAATTAGCAATTAAAACATAAAAAATATATCCATCGAGTGACTCCTAAATAAATGCTTGTCACTGCTGATCAGAGTTGGTTTATTTCCATGTGTGTTTTTCTTCCTTCTTTTTTTGTATAACTTACAGCCCTGTAAATGCTCAGCAGCTGTTAATATGATTCTGTCGATACGTTTACCATGGTGATTTGGCTATATTTGGCGAGCGTGTGAAGAAATCACTCACCGGTTAGAAGAAGGAAAGACAAGCTGTCGATATCAAGGGAGAAATGCTAATAACCCCGGTGACAAATCATTCCTGGGAATCTCAAAGGGTTAAAAAAAAAGCAGCAGCACTTCCCAGAGAGAGAGAGGGGCCTTGGCGAGTGAAGGTGACTCATCCGGAGCTGCAGACACCAGCTGTCATCTCCAGCTCCTCCTGTGCTTAATCACTTCACTTTTCTAAAGAAATATTTTGTTCTAATTCAAACAGACCTGGGCTTGTTTGTCTTTTATGAATTATTTACTGGTGAGGAGAACCTCTTGAGGTATCCATCTTCACTCAGAAATAAGTGGACTCTGAGAGCCTACTGAAGCACTTTAAAGCACACAGTCCCCTCCATGATAAGCCTTTTCCTTTTTTTTTTTTTTTTTTAACAACTACTTAAAATGAAGAATAAACCCTAGAAAGTCAGCTCTGGGCTTCGGACTATACTGGAGAAAATGCTCATGGACTTTGGCCTCACCTGGTTTGTCTTTGAAAGGCATCCCTGCCCATAGGTGTGGGGTGGTGATGCTCCAAGTGACCCCTGGGACTGCCGCCAGTTTCCCAGTGTGGAGGTGGAGGTTTGCCCCCACCCCTGACTTGCTCCTAGATGCATTCCCATAGGAATTATGAACTCACTGTGCATGGAGCAGGTGGTGAAGGAGCCTGCGTGTGCCCCTGACCCCTATCTGAGCACTGTCAGCCTTCAGCTTCGGGAGATGTTTCTGTTACTTGATAAACCCGCAGCCCAATTCCACCTGGCTGTTCCTGACTTCGGCTCTTTGCACATTTATAGCTCTTCCAGTGGAAAGAGAAGCTTGTATGATATTTTGCAGTCCCAAAAGGTCTGATCCGGCAGCCATGGAAGTAAATAACTGTAAAAATTTGCAGTGACTGGACTGGGCATCAGATTAGTCCCTAAATGTTAGTTGATCTGCTTTGGGGTTATGACAGACAAATATTTCCCCAAGGTTACTGCTACAGGAATAATCGATCTACCTGTCTTGGATATGTCTGGGCTGCCTATCATCACTGTAGTGTCTAGTGAGGGTTACCTCCCAGGAAGTCTGTGCCTGACCAAATAAGTTGCCTTTTCTTTGTGTGGTTTGAGACCAGAGAGTGCAGTTTTCAGTATTTAAGATCATTGCTATTTGGCACTTAACCTGCTCCACAGGATATTGGTACTTGACTGATATGTCCTTATTACTTATGTCTTAATTTATTTTAAAATTATAGTTTTAAATTAATTTTTCTTCCCTAAATAAATAACATGATCTGTAAATAAATTACTTGATCCTGAAAAAAATTTAGACAGACAGAGCGCCTTGAGTGTGATTTAGCTTGAGTGGCGTAAGTCGCATGCTTATACGAGCTTCAAAATGACAGGAAAGATAATCCCATCAGGCAGTCTGTAAAACAGAACAAGCCTGAAGAGGGTTTTCCTTGTATACAATTACACTTAGAGACACAGGATGAGAAGGGCTTCAGGACCTGGGGAGGCTGAGAAAGGCAGCTGGTTGTGTCCTCAGCACTGATTTGCACTGAGGTCCCTCATGCAATCCTCCACAGCCTGTGGAAGCTGGAAGGGAGATGAGCACTTGGGAAGTGGCTCATACCTGCATGAGTTTGGTTTTGCACCGATGCCAGCTGCAGTGCTGATGTACTGCAGACCTGGGAATGCCACAGGCACGTGCTGCAGCCTTTTCTCCACCCCGTAGCCTCATTTCAGGGCTGCTCCTGTGTGAGCCAGAAGCCCACAGCCTGCCAGCTGCCCCTGAGCACAAGAGACAAAAGTTCCTGAAAGTCTCCTTTGTGCCCCATTTCTGTTCAGAGAATGGGAACATTTCCTGGAAAATAAGACATGTGAAAGTGATGCCCTTCCCAAAGTCAACAATATATTTTGATTCTTCCCATTTGTTTTTTTTTTTCTTTTTCCTTGCAAAAAACCCTTTAAGCAACACTTTTTTTAAGGGGCACTTTTGACACCCAGGCCTCTCCTTCCTGCCTCTATCCACCTCCTCCTCCCTCCAGCCCACACAATCTGCCGGATTCCCTTGCTGCTCCCTTCCTGGTGCAAAGATAAGACATTTGGAGTGAGAAGTTTGTGTCATACTCATTAGTTATGTGTAAGTTAGCAGAACTTTTGGGGGATTTTTGCCACTTCCTATGAACTGAGGGTTCCCACTGTTTACAAAGGAGCATCTGGTCAAAGGCACAAGATAAAATAACTGAGGTTCATTTCCGAGCCAGTTTCTTACCTTTCTTCTTGTGTGAAAAGTTCCTGACTCTGTGTTGATTTTCTTGAGATCATGTTTATTTAAATCAGGATAATAATCTTCCAAATATACCCTAAAATTATATAGCCATATAAATCCTGTCATAATATATTCAGTAAAACTGTCAGGTGATCATTCTTAATGTAAAATGAGACCTTTTCATTTTCATCCAGTCAGTTAGCACTAAATTAACTCCTTGGAGCAGGCTCAGAGTCATTCATTTGAATAAATACCCCAGTTATTTATTGAATATACAGCATTGCTGTCTATCTTGGGACTGGGAGCGAGGGGCTCCTGTCCTTTTCCCAGCTCTTGCACCAATCAGTCAGGAGGCTTGAAAACTTCAATAATGCCCACAAAAACATTCATTTTGTTCCTAATTTCAGTGCAGCCATGAGATGACTCCCAGTGACAGGTTCAAGCTGTGAGCTAGGCTGCAAACTGGACTCCTGACAGCCCGGGAGCAGGAATTGCCCCAAGCTGGCTCAAGTACTTGAGGATGTGGGCAGGAACAGTGTCTTGCCCATGCTCTGCCAGTGGGCTCCTCAGAGACAGACTCCAACACACCAAGTCTGTTTTCCTGGGTCACCTCACCTCAGAGCATCTGTTCTGAATGGTTATTTTCCCCCAAATATTTGGTGTCCAGCTAGGACAGGTCTTTTAAAAATCCAGTCAGGAGCTGGTCTGGGCATACCAGGACCTCTGTCTCCTCCTCTTGGGATGGAAAGCTGCCAGCAGGTGTGGAAGTGACTTGCCATGGGATTTACCATGCATGGCTGTTTAGAAGAAGCATTCAGACTGATGCTAGAGTCCCAGACACTGAGATAAAGACCTCAGTGAGGTCTTCCTCTCGTACTTCAGTAGGATGAGTTTGAGCTGTTGCAGCCTCCTTTCAGTCCTCAGGAAGGCAAGGTCCCCTTGTCATCCCTCCTCTGGCTGCCAGGCCAGCAGGGAGCACGAAAGGTCAGCAGAAGCCTGTCCCAGAGCCTGTCACAAAACAAGCTGGAAACTGAAGTGCTCCCTTCAGGGGAGGACTCGAATATCTTATCAGCATACTCTGTTTAGATGTCTAGTCTCATGATGGAGCAGGAGGGACAGATGAGCTTCTTCCTTTGCATTCTTGAGCAGACAGTGGAAGTATCTCGAGAGATGTGCTGGCATCCAGCCCACAGCCTGGAAAATACAGACTCAGCCAGGTTCAGGGAAGCACCTTCCTTCTCCTGGACTGGAGGAAAGAGCCTTATCTGCAGCCCTGTACTCAGCTTGCCAAACACAAAAGCCAAATAAAAACAAACGAATCGATGAATCAAATCCTGACTGTCCGGAACCGGGCTGCCAGGAGACACACTCATCCTGCTCTTCTGGGAGATCAAATTCACTACACAGATCAAAGAAAGAAGAGGAAAAGCTCTTCAAAAGTCAGGAAACAAAATCTCCTCAGCCTTCCTTTAAAGAAGGAAAGTTACTGGACTGCAGCCTAAAAGATCCAGAGGAGAAAGCATCAAAGGGAAGCCCTTAGTCACACGTGGCTCTGTGAAAGGTGAGGTCTGCCAGGTACTAGATGTCCAGTTTGAACTGACAAACTTCAGCTCCCAAAGAGCAGCCTCTTATCCTGCCTACAGGAGATCTACGTCCCCTTTTCCTAGAAAAAATGAGAATATTAGACTAAGGGAAGAAAGAAATTAAAAGGCTTGCCAGGTTTATTCATAAATTCTTGGTGGTCTTGCAGAAAATGGAGGGCTGTTCACTTTCTTACTTCTTCTTGAATCCCATTTCAGCTGTAGCCTGCCTAAAACAAAGGTGGTGAGGGTGGTCAGGCTGGTCTGTCCTTGGGAGAATGGAAAAGAAATCCTCTCTCATTTAAGATTGTGTAGCAAGTGGGCATTGCAGGCTGAGGAGTAGGAAGATGTGCCAACTGCAGATAAGGCCTGAAATTCCGAGCCTAAACAAAATCCCTTCTGTCAGCTGTTGTTTTCTAGCATGGAGGTGACAGAGCAGTGCAGTAGACTGCCTAGGCAGTGGGGAGCACTGATAAGTTTCAGGAGCAAATGAAGCAGAATTATTTCAGGAATGTGTTAAATTTAGCTGTTTCTGCTTTTGGACAGAAAGAAAGAGATAACCTCATGTTCATCCTTCTATTTCTGCATGATTTTGTGATGTCCAGGTATCAGGTTCCCACTGTTTGGCAGATACAAGGTGTGGAGCATCACATGTTCTCTCAGAAATGCACTCCAGTTTCTGTGAGCTCAGTGCTGAGGTAGCCCGGTGGCTTGGGGAGATGAACAAGAGACACAGCAGGTTAAAGTGCAGGATCAGCAGCTGGCAGCAAAAATGGTTCCATGTAAGTTTATCAGCACATGGTCAACCAGGAGAAGGGAAAAAGCAGTTCCTCCTGTCAGGAGAAAAAGAAAGAAGAAGCAAAGGGGAAAGGTGTGAACAAATTGTACAGGGATTGGAAGCACAGATAGAAAGCCAGCCCTCTGTCTTTCCATCTAGGAGCTGCAGGAGTACAGTGACCTCAACCATCTAGCTGGGTCACTTGTCCAAGGAACTCACAAACATCAAGACACTGTGTGTGGCTGCCCGAGGAGGACCACTCATTCATAGGCACCAACATCTCAGCAGAGAAAACTCCAGGGCTCAGTATCAAAGGATGCTGCAGTCCGTTATCTCTGTTATCTCTGTTTTCTTAGTCTGGCTGACCCAGAGTGATTTTGACACCTAACTGGGATTTCATGCAGTTTGTTTTAGTTTTGTATGACATTGTTTAGTGTTTAAAGGTTAGCTGTTTTAAAAGTTTTACTGTTATATTGATTGACCAGTCTTTTCCTTGTTGCTGAAGATGAAAATGAATTGAAAAAACATGTTTCCAATTCCCCCACCAATCTGGAGCGCTCTTTGCTATGGATAGCTGGCAGTTTTCTTCCAGCATTTTTCCCCCTGCTGCCATCTTGCAAACATGCTCACAAGGCACGGGCTTCTTCTAGGATTGCATGATATGCTTGCAACTCACACTTGCACACTGCTGTGTATTACAGTCAGTGCGACTTCTGCTTCTGGATATGCACAGCAAAGTTTTAAAAAAATCCATCACCAACCAGCATGCTCTTCTTGAGCAAGGTGTTTGTGCGGGGAAAGCAGGTCAGAGACCACAGGAAGATGCTCTGCTTTATTGTAGTCTAAGCAGAGTCTTGCCAGCACTACCTCTGCTGCAGAGAGCAGAGCTGGGTCAGTGGACAGACCATGCACGTTTGTCCGCTGGAAGGAAGTGTCCTTTGCGGGACTGCTGCAAACCAATTCTGTCACAGCACTTGTTGCAGATCTGGTCCTTTTCTACCCTTTGAATAAGTGGGGGGTTCCTCACTGCCCCAAGTGCTTTCTACTAGGGTTGGTGTGTGCGATCCTGCGAGGAGGATGCATTGGCCCCACGAAGCATGTCTGGGATGCTGCTGTCAGAGCTCCTCTGGCCCCTTTACTGTGTTTATTGATATCCACATTCCTCCAATTTAGTGCTTTAGCAATCACGGTGATAAACAACACCATAACAATGTCCTGTGGGCACCTCTATCTGTCTGCTGCAAGGTGCTGCTTAAGTACCTGTGCTGTAGAGCATCTCCAGATGGGAGCTGGCTTGGGGGCTGTACCCCAGCACAGGGTACCTCTGGAGGTCATGGACCAAGGACGCAGGTGGGCAGCAGGCATGAAGTTCTGCCTCTCATTTTTCACTCTACCCATAGAGTGCTGGAAAGCACAAATTCTGTTGAGATTAAGTTATAATTTAAGGCAGTGAACATGTGCTCTGCTGGCAGCTATAAAGATTCAAATCATAAAGTTTTACAGTGGAATGGTTTCTGTAAAAGCATCGTTAGAAAGGCGGAATCGTGCCTTTAATTCTTACGACTTATGGGGCTGCCTGGTTTGTTTTGGTTTTAGTGGTGCTTAGTGGGACATGAGGTGGGGTCCCAACCCCATCTTTCCATTTAAAGTTAGGCCTTTCTTCCCCAGGGCCCTGCTGTTCCAGTGCCTGGAGAAGGACTGGAGATGGTGCACGGTTTTCTGTATTCACCTCATCTACGTGAGTTTTGGGACCCCTAATATGTGCAGAGCTTTTGAACTAGCAGGAAGAAAGATGATCTGCATCATCAGGTGTGTGGTGCATAGTTGTGGTGTGGAGCCTGGGGAAATCTAGGCTGGAATATGAGTATCTTGAGCATGTTGTATGTTCTCAGCATTGTAAAGTTAGGGTTTGGTTTGCCAGCCTGAGGGCTGTGAGGCTGTTGAAACAGAATCATAGAAAGGTGTGGGTTGGAAGGCACCTTAAAGATTGTCTAGTTCCAACCCTCCGTGGGCACGAACACCTTCCACTAGACCCAGTTACTTGATGCCCTGTCCAACCTGGCCTTGAACATTTCCAGCAATGGGGCATCAACAATTTCTCTGGAATATTCTTCCAAAGGACAAGCTGGCTTCCTCCTTCTTTCAGACTTTGAAAGTAAGGTAGACTTAGTCATGTCCCATAACATTGGTTAGCATCCAAAAGGAGGCACCAACATACGTTGCTTTGAGCTTTTGCAACATGCAGGGTGATGTTCTCCACCTACAGTGCCTTTGCTCTGGCAGCCCTGGAGTGGAGACCCAGTTGCTTTCAGCTCCCAGGTCTGGACTTCGGAAGTGGTCTGACACAGATGGTGGAAATCTGCAGCTGCTGCATGAAAGGCGAATGAATTAAATCATAATATGAATAATATAGTCAATACAGCAGCCATGAGTTGTTTATTTTTATGTTAAATTCAATGCATTTTTGTCGCTCTCATATTTTTAGTGATCAATAGGCCAAAGATTTTCATATTAACAATACTCAGCTGCATTGTAGAAGCGGGGGGAAGTGGGAGTTTTTGGCAGCTGGATAGACACGTAAGGTTTTTGTCACCTCTTTGGGACATGTGGAAAGTAGTTTGAGATTATGAATAAGCATCACAGATATATATATTTGCTGAAAAATCAGCAGTGAAATTGTTGGAGGTATTCCCATTGCAATGGTTATCTCCAGCTCTCAGGTTTAGCATCCCACTGGGGTGAGTTTACTCCAGCAGCCCTTGCTGTGCAGTTATAGCGAGATGTTTACAGGGGAAGGAACACACCACTAGTGTGACTACACTTGGTTCATCTTTCATTTTATTTATACATTAAAGCACAGGGACTTATTCTTCATGAAAATGAAGGTCTTTGGTGCAGGTGGTGTGTGTAATATTTAGAGCTTTGACCTTGTGTTCTGCTGAACTTTGCAGCTGGACCACTGGGTGAAACTGAGAGGGGAATTAAGCTCAGCTGCAAGTTCATTTTTGAAATGGGGGAGTTTTATGGTCCCAGGTCTTGGGATTTTATAAGAGTCTGGCAGAGAGCTCAAATAGGGCACATGGAGATAGGCATTTCCCAGCCTTCATCTTTAAAATGGAGGCGCAGACAGTTAGCTGAGGTGCTGTTGGTATCTTATGGATGGAAAGGAGGCATTTAATCTCTTTCACTGGCTGGTGGAAGTGACTTTCCAGCCTTGGCTGGCAGCTGGCAGCTGGCAGTACTGCCTTTAAAGCTGAGTGTCATGGGATTAAATTGAGTCCTGTGGCATTATGGCCAAGTCTTGTCCTGCTTTTGAATCGTGCCTTTGCCGAGCCCATAGATCAGCTCGGCTCAGGCTGTGCAGTGGCAGTAACCCGGCATTATTGAACCTGTCCTCCTCGCTCTCCCAGGCAGTCACACGAGCGTCTGGCCAGATTTGCAGGACTCAGCAATGGACAGCCCGGGCCCCACTTACTCAGAGGAGCAGATCGATAACAGAGGCGGGTGATAGATGAGGAGAGTTAGGGATGGATAATCTGCTGAATTTACATGACCCAGGGTGGTCCAGGGAAGGCTCGCAGCTTTGCTGGGAGACTTTCAATAGGAGACAGAAGTTGCCTTAGTTTCCAGCTGCTGACTGCATTTTAAAAACATTGCGGGGTCTGTTTGGGTGGGTGGAGGAAGCTGCCAATTGTGAGCAGAAAATAAAGCGGCGTGTCCGCTCCTGCCTCCCGGGCTGCGTCCCCCGGTCCTGCCCAGAGCTGCCAGCCGAGCCAGCACTGCGGGAAAGGGAGCAGGCAGTGCCGTGCACCCATCTGCCCCTGTGCCAGGCTCCATCCCACGATGGAGGGGCATGAAAGAAAATACTGCCAGGACGGGCAGGATGAGTTTTGAGATGTTATTTAGACACTGATTTGATACCTGCGTTAAATTGGCAGAGCTGACTCACTTGGTAAGAAGCAGAAAGTTTCAGGCCCAAAGCTCTGTATTTCCAGTACCTGGTTAGCAAACACATCATGAAAACAAGCACCAGTAGGTAGGAAAGAGAAGCAAAAAGCTTTGCTTTAAAATAATAATAATATTAATAGAAAAGATACCAGCTTTCCAGTCCCATTGATACTGGAGAGTGGAGTTTTAGGGCTTAATCCTATAAGATGCTGTTAAATGCCTTCTGCCATTACCACAGAGCATATGCCAGTGGCCAGCTTTTGGGGAGGAAACTTCCCTTGAATTGAGGCTGCCCTGCAACTGTTTACAGTGGTGTCTTCCTTTTGTCTTACTTCGTTTGATCTTTCACAGAAGCATCTGGTCTGGCCTTTGCTGAAGACACCACACTGGGCTGGAAGGACCACAGGTCACTTCTTCTACCCACAAGTGACATCTCTGGTGCCCATAAAACTATGACCTTCCTGCTGGCTGGAGTGCACTGCTGACAGACCAGCACCCTTTGATTTAAGTGGTTTAGCTTTTTCTGTAATGTGTCTATGTCATTTGGTCTCAGGTTCAGTTTTTGGCAAGAAATAATGTTTACAAAACCTCTAAAGGAAATAAAAAACCTGAAACAAACAGTTATTTGAAATAAAAATGTATACAAATTCTTTAAAAGCCAACATTCCCTCCTTTCCTTTTATCTGTTCATCTTGGAGCTCAGACCTTGAGGTATGCACAAAATGCCAAAAGATAAGGCACAGCAGAGCAACTGGAAGCAAAAGTGAGGGCAGGAAAACTGTTTTCAATATGCAAACTGATAAAAGAGCCCAAATTCTGGGTAGTAGAAAATAAAATAGATTTTCATGATTCTTCCCAGTGCAACCATCACAGAAGTTTTTTTAAAAAAAGGAGATTATTTTTAAAAAAATACATATGATTTTAATCAAAGTATCTTTCTTTATTATTTTACTGAATTAGAACCCAGATCCAGTTAGATCCATTTTGGATGGAACTGATTGAAAATCGTCTTACTCCCTCTGATATGAGGAGGCCTTTGCTGTCTGTAGATTCTGTTCCTCTGTATATCCAGCTGCAGAGTTGATGTCTTGTGATGAAATGTTCCTCTTCTGCTTGCAAATGCCTGTCTGCAGGTAGAATTAATGTTCATGAGTCCAAGATCTTCTGGGGGGAGCAGTGCTGGAAAAAAAGAAGGACATTAAGAGCTGCCTTTTGCAGAAGTGCGTGGTGCTGATGTGGATGTAAAATTGCTCATCAGTTTTTTTCTCTTATTTTGCTGGATGTTGTAAGTAACCAGAGGTAGACCCTGACTAAGAATGTTTCCATACTCAGGGTCAGACACTGTCAGGAGAGGGGCAGCAAGATGTCTTCACACCACGCAAAAATTGCTGGTCTAATGCAAAAAGTCCTTAAAGGAACTGCTTTCAAAGGCTTTTCCCTTTCCCTTTCTCTTTCCCTTTCCCTTTCCCTTTCCCTTTCCCTTTCCCTTTCCCTTTCCCTTTCCCTTCCCTCCTACCTTTGTATTAGTAAATATGACTAAATGCTCAGGTTTTGGCCCTAGGTCAGGCTGTCCTGCTGGAAGGTGGGCACTGAGCAGGGATGGTGTGGGCTGACGGGCTGCAAAGAAGGCTGTGGGTATGGGAAGCTCTTGGCTGGAGGAGCTCTGTGAATCAGATGTTTGGGTAGCTGTACTGGATGCCACAGCACCCCAATTCCCTTAAATTGATTGAAATTGATTGAAATTGTGTCCTGGGGATGGAAAACTACCTGTGCAAGTGTAGGGAGTCCACAGGAGAGCAGTGGTACCTAAAGGGTACTTGTATAATGGTGTTAGTAAAATATGTACCCTCCAAACAAAGCCCTTGTATTGCTACTCTCTATAGGCAAGGCTTGTATCTGAATTCTCTTCAGCAGTTTTGGCTGCCCTGGCCTTTTTCCAAGGAAGCAGAAGGAGCATTCCGAGGAGCCTGGCACTGGGATGTGAGCCCATAGCTGTGCACGTGGGCATAGGAAGCAAGGGTAGCCCAGCAGTAGGAGATGCGTTCATCCCACAGCAAACCAGTGCAGCATTGGTGCTGGGGGCAGCTTCAGAGAGGAATGGGCTGCTCTACTGGACAAGCTGTATTTAACTCAGAGAAGTCTTCAGAAGGCAAATCTTCATGTTTCAAACAGTTCTCTAAAGCAGTGAAGGAGAGATGCTCTTGCATATCGGGGTCTCTGTGCGTGTTATGTATATATACACTGGTATATATATTTACACACAAACACAGCATATGTGTCTTCCAAAATATCACAGGCATGGATGTATCTGGACACATGTACATTCACCCAGAATACAGCCTTTATACATTTGTGTTTATCGAGTGGGCTTCACACAGGGCAAAGTTCCCTTTGCTTTCTGCCTCCTGACATTTCAGGGAGAAAAATGTCCTGCCGTAGCCTCAGGAAAATAACTGAGCGAATAACTTAAAGGAAGAAAAAAATATCCAGGATTGCTCCAGTTAAGGAATTAGCCTGCCTTGCCTCTGCAATAAAGCTCTTCTCCCTCTCCCTGTCAGCCCTGGGCACCCTCCTTGCTCGAGTTTTAATTCTAGTCTCTAATCTCAGCCGCTCCTGTGATAAATTAATTGTAATGATAGAGGCCCCAGTTACGAGGTCTGCACCGTTTGCTTGTAATCTGAGCGACAGGTTTAGGGCCTGCTTTATTTAAGATGCGAGGGTAATTACATGGGAGTTAGCATATGCAGGCAGGGAGATATGATTCATTCTCCCAGCGACGGCCATGACACAGCTGTTTGTCGGATAAAATAGAGGAACCGTGTTGTTACAAAATGTTCCCCTTATTATACCTCATTAAAAACAAGGCTGCGATAAGTCAGACCTGGCAATGAATAAAATGTATTGCCCCCTGTAAAAGCTGATAGGAGAGAAAGAGGGTCTTCCGAGCAGGCTTGGGTCATTTATTTATTTTTTGTTCTCTTTCATGCTTCCTCTTCTTTCTTTTCCTCTCGTTTTCTGCCTCTCACTGGCTGCTGGAGAAA
>VXBU01018457.1:63983-190291 GCA_013400315.1 Bombycilla garrulus | reverse complement strand
AAAAAAAAAAAGGAACGTTTTCTCTTGCTTTCTCTTCTTTCTTTTCTTCTTTCTTCCTTTCTTTGAACCTGCCTGTGCCCTCCCCTTCTGGGAGCGACCGCCGATAAGGCAGGGTCGGGCCAACGGCAATTAGCGAAGTCTTTGGCGGGGAACAAAAGGGGAGATTTGTTCCCATCGGCCTAACACGAGTTGTGCCTCTTCACCTTGCCTGAATGCAACAGGCTGAGAGGGATGGCGAGCTCCCTCTCCAGCCCAGGGGCCGGGACCTTCCCAGGCATGTTATTAAAAAAAAAAAAAATCATCAAAATAATATTAAAACTTTTCTTTCAGGAGAGAAAATAATTTTTTCCTTTTCTTTCCCGTTCTTTTTAAATAACCCAAGGAATGTAAGGTGATTCTCTCTCCCTTTTCCTCTGCAGGAAAACAGTGAAAGTTTAAACAATAGGAGCCAAAAGTGGGGGAGAAGGCCACAAGTGACTCTGAGAGCCCATCAGGGTGAGATGGATAGAAAGGGTGTCTCTGAACTGGCATGCTGGAGCAGGAGCATAAATCCGTCGCCTCTGAGAGTACTGGGGCGCGGGAGTTCAAAGGATGGCTTTCACTCTCTCACCAGTGCTTTTTTCTTTGTGCACACTTTAAGCTGTCAGACTTGGTGGGTTTCAAGCATTCCTCCTTATTTATTTATTATTTTGGTGTCCTAAGGATACAATGTTGACTTTTGTCTTTTTTTTTTATTATTATTATTATTACTCTGGGGAAGATAGAGTAGTTTTAAAGTAGTAGGGGCAGTGAGAGGTCTTGCCCACTCTGTCAGTTGGGAGAGAGGCGCCCACCAACTTGAGCAGAGCTCGAGGCGGGCAGCTGTGGCCTTTTGGAGCTGTTTGTATGGATTGCATTAAACCAAATGACGTGTGTCTGGGTTTTTCTAACTTTTTTTTTTTTTTTAACCCTGATCAATACGTTCAGCTGCCTCTTCTCAGACCATTTGCTTCTCTTTTACGTATGTTGTTCTTTTCTTCCCACAATAGCTGAGATGAATGAATACGGCTGATTGATAGATTGGCTAGTTTATTTTTAACTTAAGCTATTGAGGGAGATTTGTAAAAGTATCGTAATTTCTCTGGATGGATATTTAAGTTATAAATACCATAACATTTGGCTAACAAGATATTGAGCTGCATTTGATTTAAAAATTAGATGCAATATTTTAGAAATAACTTAATTGAAGTACCGGACGCAGCAAGTTAGTCCCATTTTAGGTTCATTCCCTTGGAATGAGTCCTGTTTGTAAAAATGCATATCATACCCTTTCTGGAAGGGTAAGTCATTGCTTGCTGGGGTTATTGGCCTCTGTGCTGTACCCCAGTCCTGTGCTGCCATGTGGCAGCTGGTGGGTGTTAGCAGTGGGCTCAGGAGTGACAGTGAGAGCAGAAGGCATTGCAGTACTGTGGGTGATCATCATGCTGATAAACGAGTTAGGGACTTAGGAAGGCAGAGCTGGTGTCCTGGGCAAAGAAGAGCAGATTCTAGGATGTAAGCTGTGTTGATGTCCCCTTGCTGCTCACGGCTTCTCCCATGCCAGCCAAAGGAGGCACAAGTACTTCCAAGAGTAGTACCGGAGTGGAAACAGGGATTTCTGGGTCAGGGGCAGTATGAACTCCTGGCAGTACTGGCACTGTGCACCTGCTGGACTTTACAAGCCTGTTTTACCTTAGGGAGATCAGTGCTATGCACTCATGAGGAGCCTGTTCACTTCTCCTTGATCCAGGGACAGGGGGTACGATGATGAGAAGGCTTCTCAAGGCTAAACATCCCAGGCCCCTGTACAAGAGCCTGCAGCATTGCCACGGATGGCAGTAGTGCTGTGAGTTTCAGGATGAGACTGAAGGCTGATGTTGAAATGCTGGGGAGAAGTCGAATGCAGCATAGGCAGCTCTTGGACAGTTTTTTCCAAATGCCTGTGTTAACCCACTTTCCCAGACTGGCTTGCTTGTCCCCTCACCTCCTCTTCCCACTTCTGTATTGATCCTCTGCACCAGTTCTCCTTTCTGAGTAGATCTTGTTTACAGAGATGTAATGAAGTGTCTTATTTCCAAATAAAATCCTGAACAAGCAGGAGTAATGGTCCACAGATTCGACCACTCCCACACTGGTAATTTACTAAAATTAAAACTTAATTAAGCCAGGCTCACTCAAAGGTTTTGCATAATTTAGTAGTCTGTCTTGGATAGGCACGGAGCTGTGCAGGCAGGCAGCTGAGTCAGGAGCCAGGTCTGTCATCCAGCTCTGGAGTTTGAGCTGTTACTTGGCAGTTTGTACACCTATTTCTTCTCACTTGTAGGATCTTAGAGCAGCTTAAAGGAGTGAGCTGGAATCACTGCCTCCCTTCTGCTGAGGGGAAAATGAGATCCAGAGAAAAGTATCAACTGTCCAGGCTGGTGCTGTGAATAGTCGTAAAGAACCTGATGTCTGCACTCCCTCTTCCCTGTTCATGCATCACATCAGCCATTCTTAAGAAGTTTTAAAATGGATTATCACGCAGTAGCAGCATCTGAACTGGATATGTCTGCTGAGGGATGCAGCTTGCATTTTAAGGTCACATCGTGCAGGAATATGTCACCTTTGAGCACAGGACCACTTAGTGTCGCTTAGGGATGACAGCTTGGGACTGTGTGCAGCCAGGTTGTGATGAGGGTACCCACAGGACTTGCTGCTATGGATTAGGGCTCCTGTGCAGGAGAGCATGGAGCAGGGAGGAGATCTGCTTCCAAAGATCTTACAGTCTGGGGAGGGACGACAGGCAGCAGGAGCAGTATTGAAGGAAAAATGGGAAGGCTTGAGGTGTCTTAATGGAGCAGAAGCAGGAGTGCTAAGGAGCATGTAGGAGCAAAGACCAATCGATGGGCTTCTATCAGCGTGTGCTAGGCTGTACTGTCTCCCCGCCCCAGGAGATGCCCTGTCAGAGCCTGCTGTTGAACAGGAAAGAAATCTTAGTACCCACAGTTACCTGGTTTCTTTTTCTTTAATCCTATAATGGAAAGGGACACTTTTTATCACTGGAGCCTGCTGCCTGTGAGAGAGCTTTGGAGAGTCTTGAGAGTAGAAATGCCAAGACTCTCTGATCCTGTGAAATGGCGTTGGTGGAAGCACCACTGTGGGAGGTGAATAATGTGTGAAACCCATGGCTTAGTCAGTGCAGTTTTGCTCTTCTGCTGTGTGCAGGTACCCAACTGCATCAGATACACCTGAGCACCCCTGTGGAGCACTAAAGCCAATCTGTCTGAGTTGTCCCACTGGCATCGTGGGGACAAGGGATAGGGACTGCCCAGGTGGGTCAGCCCAACAGGCCATAGGAACACTGCTGCCTTTCTAAAGCCTTTGAGAGATGTTGGCTAGGCTGCAAGGGATGGATGAGGAGTTGGCTTCCTGCACAACCTGTGTGAGGGGGACTTATAGAGAAGACATGTATTCTCTGCAATAGGAATATGGAACTAGGGAAGATGTTTGAGAAGGAAACAGAGCAGCTGTTTAGCTGAAGATGCATAGAGGGGAGCCCTCCTCAAAAAGAGAGCCCTGAAATGTCCATCCCAAAGGTAAGGGAGCTGCAGAAGTCAGTGCGTGGACCGTGAGCATCGAATGGAATACCCGGCGCTGGTATGGAGGGGAGGGACACCAGCGAACCGCGAGGTTAAGGATCACCCAGAAGATGCCGGCTCAAGAGAAGGGGGGGACAGCAACAAAAGCCGTATGTGTGTGTGTGTGTGTAAAACCAAAGGGCAGCCCTCCCCTCCCCCTCGCCCCATAGAAACCCACCGGGGGCCGGAGAGGCAGGTGAGTAAATCACCCGCCCGGCTCCATCAGCGCCGGTCTCTTCTTTGTGTGCCGCACAAAGACAGCGAGCGGGTTATTTTGGGTGCGTGCGGGTGTGTTGTGACGCTCGGGACCCCCCCGGCCGAGGACGAGCGGGGCGCGGGCAGCGGGAGCGGGGCCCCCGCCGGGCTGGGTGCCCCTTGTCGCTGGCCCGAACCCGCCCCGGCCAGACAATGCCGAGGGTGAGCTGGGGGAGGCTTTTGTCTCCCAGTTTTATACACTCTCTTTTCAAGGTGGGGAGGAGGGAGAGGAGCTGAAAAAGTTTTTGAATTTCAATCAGGTTGGGCTTTGAAAGCCTTTCGCTTTTGTTGCGGGGAGAGGAGGGGAGGTTTACATTTCAGCTGAGCCTGGTGGCCGGGCGCTGGGGAGGCGAGGGGGAGGGGGGGGGCAGCCTCTTTAATGACATCAGTTTGGCTTTGGGGCTAGGCATCCAAAAAAAAAGTGTCATCCTAGAGCCTGCGGATTTGGCAGGCACAGGGAGAGGGTGTCACACGGGGGCTGTGAGACACTGCTGTGGTGGCTTTCTCAGTAGCTCCGAGACAGGCATGTCCACCCGAAGAGCTGGGTGTGACACACAAGCCCGCCTGAATGGCCTGTCCTCGCGGAGCGATGGCCACCCCCCGCCCGGCTCTTCCCCCCCACATCGGTGGTAGCTTTGACTTGCGTAAGCTGGTGAAGAATGGACCCACCGATGCCTAGAAATCCGCCTCCTCCCTCCTTCCCTTCCCACCCCTTCTCCTCGTTTCTGAGAGGTGTAATGGAGCAGATCTTACAGGGAGCAGCTGCCTCTGCCCCCGTGCCTGCCTGCCCCACGCTCTGCTTTATAACCTTGGGGTGAAAGGGGGGCATGGGGTGATACGATGGCTCGGGTCCTCTTTCCTGTGCAGTGCCACGGCTGAAACCGCAGCACAGGCTTTGGAAAGACTTTTTCAGCTGGATGCTGAGGCACCCCTCAGTTGGGCACCGCGCAATTTCCAATCTCGCAGCACTGTCGTGGGGTGAGAGCAGCACGCTGTGACCTCCATGAGCTGGTTCATCTGCACCCCATTCACCCTCTGCACAGGGCAGAGGCAGCAGGGGATTGCCCTCTCTGCATGGCCAGCCCTCAGGGAGAGGAGTATCACTCATGCCAGCCTGTCATCCTCTCCAGTAATGCGTTCCTCGCACGTGCTGACGCTGTTCTTGCCCCCCATCTGCCCAGTGGTCGAGGGGCACCTGTACCAGCTTCCCTGGCTGAATCAGATAGTGCAGATGGCCCTTCCTCTTTTGTGTGTGGCACATTTTGACTCTCCCATTCAGCTGCAGAAGAGCTTGTTTTCCTTTGTTTTGGGTAGATGTAAGAAAAGCACAAACCCACACTTCCAGGAGCAGATCCCAGCTCTCCTAAGGCACCATTCAGGTACACACCTCTGATATTAAAAATCAAACACTGCTCTCTTCTTCTAGTTGCTGCAGTTCTTTGTGGGACAAACTTGGAGTAAAAAGTGTGGAAGCTCCCGTGAAACAAGGAATATGGTTTCACATGACTATTTTCTATTTTTGAGGAAAATCCTTCATCCTCGGATGTAGATCCCTATTCTCAGGTCACAGAAAGAGTAGGACATTTCTGGTTCAAAGAAAATAAATTCAGCAACCTTTGGATTTTGATCAGAAACATTTTGTGTCCCAGAAGTATGTGTGCTGCCAGACCAGTGTCCCCTTGGCAGTGAAATAATTTCTTCCTCTTGTTGATCCATCAGAAGCAGCAGAGCAAGGTGAAGAAAGGTTGCCAGGAGCGGGTCTTAGCTCTTATAAAAGGAGGTGTCCTATTCTGCAAATATAAAGAACCCATTTCTGTTCCTCAAAAGTCAGAAGATCCAGAGCTTCCATCCTACCACAGAGGCAACACCTTTTCCCAAGCCTCATTTCAATATAATTTGTGAGGAATTTCCACAATACAAAGAATGGTTTGGAATGAGTCTCATTTAATCCTGAATCTTTCTTTTAATGTTTAATCTGTTAACAAATGGTGTTATCTCTGACATAAGGCCAGCAACTTCAGCGGGTGCCTGGTATGGCAGTATCCCTGTTCACCATCTCCGCATTGTGCTGTAAGGGACTGTTCTAGAAATCAGTTAGAAGAAAGTGTTGGTGGACAGTGAAGCCTGACCATCCCTTTCAGAAACATCACCATAACCCAAAGGCATGCCTGACGCTGACACCTATGCTGGGCAGACATTGCCTGCAGGTGCTTTGTGTCCCTCATCATCAGGAGCCCAGGCAGTGACCCGAGGTTCTGTGGAAGATAGCATGCAGTGTCCTGCTTTCCATCTGTGCGTCTGTCACCCCCCGTAGGACCACAGAGCAGAGGTAGGAGCTGCCACACCACTTCAGAGCAGCTACCCTGGTGTGCTGACACAAGGCTGGCAGGAGGATGAAGGAGGTACCTGTACCTGCCCAGGCTGCTGGGGTTGACCGGGGTGGCACAGCACCCAGATTGACCCAGCACTGCTCAAAGGTGAAAGATTGCCAAGAGGGGGAGAGGTTCAAAAGAGAAACAGGTTTGGGGGAAAGCAGCTAGACCTTGAAAACAGAGGTGTTGAGATGTTTGTTTCTGAAAATAGCCAGCAGAGCTTGAAGGGCAGATGTTGTTTCCTGGTGAGGTTGTGTGGATGCACAGTGAGAGGTGGAGATCAAGTAGGGTAAATGCCCTTTGTACATTAACCTGATCCACAGCTGTGGGAAGTCCTGTTGTGACCCGTATTTACGTCCGTATATTATTTTTATCTATTTACGTCTCAATTTCAGCAAGATGGGACTGGATGTCTCCTCACAGAGGACTCATGTCTGGTCTCAGCTATGTCCTGCAAGTGTTCAGGAACTCCCGGTTTGAGCAGCATTACACCAGGATTTATGCTGGCAGTGTGAAAGTCAGAATCCGGCCCTGCCACTGTTCCTTCTTCTTGTAGAAACCTTTTTGGTTTGTGGCTTGCCCATGAGTCCATGCAACTCCATTTTGCTTCTCTCTTCTTTGAAAAAATCCCCACAATCTAAGTTTTACTCCGAACCCAGGGCCTAAGGTGCCACCCCAAAATAAAAATGTATCCTCCCTTCCCCAGGTCCCGGGAAGTTGTTTTCCTCTGCCTTCTGCAGCGCAGGTTAAGCCAATGCCAGCTCTGGTCTCGGGAGATTCCCTGCAACCCCCACTTGCCTCGCTCCGTCGCCGGCAGCTTTTTCATTATTTATTTAATGTCTTGTACCGTAAATAATGGTGACTTTATGGTTATTAGGAACGGGTTAAGGTACATGCGGGCAGCACCAGGCTGCCTTCAAAAGGAACAGGCCCGGCATAAAATGTTGCGATAATTGCTTTACTGCTGAGTGCTTGGTCTTTATTTTGTGTCCGATTTGTCTCTTAAGCCAGCGTAACATTCTCCCCGCTGCAGGAGAATGCAGAGAGCAAATTGAAGGTCTGAGCGTGAACAATGCAACATGGTGCACTGCTGGGTTTTTCTTTTCTTTCCTCTTTCTTCGTTCCTCTCTCGACCTCCCTCCAGTCATCTCTGCTCCCCCTCCCCCTCCAGCCTCCTCTCCCTCTCTGCCGCTCTAACTCTTCCACCTCTTGGCACCCTGTTTATGGCAGGTGAGATGGGAGGTGGGAAGCTGGCAGATCTTCTTCAAAAGCAAAGAAAAAAAATATAGCAGTGGAAAGTACCTTCTTATACAAACCCAGGCATGTCCTTCAGCGTGAAGCACATGTCCCAACCCAAAAATAATGGTGGCTTTTCCACAGTGCTAACAATACCCACGCGCACAGCAGCTAAGGACACTCCTGGGTGCCCACACCTGCACGGCAGCTGCCCACGCACCAGGTAAACCAAGGAGGAGACAGAAGGGAACAGGTCATGAACGCAGGTGGGCTTTTAAAACACAGCTCCCAAGGTACAGGGGCCTGGAGTGTGTTTGTGTCATCCTGCTGTACAGATTAGTTACCCTGTTAGAAGTACTTGCACATGACGTCCTGGTTTCATTTGTGATTTTTCTAAGGTGAAGCTCCACTTTCCGTCCTCTTAACCACGAAAGGCCGCTGTGGTCGCACTGCTGACAATGGGAGCATTGTGGAGCAGGGCAGCCATGGTTGGTGCATCAGCTATCCCAAGATGAAGCAGCTCTTTTCCCACCTGTATGCTCTTTCCTGGCCTGAAACCATCAGAATTGCTTTCCCCTAAGATTTGTTTTTGGCAGATGGAGAAGCCAGGTGCCAGCCTTGTTCCCATGTGGCACTGCAAGTTGGCTCTGGCCTGCTCCTGTAGCCTTGACAAAGCTGCTTAGCTTTCCCTGACCTCAGTTATCCTGGCTGTGAAATGCCATCACTGGCCCAAATTTGCCTGATTCTGAATCTCTGTTTAATAATTGTCCAGAAAGTGCTGTACCAAAGGAACAGAGATCTGTCAGAGGCAGGTGGAAGTGAAGAATGCAGTTTCTCATCTAATCTCTGATTGTAGGAAAATCATTGCTTATTGACATGGCCTTGTGGACTCCTCTGGTCTCCATAATGGAGAAACCTCCTCTGGTTGGAAAGTCAGCAGTTTCCTGGTTATGCAGTATGTGCTGGCAGGATGGGACAGGGTGATGGGAGCTGGCCTGGTACAGAGAAGTTGAATAATTCATTTTTCACACCTTCCTAATGGTGTTTGGGACAGTGAAATACTTGCTTTACTC
Source organism: Bombycilla garrulus (assembly GCA_013400315.1). NCBI lineage: Eukaryota > Metazoa > Chordata > Aves > Passeriformes > Bombycillidae > Bombycilla > Bombycilla garrulus. The sequence goes on along the minus strand of VXBU01018457.1, from coordinate 181,720 downwards.
GGAGGAAACAGAGAAATAGGGTTCAATTGTAAACAAGTCCTCAGCCTTCTCCTGAATACCCAGTCAGGGGTTTTCTGAGAAATTCCGAATTTCTCTCATTTTGATTGGACCTTTTTGCCTTATATACCTGATAAGGAGAATTTAAACCAAAATATATCCCCCAGGCAGATATCATCTTCGAAAAAACTTCAGTATGAATTTTGCTCTGGATTTAAGACTTGGCTGTTACCCCAAGGGCAACAGCTACTTGCTGAGAAGTTCATGTGGGCAAAAATTAAACTTTTTCCTTTGCCCTCTCTTCATGCCTTAGCTAGAGCTAGGATGCTTGCCTGAAATTTAATTGAAGGAGTTTTGACTTTTCTGGGCCTCTGGAAAATATAATTAGCAGAGCAAATTATTGCACAAAAATAAAGCTGTTGGGGTTTTTTTCTTCACAAGGATCCAGGAATTATTTCAGTCAGAAAGTGCTAATCATCAATTTAAGCTTAAGAATCAATGGGTTGTAGCCGTGGCAAAAGCCAAATCAATGCTTAAAATCTGACCCATGGATAGGTTTGGTCCCCTTTCTCACACTCCCCACCTGCCTTCCTTCCCCCACCCTCTGTCCCCTGGAGCAGCAATAGAGGAATTAATAAGGCATAAGGGGAAATATGAATGAATTGGGCTGAGCAAGAGAAGGAAGAGCAGGAGGAAGGATTTGGTCTTTGTATCTGAACAGCTTTAATTAGCTGTTTTTTAGTCTCTTTGGTTTGGTTGCTTGTTAGGGTAATCCAGTTAAAGAGAGTGCCTTTCATCTCTGTTAGACTTTTCTCAGCAGAGAGGGTTGGGTGAGCTGCGCTGGAGCACGGGGTGCTGCGGGCGGGTGAGAGCCGAGGCCACCCCAAACCCCAAATGTGATTGTTCCTACAGGGTTGCTGCTTTTAAAAACAACTAAAATAACCCAACTCTGGTGCAGTCTTCTAGCTAGCCACGAAAGTCAGCGGTAAAATGGCCAATGTGCTTCTCTGGGCTTAATGTGTCCTGTTTTCTGACCCCGAAACGTTTTCTTTATGAAAGGATCAAGTTGGGAGCATTGTCCCAGCGCCTTGAAAAGAGCTGCACAGAATGCTCTTTTGTGTTAAGTTGCTTTTTTTTTTTTTTTTTGAGCCACTGCCTGCTGTGTTTTTTTCCTCCCCCTCCCTCCTGCATGATGGGGGGAGAGGCTGGGACGGACAGTGATACAGACAGAGACTGTCTTGATGAACCATCTGTGCCACAGTGTAATCCAGTGGAGCTGAAAAATTAAACAGCAGTTTCAATTAACTTTGTCTCTCTGGCTCTTTTTTCTTCTTCTTCTTCTTCTTCTTCTTCTTGGGGAGAAGTTTTATTTTAACCCCTTGGAAGCTATTGGTATGGAGAGAATATCAGTGTGGGCCGGGCACATGTGAAAACACACACCTGAAATCAGGACAGTGTCCATGAAACCCAGCATCCTGTCTGGTGCAGGACACGCTGGCTGCAGTAGAGGATGGTTCAGCAGGGCATGTAATTCTGGAATAAATGGACCACAGGGGAACTTTTTCTTACTTAGTTGAAAGCGTGTGTACTCCTTTAAAAAATGACACTGACTTTTTTGTTTACTCTTGTTGCTATAACCCAGGATGTTTCCATTATCCTGTTGAAGTGGGTTTTTTCCTCTCTTGGATTGTAGCCTCAGCCTTGGGCAGGGAATCACAGGGGTTAACTGTGGGTTATCTATAGCTATATCCTTTTTATCAATTGTAAGGGTTTCTTTCCATTCATATTTTTTATTTATTTCCCTTCTTCCTTTACCAGAGGAAAAGCTTAGTAGGTGTTATTTTATTAAAACTAATCCTGCGCCCCCTTTCATATGCCCTTTGTGGCCATTTCTGCTTCTACTCTACAGAAAAGATAATTTCATTCTTTTGGGGAAAAGATTACTCCCAACTTTGGATTGTGGCTATGGTTCATATGAACATTTCTGTTTGCAGCAGAGTTGGCATCCCTGCTGCTGGTGCATGTGTGGGTCACCCAGCTTGTGGTTACCATGGCTTTTCTGGGAGAATCCTGCTTTTTTCTTGTTGATGACTCTGGCTGTCTTATGTGCATTTAGAAAGCCCAAAAAAGTTGTCAACAAGTCATTGAGCAAGGAGTATTTGCCTTTGGAGCAGGCTTCCTGTGAGGGGTTTGTTAAATCATGGCCACCTGAACACAGTCCTTAGTTTGGGAACTGTTTCCAGCAAATTGCTGCACACTGAAATGGGGCATTTCTCATCTGTAATCCCCATTACAAGAGGTCTTTTGGCCTCTTTGAGATACATAACCAATGTTTTGCCCTCCAGTCCTCTGGCACAGCAGTTGTGATAATCCTCATACTATTTTGTTCTTACAATCTCCCTTTAAATCCAAAAGATTCTCAATACTTCACTAGGGAGATGAACCTCATTAATATTTTATTTCGATGGAGAAAAAAGCACAAGGCAGTCAAAGGACTTGCCAGAGTCCAGGCAACCAGCATCATGGAAGAGTCTGGTCCATGAGCCGGAAATCCAAGCTACTCCCTGTTTTCAGTGGAGCCAAGGAGGGTGTCCAGCCTTGTCACTCCCACATTCCCTCATTTTCATCTCTTCTGGGCCTGGGAATTTGAATTTTTGTGACCTGTGTGCTATGAACACATAGAGGCAGTCTCCCAGCATCTCGCTCCTCCAGCTCATCTCTTGGCTCCCCCCTCAAGCATGCAGCAACCTTCCCGAGCCCTCCCAGCTCTACACCCTCTTCCTCCTCAGCAAGTTCTCCTGCACTTGTAGCACAGCAGCAGCAACTTTTCCCCAGCAGTGTTCTTAGGGAAAGACCCATGAGGATGGTCCCGTTCCTGCTCACACTGGGGACAAGGAGGTGGCAGAGGGGTGGGGTGCAGAACCTGGGCTCAGTCGTTGTCCTTGGCTATTGAACACTCCAGAATTCCATCTACAGCTTTGTCGGCTGAAGGACAGGGAGGGAGGGAGGACCTTTGCTTCCAACCAGAACAAATGCAGGTGGTTCCTGGACCCAGGCTGCTCTGTCCCACTCTGTGGGAGCTGGGACAAGGGGGCTGTGGGTGACAGCAGAGCCAGAGCTCTGCAGCCTGTGCACCTCTGCCTCAGGCCTGCATCGTGCAGCTGCGTAGGCCCAGACAAACAAAAAAATAAGCACCCCCCTGCTCCAAAAGACAATGTCCTCAATCCACTGACTTCTGCAGCCAGAAAGGGAGGTTTCCAGCGCATGTGGGTCCCCTTCAGTCCCCCACTGCAGCTCAAGCTTGTCACTTTGTAGGCTGGCAGACAAGCAGGGAGTGCAGCCACTGGCAGCAGTGTCCCCGTGCCCACTTGCCCTGTGGCCTTCACCCTGTGCCCTCGCTGGCAGCTCAGCCAGAGGGCCTCCCCCTCCATGTGGGCAGCTTCCCAGTTTCCAGGGGCTGCTGCTGGCATGACAGGGGGGAAGAATACTCAGCAAATTGCTTTGCTGCACATCTTAAATCGACCCTTGATTTGATTTAAACAAAAACAAAAGGGGGCTGGTGGAAAGCGGGGCAATTGGCGGGCGCAGCCCCTCTTCTGTGTCTCACACACACAGACTCGCATAAGTGACAGCTCAGTGGGCTGCTGTTGAGCGCTTTCATTGCACTGGCTCAGGCTTTAGCTCAGGAAAGCCAAAGTGTCTGTCACTGTGTCCCTCTCCGGCCCCCCCACGCCTTTTCTTTTGCTTTTCCCTTTCTTTCCCTCCCTCTCTCTGCAGAGGAATGGGCGAGACCTTTGCATTCAGAAGGAGGATGGCTCTGTGAGGTCTCACTGAGGGTGGAAATCGCTTTAGCAGAGTTGATGTTTCTTTGTTTAGGGGCAAATTGTGCCCTTTCTCTGTGGCTCCAGAGTTGCCAGATGCTGTCATCTGCAGGGGGTCGGTCCCCAGAGAGGGGTGCGGGAGCCATGAGAGAAGAGGAAGGACTCTGGTTTGGGAGGGGAGCGGTTGCCTTTTCAGTAGATACAGTAGCAAGGATACCAGGGGGAACAGAGAAAGGTTTGGGAGATTTGTTTTCAGTATCTGGGGAACTGCATGTGAGCAAGGGCCCAGAGAAGTTCAGGTGGTTGAAAAGGACATGTGCTCCTTCCTCACGTCTTGGGGCTGTGAGCTCCATGCAGTTTGAGTACAGGCTCTGTCTGGATGTTTTGGTCTGAGTTTCTGCTGTTATTTGATACCACATCAGATTCCCATGCTGCTTCTACCTCCAGCCTTGACCAAAATGGAGCCCTAGGACTGAATTAACTGGCACTGAGGGAGATGGATTGGGTATTGCATTTCAGTGTCTCTACTTCATTTTATTGGAGCTGACCATATTCAGCTCTCATAGCAAACCAGAGTAAATCCATTCCTTGGTTTTCACATGAACCTCACACAAAATGCAGGATAGTGGGTTCAAGAAAAAACAGTGAACAGCATCAAGGAGCACACAGGGTGTTTGGAGATGTGATGATGGGTGTGATGGGGCAGAGCCTCTTACTGCTCACTCTGGAATCACCCACTGCAAACAAGTGTGGACACTGTATTCCCTCTCTCAGCATCCCAGGGAAGAGCTGGACTCAAAAGCACCCGCAGAGTTTTTGAGAACATGTCTCGTAGTCCTGTTCTGATGTCCAGGCATGTAGTCTTGTCCAGTTGTGGCCAAGTGTGAATATGTTTGGGATGATACATTTTCCTGAGCTCCTGGACTAGGGCTGCTCTTACTTTGTTAAGTGAGCAGCCCTCTCAAGTGCGGGTCCCTCATGATCCTTCGTGAGCTGTCTGACACCCTTGCTGAGCTCTCCTCTCAGATGTGTGCACGGTCTTGTGTCCTCTCATCCCTGAGGAGTTGGAGCATGGTCACCTCAGCTCTCCTCAGCTAGTCATCCTTCTTGGGCATCATCCTGCAGGCTCTGCCTTGATGGCAGCAGATGTCAGGTCCATGCACCTCTGAGGATGTTCTCAGATAACTTCCAGGCTAAATGCCAGCACTTTGGGTGAAGAGGCTGGTCAGTATTTTGAAGCAGATGGGGTGGCTGCTTTAGCAGCAAATTGCTGTAACCCTGGGCAGTGTGATGTGGAACATGAATTTCATCTTGTGTGCTGCTGTGTTCTCCATTCCCAGGGGCAGTGTCAGGCTCAACACAGGTCTGCTTTGGCAGAGGTGAAGGGAAGAAAATATCTCCCCTGTGAGGGTTAAGGAGAGTGACTTGTGGGTGATCCTGCAGAGTACTCCTGCCAGCCCCCAATTCCTATGCCTTGGTTGTGCTGAACGCTTTCTCTTGGTTCTTTTGGCAGCCTCACAGTTAAAAACTTTACCAGTTTCTTTCTCTTTTTCCCTTCCTTCCTTTTCAGAGTTGACAGGGGCAAAATAAAGGCTTTATTTTTTTTTAAACAATTTTGTTCCTTCTGGGAGTGATGGAGCGAGAGTGAGTGAAGATTATAGCTCTGTGTGCTGAAGACCTTCATAATGGGGGGAGAAGCAGTGACATAATGGGAACCTAATGGCAGTAATTGGCCCTGGTTTTGACAGGGCCTATATCACAGCTCAGGAAAAAAAGAGATGTTTAAAGTAAAAATTTACACAAAATTATACGGTTTGGGGGGTGAAAACGGCTGTTTGGTTTTTATCTCTCCTTTTTTCCCATTCCTCTGGGGACATTGCCTTGCACTGTGTTTGTGTGTCTGTGTGTTTTCACGTCCATCACTTAATCAAAGTCAGAATGCGGGTCCCTGAACAAGAGAGCCCTCTGCGCGGCGCCCAGGTTTTTAAAGCTCTGGGTCAGATGCTGAAAGCCAGCACAGCTGTAGTCTCCTTCAGGAGAAGTGGGACATGGGGACCCCACTGAGATTTCTCTGAGGCTCTGCCATGCTGAGGCTGGTGGCACAGAAGGCAGGGAGCATGGTGGAGCACAGATGCCAGAGCAGAAAAGAGGGGCTGTGGGCAGGGATGTCTTTCTTGTTGCCTTGGACACTATGGAGTGAGATCCCTTCTACCTTTCTCCACCTCCACTTCTAGGGGCTTGAAGAGCCCCTAAAAGCCTCGTTGTCTTGTAAGAGCTCGCACAAGCAGAGGACGGGTGAAGGATACACATCCAGCAAGAAGGATAAATGTGTAAAGGATGTACAGTGGAAAAGAATGTACATCCAGGGAAGGGCAGCCCCGTGTCCGGAGGTTGCTCTGCCGTCCTCTTTGCCCTTGGCTCACTGTGCTTCCTTTAATGTTTACTCTGGTCTGCAGAGAGCAGAGGTCCACAATATCTCACCCAACCTGAGACTCTTTGAACCTCCTTCCCTGAATGTAGCTGCAGTTTTCCAACCCTAGACAGCTCCTTGATTATCTCCCAGGATCTCTTGCTTCTTCAGTCCAGGTCATCTCTTCCTCTCTCCAGCACTGTGGTAACTGGGGACAATGTCCTTTCTGCAACATGGCCCTGTCAGCACCAGCCAAAGGAAAATGCCTGTCCAGGCTCTGATCCCTTTTGCAGGCTTGGACCACGCTGCGTGCTTTTTGTTGCCATTCACAGTGCAAGCTGAAGTCCCGTTTGATGTCCTCTACCATGCTCCAGCTTGATGTCCCCAAACACCACCCAGGTCTTCTCTGCAACGTGCGTGCATGTTTTCTTGCTCAACACAACTCAGTCAGCTTTCCCTTGGAATAGCAAAGGCATAGTGTGTGCTGATGAGAGGCTTTATACCAGATGATTGCACACTTGGCCAGAAAGGGGCCACAGGACCAGAGCTGTGACTGCAAACAGAAGCTTGGAAGCTTAGGATGAGAAGCATTTGTGTGTGTTTGTGAAATTTCATATTCACTGCTTGGGACAGGGACTCAAACTTGTACAAGACCCTGCAGACTCCTTCAAGAAGTGAATGCACCACACGTGGTTGTGCCAGCTGAGTGACAAAGTGCAATTTGAATCACAAAGCTATTCTAGAAGATACTGAGGTGTTTCTAGAGGGCATTGAGTGACAAATTCCTCTGTCTTTAACCTGGATTTAGCACAAAGGGCTGCTGGTCTTATGAACAAAAGATGTTCAGTTGGGATGCAGGTGTGCATGTTGGTTTGTTTGTTAAAAAGGTCCCAATTCTTTCACTCTCCTGTCTTTAGGACCTCTAAGTGTACGTAGTAAACCATCTCAAGGCTTACCATGCCCATCACCCAGCAGAGGTTGGACAATATTCTCCAAGGACTGACCCCAAGGGGGCACCCTGGATGCACAGCAGGTACATTTATCCCATGGGAATGGCCAAAGGGTGCTTGTACAGATGTCTTTCCCCCTTCTGACCAAAATGAAATCAGTAGTTTTGCAGTAGTACAGTTTGAAAGAGACAAGGAGGTTAAAATGGGATCTCTCAGTGAAAATGGCTTAGGGCTGTTGTTACACCACCATGTTAAGGGATCAATAGTCATTTGGACCAGATTGAGCAGAGAAAAAACTAATCTCAGCAAGCACCATTACCTTTGTAGCTGGGTTGGAAGTGGTGTGCCATGGTCCTGGAGAGTAACCTGGGCTCACTGGGCATTTAGTGAATTTGCTCGCCTCAGGTGGCCCACTCTGGTGTGATGTTTTGGGAGTAAATAAATGCGTCTATCCTCTAAGCTGTGAGCAGTTGTCTGTTCTTCATTGAAGTCGGATGACAGTCATGACACAGAAGCTCTATGCTGATCCACCAAGCCCACACAGAATCACCCACTGCTGTGGTCTGCCTGGAGAAGGTCTTACCTTGGCCCAACTCCTGCAGCTATCTCAGCTCCGCACATCCACCAGAGAGGACAGAGAATTTGCTTAACTCCAGTTGAGAGATGACAGTGCAAAGTCCCAGCACCTGTACTGCTGGCTGGTTTTGGGGAAGAGAAGTCCTTCTAACATTAGAGGCTGAGCACACATGTAACTGTTCCCAGTGCTGGCTTTGCTTTAGTCTGGGGTACCCCTCTGCCCACCCCACTGTGGAGATCATGTGTGTGCGAATGTGTGCGCCTGTGCGCATGCACCTGACTGACCTTAAACAAGTGTGCAAAACTCGTTTGCTTTCCCAGCTCAAAGGCTGCAGAGCTGCTGGGGACCTTGGGGGCAGGGGGAAGGCAACATCTGTTCAAAACAAAACAGTGCCTCCTGCTAAATGGCCTAGAAAGCTCCTGCGAGTGGGGTGCTGGGTGGAGACTCCAACGCTGGGAATGTTTTGTCTGGAGGAGCTGGGATCAGAGGTGGGTGTCTGTGGGGGCTCCCACATCCTGAGAATGAGCCACATCTGGGGAAGTCGTTTGGCTGGTGCTGATGATTCCCCAAGCGCTCTTGGCTTTAATGACTCGTGGTGCCGCAAGAAGTGGTCCTGTAATGGCCATTCCATGCTTGGCCGAGGGGCACGTGCTCTGCCCCCACAACGGTGGATTTTCTCATTCCCGCAGGGGACCAGCACCTTCCGCTCTCCAACTGCCCCAGGCAGGGCCACCTGGAGACCCTAGTGCCTTCGGGAAGGGTCTGGGGGATTTGCAGGTTGCAGTAAGGTGTGCTGCTGGTGGCCATCCAGGTGTTCTGGCTCTGCTGTACCCATCACCAATGCTGGACCGCTGTTAATTTTCCCTGCATGCAGAAGGTTCAGAGGTGCTGGCTAAGTTAGGAGGTGGATGCAGACCCAGGAGCTTAAGTCTCAGCATGGATCTGCTGCTTGTACTGGGAGGGAGGAGGGCAGCACCCTGACCTGGAGCAGCAATCTCGGCTGTTCCACTGTCTGGGAGCTGAATTTTCAGTGAATATGTTATCTATGTGTCATTGCCTATAGGAGGGCTGGCCAAGACACCAGCACCATACTCGCCTTTTGGAACTCCTAGGGGACCAAACATCCCCAAACATGGCCCTGTGGTCACATAGCCCTTCTTACTGTGCCGCTGAGAGGTGGTGATGGCACTTGTCCCCCTTGTCCCTGCCAATTTTCACAGATTTTCATTCAGAAAAGTCCCTGCTTTGGACCTTTCACCCTTCATATAGCCTGTAGAAATCCAGGCAATCCTGTCAGCCCAGCAGCTGGCCAGGCCTATCCCCATGGCCATTTTCAGCTCTTCTCAGAAAACAGAATGGCTATGGGATTTGTCCTGCTGGGAAGCAAATTAGTGATCAGTTTAATCTAGCACCTTGCCTGCAATGGTGAGCAGAGCTCAGTACTCCAGCAAGTCTGAGTGCTCTGCAGTTGACATTTTGGGGTTATTTCCCTCCATCCCCTGTGCCACTCACTAATAGACTTCAGCTGGGATCCCCTGGCTGCATTGCAAAACCTAAGGGAAAGTTTCCTTGACTGGAAGTTGCCTGCTTCTGACTTGTTGTCCAGTGCTGCTCCTGTGGCTTTTCTACTGTCCAAGTACCATCATCACTCCTCCTTGTGAGGGTTTTGTTGGGCTCAGTGTAGCTCCTGGTGGTATGTGCACATGGGGGCTGGGACTCTGCCTTCCTCTGATCAGCCTTGGCACAGAAGCTGAAGCCCAAGAGGAGCCAAGGAAAATGGAGCTGGTGCTACACAAAGTGTGCATCCCAGCTCTCCTGCAGCCTCTGAGGATGCTGCTGACCCTGCCAGGTGAGTGGGGCTGCAGTGGGCTGACCCTGTCTCCCTGCTCCAGTCTCTCTTAACCCCAGAGAACAGACTGCCATTGTTGAGTATCCACAAGTCATTTTGTGTGCAGACACAATGTTCTTCAGGTTCTAGCTGTGGTGAAGGGCAGAGAGGCAAGGTCATTGCCTGGTGCCTTCTGTGGTGCTTCCATGGACTTTCTCCTTGGTTGCACTGGTTTGAGAGTCTGCTGCAGGCTGTTCCCACCACTGCTGTCTTGACAGTGTCCAGATCTGTTTCTGGAACAGTCACCCTGCACTGCTGGATGTTTCCTTCTCCCATGCCTCCTATCCCTGGTGTGGGTCACCTTCCTTGCTGGGTTCTCCTCCTTCCCACCCAGACCCTGGCAGGTTTGTTTTCATGCCAAACCAAGTGCAAAGCCAGGACAGAACTATCAATGAGCTTCACGTGTGCGTTTAGGCCACTCGCAGGGCTCAGACTCTGCTTGGCCCCAGGTTGCAGCATCCGGTATCCCATCCTGGCAGGAGCCTGTCCGCCATGCCAGTGGGGAGCAGGGAATTCCCTCCCTCTGGCTGCCTTGCGCAGCAAGCGCTCATAAAGCCGCAGGTGTGGGATGTTTGTTATTTAGTCTACAGCCTGGTATGTGACAGTTTCTTTTCTACTCAGAGTGGTTTCAGATAATTAGTACATTATGATTCCACCACCTTGAGTGGGGGAGAGAGGAGGGGGCAGCCCACCCTCAGACTACTTGTAATTTCACATCCTGTGTTTTATGGACCCGAACTGTTCGGGGCGGGGAGTTGGATGGGGGGGATCAGAGAGCAAACAGCGAGTCCTTCCCCCACCTTCACTATCCACCAAGCCCTGGGGTTGTTAGGGTGGCCAAATGTTATTTTGCACAGTTGTAACCGGCTTAATTCAGAGATGTTTGTTTGCGCTTTTCTTACCCCCCCCTTTTTTTTTCTTCCCCATTTTAAGGCTTGAATGCCTTAAAAAAGGAAGAATGAAAAACAAGATGCTCTTTCTCCCGGCCTGTCCACGCTCCCCTCTCCCTTTTTATTACACGCTTATCGCTTCTTTCCCTCCTGCTTTTGAAATTGATTTCCTTTCCTTTCTCCCCTATTCAGGGCCTAAACGCTGAATGTTCGATATTTCATTTGAGGCCGCTAATCGCATTACCACCCTTGACGTTTTACAGATATCATATTATGGGCGCAAATTTGGCAAATTATTAGCGTTGTAATGTATAGCTTGTCAAAGGTATTTAAGACACTAAGAGCCCTGGGCTTATCAGGGTTCGCAGAGAGCTCTCGTTGAGCTTTTGAAATGCAGAGAGCCGGTTATAAAACACACTGTGACTCTCTTTTCAGCTTGTAAAAAAAGAGAGTGTGAGAGAGAGAAAGGAGGGGGAAAAAATATCATCCGTCTATCAGGGTCTTCTAGGGCTGATAACAAGCAAAATTCTTCTCTGTGGGTTTCACTGGAAATGTGAGAAGCTTTTAAAACATTTCACAAGCTGTCTGGGAAAGAGGAAAAAATCTTTATTGAAAGGATGTAGCAATCTTTTTACTGAGGTCTATTTATCTCCTGGGAACAAGCTGTAAGTAGGAGTTCCCCTCCCCGTGACTGGAGGGGTCTGGAGAGGGAGTTGGGGGTCCTTCAGTGCTTCTGTGGTGACTTGTCCTGGCCCAGCCTGGGATGCTGGTTGGAACTGGGTCCCAGCAGCCCTCCTTTATCCTGATCAGCCGGGATGCTCCCTCCTCGACCCGTTTGCCAACCACTGGAGAAATTATGGGGGAAAGCCCTTCCTCGGTGTCCCAGAGCAGCTTCGGGGTAGGCAGAGTAGGACAGAGACAGTGTTGGCATTTGCTCAGTGACCCTCTCCCAAGGGGAGGTGTTTCCTCTACGATCAGTTTATTAAAATGGTTTTAGTCCTTTTAAAGCCCTGTGGGGGATTTGTGCCTTTCCTTGGTGTCGAGATGTGAGCGTGTGTGTTCCCCCCTCTCTTTTCAGACCGAGGGAGGAGGGGGCATGGCAGCGCTGGGTCACATTTTGCTCCCAATATTGTGATGCTAACAAGCTGTGGAGTTCGCCAAGGCGAAGCGGGGTGACAGGGTTGGCGTGATTCACTCCCTGCTGGCAGCAGAATGGATATCATGTGTCTTATTACGGAGTTAGACAGACAGAGCCCCACCACTGAGAGCTGTCAGTCCTGCCTCCGCCTGACAAAAACAAGCCATAAATAAGCAAATGCTTCACAGCAAGGGGGCGTGTGCGTGTGTGTGTGTGTGTGTGTGTGTGTGTGTGTGTGTAAGAGAGGAAGAATGGCTCTGTGTGAAATACCCATGGGGGGCTGCATTTGTAACCCCTGTTTGTAGGAGGGAAAATGGGTGGGATTTATGCCACCGGGTCTCTTCAGAAGAGATTGTGTGTCTTCCTGTTGCCTTGTGTAATAGTTTGGAAACATAACCTTGTGTACACCAGGCAGTGCACATCTGGGTCAGAGCATGCCAGCACAGGGGGTGTGCAAGCATGGTCACAACTGTTTGTTTGGGAGGCAGTGTCAGCAGGATGAGTAGCCAGGGGTTCCTTCTGCATTTCACTGTGAGGACATAGTGGGATGCTGAGGTTGGTAGAAGCTTTAAAAGTACCTGTTGCACACTCATGTGGGCCTGTCTGCAAGGCTGGTGTTCTGGGAAGATGCAAAGCAGTAGGTTTGGGGAGCACAAAGCATCTCTGAAAAGAGCTGAGTGTGGGGGCTGGCTGTGCATAGGCACGGCTGAAGTGCCCATCATGCTCAGCAAGCTCTGCCAGCACCTATTAAGATAGGAGAGCATGCAGCTCTCAAGGGCAGGGAGCCTGTCTTGTCTGGGGCAGGAAGGGTCCATGGTTTTGTCAGAGATATTCTGAGAGAGTATAAGTGAAGGGCCCTGAGTCCATGCTCCTGCCTGTGCCCTTTGATGGCTGCAGCCATGTCACCCATCCCTCCCGGGCTCAAACAGGGATTAGCACTCGGTGCCCTGTCTCTTTTGGTGAATGCAGCAGGTTTTCCTGGCAGCCCCGTGCAGCCCCCTTCCGCTGCCGGTGCTCTGCCATTCACATCCTCCCAGCAGCTTTCAGTCGCTTCCCATTTTGTGGTGCCCCGGGGGTTTCCAGTGAAGGTGTAGAGCCCACATGCAGAGCACTATTTGATCCTCAGTTCGCTTTTTCTTGTTCAGCATTCCTGGGTAGCTGAGAAGTAATCCATGGACCCCTAGGGGCCACAGACCAAGGGCTGCAAATCACTGCTTAGGTCTGTCAGGTTTTGTAACTGCCCCTGTGCCTGCGGGAGGGCAGGGGATGCTGTCCTCTGGCCAACCAGGTAAAGCAGAGAGCCACGAGACTGCCATGACTTTCAGTGCCGTAGAGAGCTGGTCAGCAGCCCTGTGCCATGAAGCAGTTTTGGGGCAGTGGTATGTGCTGGACGGGCAGAAACATCAGCCACAGGGCAGGCAGCAGTGCATGGCCCGGAGAGGTGCTGGGAGCTGTGGTTTGTCGATTCTTGCAGACTGCTGGTGCTGTAATGGGAGACAGAAGATGCATCAGGATTTGGGCAGAGATTCTGGGATGGATTTGGGTCCTCTGAGGAATGTGCCTCATTGCTGGCAAATGTGCCAGGCAAGCCCTTTCCACATCGAATGGAGCTACTTTTCTCTGGTCTTGGTCCTTCTGTCTTAGAAGAAGGCAGTAGGAAAAAGATATTGCCCTGTCCTCGGTTGGTTTCTGCTGGGTTGAAGTCCATCCTTAGGGCTCTGGTCCCATTTCCCTAACAGACAGAAGTTTGTTTGATTTAAACGTGGAGCCCTGGGCTCCTTTCCCGTCTCAGCCTCCTAAGGATGCAGCATTCCCCCTCTCTCTCATATGAAATGGCGCATCGGTAAGTGCTACTTAAGAAAACACATGTTTTCCCCCTTGAAAGCAGCCCCCCCACTCCCCCCTCACACCAACACCTTTCTTTATTCGACCCAAACCTCACCAAGGGGAATTTGCAACAACTGCGGTGATAAATCCGCCCGCAGATAATTGGCAAGAAAACAACACTTGTGCAGTATATAACGTTTTATGGTTGTTTCATGTACTTTATTATAATACTAATGAGCAGTTATATATCAGGAGCTAACTGCACGCCGGATTAGCTTGTTAGCATGATATGAAACGGCAGAGCAAATAGTCCAGTCCCCCTCACCCGCGCGCCCTCCCCCTACCCCTCGTTCCCATTTGCACTGAGTAATTAGTATGCAAATTAGACCCCGGGACCACACAAGTTCTAGTATATTACAAGGGCTTTATTATGCTCTTGTGAGTAGATGATGGAAGCGGCCCATGACAGTGTTTATCTCACTACCTCTCTCTCTTTTTCTCTCTCACATACATTGGCAGAGAGTAAACACACACTGAGCCGGGCCCCGTACCATTATGACTCCCTGAAGATGCCACCAGCTTGCCTTTATCCCGACGACCAGAGTTAAGAGCCTCCTCTGGAAACACCATAACAATGATGTTAATAATAATAATAACAACCCTGATGATGGTGATGCTAAGAGCAGCCTTGGCTCTGGCAGTCATGGTGATGATTGCAGGAACAAGAAGAAGGATCAGAGAGAGCCAGAATGAGCTCTTTTTCACCTGGATCATGCTGCGAAGGAGCAAGGGTTGGCCTCAGTTTCCAGGCCTGCAGGGATATCCTGCTTTCTTGAGCACAGGATTATGGTGTGTTAACTGCTCCTGATGTGTGATGCTCAGAGCGGAGCATCTTTATAGTCTTTGATGATTTCCAAGCTACTGAGCAATAGATCTCAGCTGAAGTATGCTCCTGGGCTCCTCTCCCCTTATGTTTTCTACACACCATTCTTGGTGCACCACTTTCTCTTTTTCCCTTTATTTCTCACTGAGGTGGTCTCCAACCATATATCTGGTGATGGATAGACCTCCCTGAGTATAAGTGCCTTCCATTTAAATTAGACTGAAAGGCACCAGCAGCCTCCTCTGTCTCTGCTGCCAGCATGACTCATGTCATTCAGGCACAGATTAAAGTCAGTCTGCTTAATCCATGGGTGCTGTGCTGGGAGATTGAACATGGTACCATGGAGCTGTACTCCTGCCCATAGGAGCTGAACCTACTAGCTTGGGTGCCCAGCACTCTGTTGAGCTGTTAGTTATAATTTCTAGTTGTTGTAACCAGGGCTGATGCCAATCTGGTCACCTGGGTGTGAATGCACACAGTACCTTTCCCACCCCTGACCCAAACTGCTCTCTTCCAGTCTGAGATCTGGTGTCTCACTTCCTTGAGGGGTGAAGCAATGAGTATGGAGGAGCTGGCAGGGGTGGAGGAATGGAAGGAGTCTCAGTGAAACCTCATCCCTACTTCCTGGACCCTTGTGGCGTGCAGTCACCTCCACAAGCATGTTGGGCTCCATTTCAGAAACAAGCAGGTTTTTGCCCAGAGAATTCCCCAAGGAAACCCTGGCTGTGAAGCTCTTGGTCTTTGACTGATAGAAGATGTATGAGTAGGCATATGTGCTCTGTGGAAATGGAACCTCCTGCAGTCACTGTAGTGCTTCTGCAGGTGCCTAGAGCTTCATGAAGGTATGGTAGAGTCAGATGTTGGGCCTAGGGTGGGGACATAAAGACCTGGATCCGTACCAGGCTGTGCTGGGCTGCCCATGGAGCACGGCAAGTGTGGCAGATATCAGGTGTTAAGCTGTCTCCGGGGAGTTGCCTTTTTGGGGATCACTGCCAGCATTCAGTTTGGTTTGTTCCCATTCATATGTTTTTTTTTCTCATCCTGGGAGCTGACCATCCGGATGTTTGGTGTTCTGGGGGACAAAGAGAAAACTAGAGGGATGGTTTGCTTTTCTGGGAGGTGTCTTCTCAGGGCTTAATGCTGAAGAACTTTGTGCAAAAGAAGAGGCAGTCTGAAATCCCGGAGCAAAAAAAATTGGCCACATTTGTCCTGAGCGTAAGCGAAGGGCAGGGGAGGATCTGTAGAGGCGGCAGTTTTTGTAAAGCACTGAAGTGCCCCACACATCATGCCCTGACAGGCCCTGATGTTAGCTCCCGGAATGGATCACAGGAGACTCATTAGAAAAAACAAATATTATCACACGCTGAAATGATTTATGGAGAAAAATGAAAAATTTTGTGTTGTTGCGTCCTCGCTCCCTGGCTCTCCTTTGCTTTCGCTCAGGGAAGTTATTTATGGCAGCGGGCCCTTAACAAGAGCAAGGCAAAGCGCCGAGCCGCTCGCTCCTGCAAACTGCCTGCATTTGATTTTTATTAGCGAGTTAAAACTTCCTTCTTTTCACCTCCCCCCTTCCCCTCACGCGCCTTTATTATCCCGGACTAACCGAAATGCATTTTAATGCCTACTACTTGTGCTTTTAATAGTGATCCTATCGCCACCCCAGCAGCAAATAAAGTGACATTGACAGGGGGAGGAAGGCCGGACAGACGGCCGGGCAGACAGGAAGGAGTTACAGCCCGCGTGCTCTCGCTCCTCGGCTGCTCGGCGCCGATACCTTCCCAGTAACCCGAGAGCTGCTTTATTGTCACACCAGCAAATGCACACCCAACCGGTTGCTGCCGATGTGTTCCCAGCCTGGGCAGCTGCCGCTGCTGAGGCCAGGAGTGGGCAGTGCCCTGGCGTGTGGCGTTGGGTCCGTGAGAGGTGGCTGGTCCTCTCCTCCCGTTCATGACCAGCGGTGGAGGGTGGGAGGCACCACAGTCTCTGTGGGAATGGCAGACCCTTTGCATCGTATCTGTGTCCAGAGGTGGTGGGCAGATCTGGAGCTTCCCTCCGGCTTTGCAAGTGTCCTTGGGTGGGGCCTCCAAACCCTAAGCTCTGCTACCTATGGGGAACAGCCCTGTGACTTCCCAGTCACAGCCCTTGGCTCCCAGCCTCACACAGAATGCTCCTTCACCATGGTCTCAGTTGGACAGTGAGGAGGGGCTGATGCCTTTTCCCTCTGGGACACATCCTGGCCACTGGAGCAGTTTTCCTGGCCTCAACTCTGCCAAATTACCGCCCTGAACTGGGCTGAGTTGGAGAACCCTGGCAGGGGTCAAAGCCAGCCTCCAAGCTGCCATCCCCTCCACTCAGTTGCTAAGTGTCTCCAGGACCCCAGTGACTATGCCAGGCCTTGCTTCTCCCAGGAACTATCTGGGTGGCTGGACAGATCTGTTTTTCCCTGTCCAAGCATCCCCAAAGTGGCAGGATAAACTTTCCGGAGCGATGATTATCATTTGGCCTTTCTCTCTTCTCCCTCTTTGTGCAGGTCTTTTCACATGATCCCAGTCCGGGCATCCTCCCAGTCGAGGGGTCCTCCCAGCCTTGGCCACAGCCCTTGACAATTGCCTTCTTCATGGTGTCCAGGGCTTTTGAGAGAGCTGGGATCCCTGCACTGGTTAATGCCCGCTGACACCTGCAGCTCCTCAGCTGGTGCTGCTGGCTGGGGGAGGCGCAGGGAGGGGGGATCGTTGGTGGCATTATTATGAAGAGCTCAGCAGGCCTGGGGCCGTCCATTGTCCGGGTGGCAAATAAATAAATAGAAGAAAGCAAGTCTTTCCTATGGCTCGGCAACGGGAGGTTAACAGCTGGACATGACATGACAAATTGTGCATTTTTTTTCCTGCAGGGGCTGATCCCAGCAGCTTGGTGTGAGGAGGAGGGATGAGGGAAAGCAGCTGAAGGAGGGGAGGGAGAAATTGGCTGGGTAAGGGTCTCAGGGCTTTGTGGAGAGGCTTTGTCCCAAGCCAGCCGCCTTCCTCCCCACCAAGCCAGGGCCCCAGGACAAGTCTCTAGAAAACATATTATGGGGGAACTGTCCTCCAGAAAGGAATCCTCATCCCCAAAACACCCACCTTAAACTTGAGCACCTGATTCACACCACGACAGGTCCCTGCAGCCAGCCCCCATGTTGTGTCCCCCCTCTGGCACAGCTCCTCTCCAAAATCAGGCAGCACAGCGCCTTTTAACGGCCAATAAAACCCGGAATTCTCCAGCAGGAAAAGCAGGGAAATTAATCAAATCGTGGATCTGCTGTGAATTACATGCTCACCTCCCATCTGCCTGTTCAGCCGGCTCACCTTCCCCTCCCTGCCTGCAGCCCCTTCGGCTTGCGGCAGGAGGGAGCCTTTATGGCTGTGCCTGGAGCCCTTGCCATTTGTCGTGGGCTTAATAGAAAATGTGTTAAACATACAGGAAATGGCCCAAATGTTACCAACACGTTTAGTTAGCCTGATTTGTTTCTTCTTTTCACGAGTGGCAGGGAGTGGTTGGTTTAATTTGGAAGTTGTGGGATCCAATGGCAGCTGGCTTTGTCCCCAGGATGGTCCTTCCTGAAAGCCTCTGCTGAAATGGTGCCCCTGGCTGAGTGTGCTGCTGGTGGCAATGATACCTATCACACCAAATGCCATCCCTGGCACGTTTTTGAGCTGTGGGGTTTTTTGAGGTTTCTCCTCAGGCTTTTCCACCAAACCCAGTCGCCCTCCTCTTTGGGTGGCTGCTGCACTGCATGTCCATTGATGGGGTCCATGGGCCTCTCCTTATGCTTTACAGCATGTGGGAACCTTGGGCCTAGCTTGCCTCCATGGCTTTTATTCCCAGCCTCCCAGGACCTGCCAAGGACCTTGGTGCCTCCAGGAGGGAGAGCTGCAGCCCTTTGGAGGGCCTCCATGTCCAAACTCTATTCCATCCAGTCGCTCTGCAGCCCTTTCTGTACGGTCACTCTTTGCAGTGCGTTGACTTGCTGAAGGCTTTGGGAGAGCTGGAGTCTGCTCTGTGCCACCTCTGAAAGCCAGGAGCACTTAGGGACTTGATGTCACTCATATTCAGGCTTCACTGAGTTCCCTCCACTGCCTGGGTGTGTCTGGAGAGGAACTGCAAGCTCTCACTCATCCCAGCTGATGTGCCTGGGATCTAAAGAAGGTCCTCTAAAGCAGCAAACGTGACCCAGGCTACCCAGCAGAAGTAGCCAGGATGGGTTTTTTTCTGTGTGGTGGACACCAGTGGAGTCATTGCTGTGACTGTGGTGTGGACAGGCCCAAGGGAGCTGGAGCCATGGTGGGTGGTCAGGAGGGAGACTCTATAAACCTCATCAATCTCCTCCTCTGGCTCCCATACATCTGCTTGCAAAGGGAGGGGGAGGCAATAACCTGGCTATCCGCTCACCAATGGCGCTTTGGGAGGTGAAGGGGGAGGAAGGGGGGAAACGCCAGCCCCGATCCCTTGGCAACTGCGGGCTGAAATATTAACTGGAAGAATGTGCCCAAGACTTGGCCCCCACACTGGCCTGCTCCAGCACTGCCTCCTGGGGGGGAACAGGGAGGGGGCAGCCTGTTTGCACAGTCCAAGTGTCAACTAATTAATAGGAGTTTATAGGAACATTTCCAGGGCAGCTGGCTGAGGAGCAGTGGGGGAAGTGCCCCACGTTTCCTGAATCCCGGCCGTCACCCAGTGCTCTTCAATGCATCTTGGAGGGACAGTAGCTGACTGGATGTGCTTGGGGGTCTGCACGACCAAAGCAGCTCAGGTGGTCACTGCATTGCTCCTTCTTGTCTGTGCTGCCACCATGTGAAGGTGTGCCCATGGTTTGTTCTGCAGACCTCTTCATTGCATGGACACATTTCTCTTCCCAGAGCTTTAAAGTCTCTGTTTTATGGCCCAAATGGGTAAATTTGTTGATGTCCTACAGTACTTCCCTGAGCACCCATGCTCAGTTGAGGAGCAGCAGGATTCACATCCTGCTCTCTGTCCTCCAAGGTACAGGTGTGCATGTGTCCATTCCAGACTAAAATTTCTCATGTTTTCTCAAACAACATTAGAGAGGTTTCCTGGGAAATGAATGTGCTCCCAACAGTGTATGTGCTGGATGGTTCCTTCAGAGAACAGGTGTTGCTTCCCCTCGTGTTGACATCAGTGAGAGGCTTTGCTTGTAGATCTGTCCAGTGGGACAGCTCCCCTCCTGTGCTTTGCCCGGTCATGGTGTAGGGATCTCACAGAGGCAGTCATGATGGAGCTGTCCTGAGGTAGGCAAGGGCACAAGCTAGGGGAGCACCCTGGAGTGCCCCACACAGAGTGAGGCTGGAAACCCATGCTCTGAGCATCCCTGAATTTAAGGCCTACCTGGCTGTGATCTTTGAACAAACCAATAAATGAAGTGTAATAACCAAAACAGTGATTGTTTTCCTCACAGTAGCTGTGGAAATCTCTCCCGGGGGAGCATAAAGCTGCCAGCCTCAGGTTTTAGATCACAATCCCACTAACCTTCCTGTCCCCTGGGCAATAGTGTACTGCTGCTGCCCTCAGAGCTAGGCTCTATTTATTATATATACTGGCCTCTGTGTGTGGCGGTGTGTTCGTAAAGCCTGATTGAGCTGTAAGGAAAAGTGCACTCAAGGGGAAGGAGGAGACAAATGCTTGATTTGGCCTGCCTTAAATATGGGCTGATAACCTTGGTGGGTGCTGCCAGAGGGCTCAAGCTGGTCATCCACATGCAGGTCCCTCTGCACAAAGGTGTTCCTTGATGGCCATCTTCCACAGGGGACCACAGTTGTCCCTGCCATTGTAACCAAGACTGAGGTGCCTGAAGGGCTGCAGAAGCACTGCAGGCCTTGAACAACTTTCTCTGAGCTGGTGGCTTGCCCTTTGCAAGGATCTGCAAAGTCCAGCTTGGAGAAGTTGAGACCCCTGACCATGCAGGTGCAGCTTGCAGCAGCCAGCAGATCCCCAGCACTTCTGGGGATGCTGGAAGTCAAGAGCCTGTGAGGTGGTGTAGAAACTGGATGGTAGTGAACCATTCTGGATGTGTCTGAAATGATAGTTACATGTAGCATGGACCAAATCACCTGCAGGTGTTTGCCTTCAGGTGATGCATGGAAAACCAGGTCAGCATAGGAAGGACAGTGTTTTGATCTCCTGACTGTGAAGATCTTTGGCCCCAGGCTTGGAAAAACCTCAGAGTGGCAGACATTTGCAGGGACCCATGTCCCGTAGGTCTTGCATGTGCTGGAGACCTTTACAGTTACTGTGCTGGAGGGTGAGATCCACAGAGAAAACCTTGGCCAAAGAGGGAAGAGGGAATTCTGCAGGGATGCTGTAGTGGCTTGTGAGGGGGTGTGTATCTGTGCACAAGTGTCATGCCCAGCGGTGCTCAGTTGTGTGTTACAGACCTGGTGTTGCTCAACTCTGGGAGCAAATTTGTACCAGTGCCAGCAGCCATCTGGTGTGGATGGCTGAGGTCAGAGCACTGCTGCTCCATCAGGTGAGTCGCCATGGAGCTCAGCTGAACCTTGACTGGACATTCCCATTTCCCTTTGCCCCGTTTATACAAATGCAAACTGAGGCTGTGGTAAAACAGGAGACATGATAGACGGGGCTCAGTCAACCTGCAGGGGGATGGCATGACCCAGGAAAGCCCCAAAGGACAAGCAAGACACTGTCCTCCACTCCAAAACCCTACTGTGAGTTGAGCATTGGCTGTAATCACTTCCAGATTCTGGAAGCATTTACTCCTGGATCAGAGCTTGGTATTTCAGAGCCATTTTCAGATCTGCATCTCAAAGGTCACCCTCCTGGTATAGCCTGGCAGCAGGAATGCACTCCAGCAAGCAGTGTGGCTGGCAGTTGCTGGAGGCATCAGTGTTTCCCTGCTTGTCTTGCTGTGGTTTCTACTGCAATGTCTTTGCTAGGTGAGAGCCCGGTACAGATTGACATGGCAGCTGGCAGACTGGGAATGACAAGGCTGCCCCAGCCAGTCAAGAAGGGGCACAGTGGTACAGTACAGACATAGTTACTCTTCATTGGGGTAATAGAGAGCTAAAAGATCTTTCATTTTCCAGGAATCTGCTCCCTCCCCCTACATTTAGCTTTCCTATATAATATTCCATGCTGTAGCCTATAAATGCTGCTCTGAGCCCACAGCCTGATTGAATTTGGAAGCCTTTGTTTACAGATGTCTGGCTGTACAGGGGTATTTATTGAATTTTCCATGAAATGTTGCTCCTCTAATGCTGTAAAGCACAAGCTGCCCACATCAGAGGAGCTGCGTGTTAAGGGATCGGGTTTCGCAGAGATGCATTGCTCTCCCCATTGCTCTCCCTCGGCATCCTTTCCCTGCTGGGGAAGGAAGGTGGGTGCTGGAGTCCAGCAGGGATTTAAGGGGACTCTGGCTCTCAGAAAAAGGAGAACTGTCTATCTTGTGCTCCGGGGCTGGATGGTGCATTTGGTCCTGCAAGGCAGTAACTTCAGCCACATGCAATGCAGCCTGGCCCGTGCTGAGGGCAGAGCAACTCTCTGCAGGGCACAGCAGCTGCCAGGTCTGCTGGTGAAACTGCAGGTGGGTCTGACTTTGGGCTAATACAAGTATTGTACTGGATATTGGTGGCTATAAAGAGACCTTGATGGCAAATGTCCTCAGGGCTTTTGGTGCCTTCCTTTGAGGCCTGAATTGTTGGGAAACAGTCAAACTAGTGGGTAAATTATTAAGATGTCTCTTTGGTCACTGTCCCTTCAGTCTATCTTTCCTTGCTCATCTGATCCACTGGTGCCCCACAAAAAGATGGCTCTTATCAGGAAAAGAAACGGGATTTTCTTACTGGGGCAGCTTTGTGGAACCCCTCAGAGCATCCTCTGACCTCAGTGTGTAATTTTTAACCTTTTTCTTGGGAGGGAAATGAGGGAGCACCTGGCCTCTGAAGGACACATCCGGGACCTGCCATTCTTGCAGTGGTAGCTGGAGGAATGTGTCTTCCTTCCTCATGAGGGAAAGTACAAAACCATCTTGCAAAGCTCTGGGTCAGGAGCCCCAGGATCTCTGATGTAAAATAAATGATTCTCGGGAGAGAGCATGTGTTCACCATGTTAGAAAAACAAGCCCCCTGCAAACAGCACATACCAAACTCTACCCGGAGGAAGGGACTTCAAGGGTGGACGGAGGGAGCAGTCTGAGCATCAGAGAGCAGCCTGCCCCCCTCTCCCAGGCTGGATCTTCACACTGGTCTGAGGAGGAGGCAGGAGGGATGGGGGCTTGTTTTCTCAGATTTGATTGGTTTATTTATGTTTGGTCCGGGCTCCCATCTGGTACAACTTCAAACAGAGGCTGCCGTGAAGTGTGGAAGCCACCAAGAGAGAATCTGCAAACAACAGTTGTGCAAAGTATATAAATATTTCTGAACATCAAAATGATTGTGTCTGAGGAGGGATCACATTGAGCTGTGGTGGAGGGTTCCCTGTCCTGCTTGAGATAAGTCCTGGAGAGTGGCTGGAGCGAGAAGAAATATGTGCTTAGCCACAGTTTACATGAGCATGTGCAAGGGCAGAACCAGGCCTGCTGAGTGCTGCTGTGCTGGAGACTGCAAGGCAAGGAGAGGACAATGGGGAAGTCTGTCTGTGTATTTCAGATATAACAGTCACTGTGCAAAAATGTGCACTGATTTAGGGAGCCAGAATTGGATTTTGGGCTTGTAACTCGTTGAAAAATCCAGCATGGGCTGTCAAAGCTTCCAAAATATAGCAGCTGTCTTTGAAATGTTTGGTGTAGATGCTGGACATGAACCTTTAATTGAAGACAGGGAGAAAATCCAGTTCTGTTCACAATAGCATTTTGTGCTGTTTGAACAGGAATGAGTATGTGGGCCAGAATCCTTGTGCATCCCCAAGCAATGCAACTGGGGGCTTCAGAACTGGTTGCTAGATTGTAAATCAGATCAGCTCCAAGATTATAGCTTGGATGGCATTCCTTCAGGGAAAATCAGGCAATGGCTGGTGTTACGCCTGGCCTAAGATAATATCTGAGTTCGTGATGCTGAAGAGGACATAAAGGCTATGCAGAGGAGTTTGTAACTTACTCTGCAATGGAGGGAACTGCAAACACCACTGGGGGCAAAGAAATAGTGTCAGGGTAGAGAGGGCAGTGTGTGGTAGGAGGGGATGCTCCTGGTAGGAACAGCATAAGGCATTCCCAGATAGGCTTCTCAGTATTCAGGTAATGGTCTGGGATGAAGAGAGGGGCAAGGAGAACACAGCCACCTCTGTGGATTCATTGATACATTTGGGAACATTTGGGGCTGATGGGTCTTGTGGGGTTCACCAGGAGTGTTCCAGCCCCAGAAAGGCATTCTCTGTGCTGCAGCTCCCCTGAGGCCCAGCTGTCCATTGACCCCTGACCACAGGGACTGGAATCAAACCACATGGGAGAAATCCAACCAGGATGTTCATTCTCAGATGAGACAAAGAAGAACCTGAAAGCAGTTATTTCTTTAGTCAGGTCCTGGCCGGGGGATATGGGACCATACTAGATCAGTGAATTGAAATCTGAGTGGCTTATGTTCCCAGGATTCAAAGGTTTTCTTCTCTAAGATATCTCTTAACAGTAGCACACCCAGATGCGCCATAGGCAGCAGCATGCATTTGTCCCTCCCTCAGGGAGAGGCAGGTGCCAACTGCTAACCATGGACAGGAGTGACTGGTGCATTGTTGGATGCTGTCCTTTCCTCTCCTACAGAGCTGCCTGGTTGATGTCCCAGCCTTGCTTCAAGAGGAACATGGCAGCCAGAGCATAGACTTAGCCTAGAGAAGGCATGCAGCTCTGCCTGGGCTTGAGGATCAGGGAACAGAGTCAGCAGTAGGGCATAACTGGAGGGCCCCTTAGGAGCAGAGACATTATGCTGAAATTCCCAATTTTCCCCTTTTCCTCTTAGCAGGGACCAGGATCAGCCCCATGTGAACGCTAAACCCCTTCATCCTGTGGTACAGGTCTGCTTCTCCAGGAGCCATCAGCTTCCCACACTGGGGCTCCCCAAAACCTGGGGAAGTTAGCCCCTCTGAGTTGAATTCAGCTGTTTGAGATGGAGAGCATCTAAAATACATCCTGCCCACGCAGAGCCCTGGCCCAGCCGCCGGCAGCCGCTCTCTGCAGCGGCCCTCAGTTAAACCTGATCCCTTGCTTTAAGGGGCTGCCTGGTACTTAGTGGAGACCATAAATAGCGATTTATAAACGATCTTCACGCCGATTCCTCTGCCGCTGCTCAGACATCAAAGTCTATAATTCACGCCCTCCCGCGTCCTGAGCCTTGCAAAACCGGAGCCTTTGATGTGAGCCCCCCCTCGGTACCTGCGTGCAGGGCTGGGCCTGGCTGGGCTGCGGGCATGTGCGCTGCGTGCAGCAAGGCGCCAGGCCCGCTCGGGCAGGCATTTTATAAGGTGTCTGCTGTCACTCAGCCTGCTCCTGAGCCTGTTATCCCCTTTGGCGGGGCCGCGTGGGACGACTCTGGAACAATGGGAAAGGACCAGGGGGAGATTGCTGGGGGCAGCGTCCACAAAGCACCTGGCCTCTCCTTCCCCCCTTCCCCCCAGCACCTGCAAATTAATGGAAACTTCTCCTTCCAATAGTGCTGCCTGTGCTGTTTAACAAGTCCAACTGCGTGCTCTGAGGGCTAGAAACCAGCCTCGCTTCTCAGGGTGCAGATGGCTCTCAGGATCCTTGCCCAGCCCAACAGTTTTTTGGGCAGGGGCAAACAGTGGTGTGAGAACAGTGTGGTGTGAACAGTCAGTGATTATATGTAAGGTGAGGCTAAAAAGGGGTTTCTGTAAGATGAACAATTTTCTCTTCCTCATACATGTGAAACTGCAAAATGGAGGCTCCATGCTGTGGTCAGGCTGAGGTCTAAGTGAGCTTTGTGGGACAGGTGTCCCTGGGCACGTGTCACCAGCCCGGCAATCTCTTCCTCTTTCTTCTGCCTCTTTCTACCTCTGTTTCTTAGTTCATGGAGCTGTGGAGAGTAATTTCAAGATGTGAAACCAGTACAGACTCTGGAGAAGGCACACAACTGTTGTCACAACCCTCTTAAACCAAATGATTGTTCAAGTGCAGCATGCTTGACTGTGATGGCAAAGTGCAGTGAGAAGGGAGAGAGAGAGGGCTTAGGTCTGTATCCCTGATCATCTTCATCACTGCCAGCTCAGCCTCTTGGTCCCCACATGAGGGCCTGCAGGGTCAGGCAGCAGAGCTGCATAAGTCACATGTAAAGCACAAATGAAACTCTGTCCATAAAAAAAGCTGCCTGGTGTGGTGTGAAATACTTTGTCTTACAAGCCAGACACTGCAAAGTTGATAGAGGCGTGTGGGGTGTTGGGAGGATTTCAATGTATTTTGCAGCTGGGATGGTTGTGGCTTTATTTATTTTATTTTATGTTATTTTATTTTTTAATGTTTTTAATGTGAATGTCTGTAGAAATGTACTGAGAAAGTCTTGCATACGCTGTAGGCTGGCAAGTGGGGAAGAAAGGGCATGAATCATGTCACTCGGCTCTGTATTTAATCATATCAAACTGGTTTGGTTCTCCAACAAGTCAACATATATTATCTGTGTAAAAAAGGCATTTTACAGGACTAGAAGTCTAAATATCATTTATAAATATTTAATTCTACAAGTGATCTTTGCAAAAGAAGAATAGCTCTTCATTATCATACCTGTGTCCATTGAAATATCACCATTATTTATCATCCACTGTTGGTGCAGTGTCCCACTTGGGCTTGGAAGAGTTATTTTCTATCACAGGAGGCTACAACAGGACTGGTCTCATCCTTTCCCCTGTGCAAGGCACTGTTTGAAATGGGTCACACAGCCTTGCCATGAGTCCCCTCTGCCCTGGCCCCCGATTGCACCAGCACAGCAGCAGGAAGGTCACCCTGTGGAGTTCAGTGACAAAGTGTCTAAGCTTGGGAGAGCCTCATGCCATCAGGCTCTTTAACCTCAGCAATCAGAGCTGCTGAAACCCTCTTGGTCAAAGAGCTTTCCTGGAGCCCTGGTCACCCATCTAGCTGTGAAAGTGCCCTGCAGTTAGATGGCTCCTATGGTTGCCAAAGTGAACCATAAAAAGCAGTGTCCTCCCTGCTCATCCTATCCTCATACCCATCCCTGTGGCTTTCTGCCTGTTTAATCTCTCTGACATTCAGCCCAGCTTTGCCCTGCTCTGTTTTGACTCCTGACAAGCCTTTCAATTTGCTCTCCTCTCTGAAGAGCTGAGAAGCCATTGATAGCTCTCTCCCTGAATTATTGAACCTCAGTGTCGGGTTTCGGGCCCCAGGGAGCAGCCCCACGCACCATTGATCTGTAGGGCTCAGGTTCATCCTGCTGCTGGCATCTGCCTGTCCCTGGATCCCCAGGCAGACATGGCTACCTGCATGCATGGCTTCTTGCTCTGCTATGGGGGGAGACTCCCATCTTTTAGAGACAGGGCTTTCAAAGGTGACACCTCTGGGGTGTGCATCCTGCACCATCCTCCTCCTTCTATTGGATAAGGGTGAGAGAAGACAGACTTGTTCATAGCCATCTTCATAGCCATCTTCCAATTTGTAACCAGCCTGACAGCTCAGAAACCTTGAGCCCTGTGTGTCCCCTCCTGTGAAACAGAAGTGTGCCGTCAGGGTAGTGCCAAGATCTTCTGTTGGAGCAGAAGGTCAGGAAGGGACAAAGAATTAGTCTGGTTAGAGTAGGGGAACCTCTGACTTTGCTCTTCTTGGAGAAGGAATCCTCCCTGGAGAAGACAAAGTGTCAGGGAGTATCTCATTTAAACTCCACTGGTGTCTTGCCCCAACTGCCCAGGACTTTCTTCTTGTTACTGCTGTGCAGGCTGATCAGAAAGCAGACACCCATTCGCACCAAAAATATCCTCAGTGTTTTCATACGCTGTAGTGAATTGTTTTCCAAAGGCCATGGGACTTTTTCTTGACAGGCTGCAGAAGACTGAGAGCATTTTTCACCATATTTTCAACAGGAACATTATTCATCCCCTTTTTTCACTGCCATCCTTACGGCCACTGCATCATGAAAGGAAGCAGGGAGCAGGTAGCCCTGTGTCACCATGTGTGCTAGGCAGTGCTGATTACCCAGAATAGAACAGATTTCCCATACTCCATCCCTCCCTTACCTAGATAGGGCATTTTTAGCCCCTGGCCACTCCACGGTCCTTCTCCCAGAGGCTGGCAGGATGCAAGGGCATGGCAGAGCCAGAGTGCAAATGCATTTCAGTAGAAGGGGGAGAGGAAGGGCAAGTGTGGATTTTATTAAGTGATAACACATCTTCAAATCAGATTATGGGAAATTTTCGGGGGCACCTGAGCATTGATTGGCTGGACCAGCATTGGCGAGGCTGTGTGGGAGCACGTCGGAGCATGTGCAATCGGATCCCTTCCATTAGCCTGATCGATAGCCAGCGTGTGGGGGGAGCGGGCAGGAGTGTGGACAAAACTGCATAAATATATACGCAGGAGCCAAGAAATCACATTACAGCCAAAGGATCCGAGCAAACATGGGTAACCCTTTCACCCCAGGCCAGGGGGGGCATTAATGCTTTCAGGGCAGCCCTCTGGCTCCAGTGCTGGATCGGAGGATGACCAGGTTGTGGCTTGGTGTAGCAGCAGGAAGCAGTGAGGCACCACTTCCCTGTGCCTGGCTTGCTGGAAGCCAGGTGCGTTTCTTTGGCTGCCAGGGGTCTGATGGCACATGCTCTTATATGCATGATGTGGTTGGGCACCAGGAGCTTGAGCAGCCTGTGCATGGTGTCCCCTCCAGTGGTGTCCCCTCCTGCAGTGTCCCCACTGCTCTTGGAAATGGAGTGCTTGTGGATTAGTATCAGACACCACATCCATGTGATGCACAAGGAGAAGGAGCTGCCAAAGGGCTTGAGAGTCACCACAGAGCTGAACCAAGCCCAGCCTGCAGGCCATATCTTCCTCTGTCACTTCTCACCAGCAATTTGCTGTGCAGCCTCGGGAAGGCGGGAGTTATGTGTCTCCCTTCTGCATCACCCACCATCTTCAGCAACCCCTAGTGCTTGCAGGCCAGCAGAACTTGGTGCACCCAGTCCAAGGCAGCCTGAGAGCAATAAGGGAGAGGAAGGAAGGAAGAACAATAGTTACCCTGGGACAGAGAGTGAAATTGGATGAGGGGGATCTCAGAGAGAGGAAGACAGAGAGGTAACACTGAAGAGACAAATAACACATTTATGAAATCTTCTCTGCTTCTTATAATCCTTAGAATTCATAGGAAATGTGACAGAGTTTGTTGTCCTCTGGTCCTTTACATCTCGCATTTAGGATTACTGAACAAAAAAGTGCCTGAGAAGGACAATGCAGCTGTGGGAGCCTTCCTGCTTTCACCTGCAGTGTGATCTGGAGACCCAGGATTTCAGCTCCCTCTCCACCAAGCCCCACTTATCACATTTCCAGGCCCTCCCCAGCCATGCCTGCCTTTCCAGTCCTGTTTTGACACTTCTAATTAGCAGACATTTAACACCTTGTTTTGCTTGGACTCTGCCTTCAGCCAGACAACACATCGATGGCCTTTGACTTCTTCCCTGACCTTGGCGAACCTGGCAGCGCAGAGCTCTTGGCATCGCTCTGAACACATCCTGTCCAATTTCCTCCTGCTGCCCTCTGCTCCCCAGTCCCCACGGCCCTCCCCAGCCGTGCCGGGGCGAAAGCACGGCAAGATGTGACGTGCAGCCTTTCCCTTCGTAAGCGCTTTCCTGAACATGATTTAAAGCACTGAAGCAAGAAGAGGGAAAAAAAAAAAAAAGACCTGTAATAAAGTCAGCACTCTGCTTATTAAGGGGAAAAGGCTGTGCTTTACTTACACTAACATTAATTAGATAGATATATAGGGAGCAAAGAGGCGTCTAGGAGATTTATACAGGGCTCCTAAAGATGGATGTGAGGATTGACAGACAGCAGCTCCCTCTGAGTGCCAGGAACAGGGTAACTGGGAAGCAGTGATGGGGAGCCAAACAGCAGTGGTCTCAGTGATGCTTTAAGTACAGCAAGTATGGAGGTAGATGAGGATGTTTGTACATGCCAGAAACACCTGGGGATGCCATGAAGCTGTAAGGAGATGCAGATGGGGAGTTCCGGGGAGGTTTCTGAGAATATCCTCAGAGAGGAGCGTGTCTCCCTCTCCTGTTCCCCTCTGCTGTGCGGGCAGGCAGGTGTACTGGTAGCTGAAGTCTTTTAAGCAATACTTTGTCTTTCATTCTCCAGAAGCCTGTAGTCATCTGGATGCCATTACCAAATTGAGGAGACACTCAAAGCTGTTTATTTTCATTGTGAGACTTTTCTTCCTCTGCCTCCTTCCTCACTGCATCAATAAAATATTTTCCTACCATTCCCAACACTGGACAGATAGCAGAGCAGCATCATGGCCATTTCCATGATCCCCTGTAGAAGGGTGCTCTGTTAGAATCTGGTAAGAGCTGGTCCCATTCTTCTCAGTGCATCATATCAAGGTGGAAGAGCTGTCCCTGGCCCAGCTTCCCTGGCTGCCATCCATGCAGGGTGAGGCAGAACCACGTGCATGTCACTAACAGCATGACACAGCAGAACAGGTGACCATCCTCTTGGTTCTTCTGGGCCTGCCTTTATGGCCATCTTGACCATCCTTTTCTTGTGTTTCTGTCTGGGGAGGTGACCATCTCCTGTGGGTCCAGCAGGGGTGGCTGAGCCCATACCACCTGCATGCTCTGTGCTTTTCACCTACCTTCCTCCTTCCTCATGTGTCACGTTGCAGAGAACAGAACTCCTCACTGGCCCTTTCCCAAAGGTCCTTCAGCAAGGACATATCTGGAAGTGCCCTGTGACACCTTTGCAACTATTGAACTTTCTGCTTTGCAAGACAGTTAGCATCCTTGGGCTTTCTTCACTCTTCTCCAAGCATTTCTTTTACTTGCAAGGATAAAATCTGACTGAAACAGAAAAGGAAGCTTAACTGTGTGTCCTTGCAGGCGCAATGGAGAGGCCTTACTCATCCTGGGACTGCCAGGCACTTGCATATCAATGAGAGATTTCCCCAGCCTGCAGACAGCCTGGTTGTCTTGTTAAATCTCTGTTCCCATCCACTTTTCACAGAAGCTTCCACACAGAGAAGAGCCCAGGGCTACATGGGGAGGCTGTGACAGAGGTGGGAGTTCAGCTGAGGTCTCTGATCTGTAGCCTTGTGCTTCACCATAAGCCCATCCTGTTCTTGGATTAGGGCTTGTAAAAGGCTTGTGGCTGCTGCTGACGAGCAGAGGGTGAAGGCTCTGGGGTTTTTATTTGCAATTACTGAAGCAGGCCCTTGTCTGTGTCTGTGAGTGGCTACATCAGGGCCACTCATCGGCCTGTCCTGCCTTTGCTTTCTGAACTGGATATCTCCATCCTGCCCAGGCAGTGTCCCCTCCCCTCTTTCCCCCAGCCTGGGTTAAATATAGCAGCTAACTTTGGTGGTGATTAGTAATAAAATTTTAACAAGCATCCATATGAACGTCGTTCTGTCACTTTTATGAGGCCATTTACAGCAGGGAGATATAAGAGCACCTTAAATCTCCCCCTAACAGGAGGGGTCATGTCAGAAGGGTGAGAAGCAGAGGGCCCAGTGTCCCATGTCACCTGCCTGGTGGCGCTGAAGGTACTCCCTGTCCCCGCGACGGCGCAGGTGGCTCCCCTTTGTGGAAATGATTTTGGCTTGACCAATCACTTTCTGTACCAGTGGGTGGAAATGCACAGAGATGCTGTAGGCTGTTGGTGCCCACAGGCACTGCCCACCTGCAGAGGAGCATGGCACAGGGATTTTGCTTGCAGCTGGGGACAGGCACGGTGGAATGAGGTTAGCTCAGGCCCTGAGGCAGGGCAGAGGCCTCAGTTTTAAGGCATTGCACTTAAAAAAATAAACTCCTGTAGGAAAAAGTGTTCACATCAACCATTTTCCATTCGCCTCCCAAGCGAGCTAACTGCAAAGTGTGGAATGAATGGTTCCTGTCTCTTTGCCCAAGCCTAAATTTGGGGGCTGACTCTACTCTGACACTGCCTACCTTTTTAAAGAAAGGCTTGTAAAAGCCGTACACCCTTCCTTGTTTCCGATCTGTTTGGCTGCACACCAAGGGCAGGGTTTGCTGCTGCTTCCAGCAGTGTGGATCTGCCCTGCCCTCAGCCACGTCACAGCCTGTGTAAGCAGGATTGGATTCAGTCCCTGCTCAACAATGTATGTGTGAGCAGCTGAAGGGATTCCTTCCCATGTAGTTACCATGTAGTTACTCTGCTACTGTATGTTGGCTTAATTTGTGTCTGTGAGAACTTTCTGCTGCTGGTGGTGCTCAGAGTGGCAGCTGTATCAAGCTAGGACAGGTCCCAGGTCAGAGCACCAGGAGCAAGCACAGTTTCTGAGCAGTGATCCAGCCAGCAAATTCAGGATGTGAGATGGCACAGCTGGTATTTCACTCTGGGAAGCTCCTTCTGCCCCAGGTGTGAGGCAGCAGCAAATTCCCACACCTATTGAAATCTCCATGCACCCAGAGGAGGGCAGAGGGGATCCAGGACTGGGAGACATGCTGTGCCTTCCCCAGGGTCACAGAACCCTCTGAGTGATGGCAAACCTCAAAATAGAGTCCTTCTGTCCTGATAGCCGTCAAACCACGTTGCTTCACAGCTGCTCTGCTAGTGTGTGTGCTCTGCTTCCTGTGCCAGCAGCACCGGGTCAAACACAGCTTCACCAAAAGTTTTAATATTAAGAAAAACACCAAGACTTGTGGTCTGAGTTACGAGTGGAAGTTTAGGTTTGTTCCTTTTTCTAGTTTTGTTTCTTCAAAAAAAGGAAACACACCTTTGAGTAGTGAAATCAGAAAATAAGGAAGCAAAATGTTTCCAAAAGAAGGTCTTGCTTTTTGTGACTTAGTGTAAATAGTAATATCCATTCATATACATTAGTTATGTAAAGACACCTGATATCCAAGCTGATCTGCATTACCCAAGCACTAACTGTGCAAGGTAAGTATAAAAACCACCTGTGCAAAGGCAAGGGAGCAGAGCAGAGAGCACATTCCTTGTTCTGGGTCTAGAGCTGGAGCTACAATTTGCTGATGCTCACCTGCCTCTTTCCAAGGAGATGAGACAGAGCATCCAGCAATCCAGCCTGTTTTTTACATAATGATAAAATTATATTACTGATATCATGGCCAATTATAAAAGTAAGAGGAAAAGGTCGGTGTAGATTATTATGATTTTCTGGTGAGGAGGGCAGAAGTCAATGGGTGCTAAATCTGACTGCTATTTTTTTTCTCAGAAAAGGTGAGTTTTCCGTGTTTGAAAATTTCATTCTGGAGACTTATAGGATACAGTGGTCCTCTGGTTTTGACTAAGTGGGAAAGTGATTCCACTCTGGTACTGTTTCCTATGAAAAGCAAGGTTGTGTGAGCCAGCAGCCCAAGCAGACAGAATCTTCAGGACTCTCCCTGTATTGCTTGCAGGCCACAGGATGAAGCATGGATAAGAGCACCAGACAGTGGCTGGCAGCTTTTGGGTGAGAGGAGGCAGTGGCTGCTGCCAGGCCAAGATGATGTTGGCACTGCCTGTGCTTGGCAGCAGCAGGATGACCCCAGGTCTTGCTTCCACACTGCTCTGTTGAGTTTCACTTGGAGCCCAGGCTCCCTCTAGGCTGGTATTTGGGTGTTTTTCCTGATTGCTTCCTTGGGTCAGATGAGACATCTGTGTCCCTGGGAGCAGAAAAGACCCAATGCTCCCTCTGTGCATCCCTTCACACTGTGAGAGAGCCTTGGTACCCCAGATGAGGTTGGTGAGCTGGGATGTCCCGCACATCCTTGTTGCTGTAAATGACATTCTCCATCCTCTGCACAGCCACGCACGTGCCACGTGTTCACTGTGCATGTCAGTGACGTCATTGATAAAGATTGGCATCCTGGGATCACCGCAGTGACCAGTTTGCAGGGGCAAGCTGCCTGAGCTTGGCAGAAGAAGGTACCTCAAGGCCCCTGGTAGGTCAGGGAGGCAGGAGATGATGCCGAGGGGAAGCGAGCCTGTGGATGGTGGGATGCAGGGGTAGCCCTGCTCCGTGGGGTTAGAACCTTCTCTGGCAGGAGGTCAAAAAGGCAAAGTTTCTTGGGAGGTGAATTATCAGTGGGAGCAATATCGTCAGGTCAAGCACATCGGTGCTGGGGTAATACAGTTAAGGTGCAGAGCCTTGGAGGGAGCCCGGCCGAGGAGTGCAGCATTAAAGCAATGAGCCCAGCTTAATCTGCCCCAAGTGAGGGCAGTGGGGTCTTTAATATTGTGTCAGGCTCGCAGGCCCTTGTTGGCGGGTTATTCTTCACGGCAGCTAATGCCACTGGGCTAACTGAATTAGCCCCTCCTTCCACGGGGTGAGCGTGGGGTTGCCGGGAGGGCGATCGTGCCTCGCAGCTGCAGGGAGAGCGAGTGATGGCCTGGAAATTCAATCAGGTGAGGAGCCATTGCCATCCCCGAAGGACAGGGAGCAGCCCGATTGGGGAGGAGAGCCCGGACGGGAAATGCCGGTGACTGGCTCCACGCGGTCCCTGGGCAGGGTGGTTCCTCCAGGGATTGCTTCCTGCTCTGGATGGCATGGTGTGCTGTCCTGCAGGCTGCTGCTCTGCATCCATCAACCTTCCGGCAGGGCCTCAGTGGAGAGCTCATCCATACCTCCCTGCTCATTTCCGACTTGCTCGTGGCTGGGTGCCATATTCCCTTGCACATCCGTAGGGAACCATGGCTCAGGGACGTGTTGGCTGGGACATGCAGTGTGTCTGCAGCCAGGATGGGCATCCTCCAGCAAATCTGCAGCATTTCTGTTTGACTGGAGGTGAGGGTTGACCAGATGGCCTGGCCCAAGGAGCTGGCAGGTGGGCCTTCTTTCTGGCTTTGCTCTTGGGATGAGGTGCTCCCCAAACCAGCCCCATTGAGTGACTGCATGATCCTCTTTGTAAAGCCCTGAGGGAAGTGCACCTGAGGAGGACAGCTTAGGGGCTGGGTACAGCAGTGGCCTGTCAGGAATCCCCCACCAGGACTAGTTTTCTGTCCTTAACAAATGGAAAGAAAAAAGAAACTGAACATTGTAGGCATTTGCTTGTTATCCTCCAAGCCTGTCACTGCTTTTTTCTCTCCCTGTCCCAGCAATGGCTTTCATCTCCATATCTAATTACAAGCACACTCCTGGCAAATCCTGCAGCACTCCCTGAGTGGGTGATGGTGGCCCTGTCCAGCACTGCCTGGATGGTGCCGAGCTCGCCTGTGTGCCTGGCGTCTGGGAGAGTCTGCACCCAAGTGGTGGCACTTTGTCAGCCCCAAAGGCAGGAGTGACTGGCAGAGGCCACAGAGAATGCTGTGTTCTCAGGGACTGGAACAGCAGAGCCATGGCAGAGGGCTGCTCCCTTCCCATAGGACACAGTGTCTCGCCCCACCACACCAGCCCTTTCTGTGCTGAAGCCCCTGCCCCTTTGCCCCTGCCACCAAGGCAGACAGAGTGTCCTTTGCTTTCCCAGATGCCCCTTTGATCTTCAAACCTGCCCCATCTCTCTCGATCCCCCCTTCCCTCACATTATTATAAATGGAAGCTTTGGCTGCCTTTAAATAGTCATATCTCTCAGACAAGCTCATGTCAGCCATAAATTTTACAGTAATGATGATTTTCTAAGTGGGTTGACTGGAGCTATTTCCGCTTCAGCCTCAAGTTACTGCACATGTCCCCCCCAGGGTCTGGCAGCCTCATTTGTTGTCCCCCTAATTGTCATTTCTCCCATACTCACTTGGGCAGAAGCTGGAAGGAAAACTGACTCTGTTACTAGCCCTGCCCTTCTTGGTTTTCCCACCTGGGAAGGGGTTTTGGAGGAGGGGAGGGAGCTGCAGGGGTGAGACAGCACTGGTTGCCTCTAAAACGGGCAGGGGGGAATGGCTGCAGGATCCCAACATATGGATGCTCTTACTTCTCGCTGCTCCCCTCCTCTCCCCAGCCGAGCGAAACCAGCCCCGACGTGTGAAAGCTGTAATTGCAGGTAATCCTCCCGCACTGTGCATGGTTTGAATTTGGCAGAGCAGGAATGTGGAAGGGAGAAGGGGAATTACTGCCCAGACGTGCTGCAGGGCCAACATCTGCACGAGTCATCAGTGCACATCTGGCTGCAGCAGCCTGCACTGGTAGCCCAGCCGATCACTTTTTAGCCCATTGGGTCTGTCTCAAGCTCCCACTTAAGGGCAGGACGTGGACACACTGGTACTTAGATTGTTGGAGGAATTACTCCCTTTACCTGCTATTGTTGCTGGTGTTGAGTGGTCACTCACACTTAGTGACTTAGTTTTTCTATTTGTAAAATAGATTTAGGCTGTTTGAAGTGCCATACTCAAGGGTAGCTATCTCTAGCTCTTCCAGAGAGAAGAGTGCCTGTGCCACCCTCCTCCAGGCTTGCCTGAGGTTGGCACTGCTTTACAGCACCTCCAGTGAGATGCTGGAGCAAAGGAAGAGATTCCTGCCTCCATGTACAGCTGAGATCAATGAGGTGGGGGTCCCTGCTTACTTTTTGTTTCTCTGGAGCATGATTCCAAGAGACAGCAGGCAATTTTCAAAGCATTTCTGCTTTGCAGAATCTGGCTTTTGCAAAGGAAGAAGCAAAGCAGGATGGACAAAGTAGAACTCAGATGCTGTCAGTACTAGAGGCCCCTTGTTGTCTCCGGGTGCCCTGGATCCCAGTGATCTGTTTGCACTGGATAAGGATGGAAAGCCTCCATGACACTGACAGGATGTACTCTTGGTAGTTCCTTGCCTTTTCTGGCTGTAGCCAGCAAGCTTGTCCTGCACTCTAGGAAGGTTGCTGTGACCAGTGAGAAAGCAAAAAGGCTGGGAGACATGGAATGGCTCAGGACACAGACAGAGGCGGAGGTCTTGGTGAGGGGAAGCTGTTTTATCCACTGCCTGTTGTCTGGCTGGGCTTGATCTGATCTCGAGTGAGAGGGAGGTTAGAGAGACGGGCATGCAGCTGAAGATCCTCCCATGGCTGTTCTCTGGGTGAGGGCTCGCCCTGGAGAGCACTCTGACTGTCTCATCCCTGATTGTCTCAAGCCTTCTCTGTCTCCTTGACAGAAAAGACCTGATGAACTTTCTCATCCTGACCCTTCATCTCTGAGGTTTTGTTGGGAATGTGCACTGTCAGGGAGTAAATCCTTGCTGCCAGTGAGCCACAATGTGCTGGGGGGCTTTAAGCAGCAGGTGTGTGTTGTGCATCTCCTCACAAACATGGCTGAGCATCCTCCCTCATAAGGAGCCTGCTTGGGACTGACCCAGAAGCAAAAGCACCTTTTGTTCAGTTGCTTACACCCCTCCCTGCTCTCCCAGCCCTCAGGAAAGCAGCCTGACCTCATTCAGTGAGACAGCAAATGCAACCTCCTCCCAGGCAGGCGCGGATTCCCAGATAACCCCCCAGCTTTCTGAGGGCAGTGCAGGTTTCAGAAGCATTGTGTCTTTGAAAATTAATTTTTCTGTCGATTTCCTTATTTCTCTTAATTGATGAGGGGCAAGTCTTAGGCGTGTTGCCAGCGGCACCAGCCACAGCCTCCCGTAGGTATCAGTAGAGCCAAAAGCACTAGTGCCGAGGGTTGGGGAGTGTAATGAACTCTCAGAGGACTCGTTGCAGCTCAGTCCATGCTCTAGATTAGCTGAGGAATCATCTGGCCCAGCTATTAACTGTCCCATTTAACATCATAAATTATTAACCTAATTTTGAGGAGGGTTGGTGACGGATCACGCTGATTTTGTCCGCTTTTCTGCAGCCTCTCGCACAGCCTGCTGGTGTGCAGTAAACCACGGGCAGGGCCTGAGGGTCTGTGCCTCCAGAGAAGGGGAGAGGCAGGGCAGCACAGTCGGCTGGTGCAGAAGGACCAGCTCTAGCTCTTCTTCCAGTCCAGTGGAGAGCTCAGGGAGAAGCCTGAGCACGGGGAATTCTTCACTAGGTAAGAGCTGCCCCAGGGAGGAGCAAATCCACCCACTCCTCAACACATCTGCAGTCATGTGGGATACATCTGCACCCACTGTGTGGGTGTCCAGGACCTGTACCCCCTGCTGGGTACTAGATTGTGCTGGCCACTCTCAGTGGAAGCCCTTACCAGAGGCATTTTTTATCTAGCTGAAGCTCTTTAGTTCATATGGCAAAGGCCTGGAGTCAGGAGTTTTTCTTCCTATGCTTCTTGTAGACTAGAACTTGTTTGAAAAGTTTCCTTCCTGGGAAAAGTTTTAAATAGAATTGTGGGGGGAAATGGATTCTTTGCTATGAAAGTTTTAAACCTTTCAGAAGGTTTTTTAAAGGCAATTGAAGTGTAATGAAAATTTAAGGAATACCATCCTTTCTTTCACCTTTGTCTTTCTTTGAGAAGAGAGATGTGTGCAGGAGGAAGGGGCTGAGAATTGCACTCAAACCAGCATTTCTTTTAATTGAGTGGAAAAATTTTGAAATCGTTTGGTCTGTTGAAAAAAAACATACAAACCTGAAGGAGAGCAAGCTCTGAAATCCTTGTAAAATGCCTCTTTCATTCCGGCGTCACCAAAAGGACTTTTTGTTTCCCTGCAAGCAGCTGTGCTGCTCGGTGCTGCCTGTCCGTGGTGTGCAAGAGCATGGCCCTGGGCTGGCCTTGTGTGTGTCCCCAGGCTCTGTCCCACATAGGGCTGGGGGGTGGCATTTGGAAGTCACCATTGCCCCCAGTCCCACCCCCCTTCAAGGCTGCACAAGATTCAGTGGCTGTAGGACCAAGCATCACTGCCACAATTGCCACACATCTCCCTGGATGGAGGTGCCTGAGGGTCAGGATTAGCTGGCTGAGTTGATGGTAAAACACACCCCCCAAAAAACCAGAGCACAAGCACAAAGAATTGCTTTTGGTTATGGTGAGGACATGGCTAAGTGTCAGAGTCTGTATTTCCACAAGAGCCTGCACCACTAACCTGCTCATCCCCAAGTACCCACCTGGTAACCACAAGTGCCTGTAGCTCATCGTGTGCTTCCTGCCACTCTTCCCCTTGAACAGTGAAACAGGGAGTCCTGGATTTGCAGACTCACAGCATTGGTGCTCTCGTACTCCCTGTACTTGATGTCAGCCTTTACACACATAGAACAGAGAAGGAAATCTCCTTTGCCAGAGGCCTGAGCCTCGTTGTGCACGTGCAGTACAGACCCACACAGGACTGATGGCCAGCACACGGATATAAAATACAGCGCCCTGCCATAAAACATGCACTGCTAGTCTATATATTTTGCAATCCCTTTAAAGATTTTTTTTCTTTAAACCCCTCACCCTAGCTCCCTCCCCGTTCTCCCCCCAAAAAATTATTATAAAGAATTATTGCCATTAGTACGTCTTTCCCAGTGAAAGGAGAAAATCGCCTCATTCATAATTTATACCCTCAATTACTATTAATAAAGAAATATTTCAGCAGAAAATCGCCTGGGAAAATTACACGTAACATTGCATTAACATTCTATTTGAACATTTTCATCACATTTGTTATAGAGTTAATAAGAGGGATATGCTCCCCTGACTTCTTCATGAAATTATGGGCTGCCTATGATAGTTTAATCTTTTAGACTTTATATAATATATTCACTTTACTAATTGAGCTATCCAAGGAGCAGTTAGGGATGTTCTTAAACGTGGAAGACAAAGTAACCAGGGCCGTGACTTCCTGACAAGAAGATCTTCTTCCGGAGATGAGGAGCTGCCCGTGTGAGGGGCACACACGCATGTGTTTGTGTGCAGATGTGCCACTTCATTAGCCCTTCCCTTAATGTCCTGCCTGGATTCGGAAGTGAACATGAATGAAGGGTGAAGGCGATTTTCTGACTTTTTAAATATTCCCCAAAACTTCTGTTTGTATTTCAGAGTGAAAGGGGGTCTGGTGAACTTGAGCAAACAATGTATTATTTTGGGAATAGGAAATACACAGCACGGGGAGCTTCTCAGGAGCATCACTTCATGTAGACAAGGTTTTATGCACAAATTCACCCCCACCCACAGTCATGCGCAGATGATCTCCAAAACTCTGGATAGGGAGGTGGGCTGGGGTGTACAACCCCTCTTCTGCTCTCCCTGCAGCTTCTGCTCCATCATGTGATGCTGTTGAGGACACACACTGCAGAGAGGCTTGCCCCCACCCAGTCTACAAACAAACCCAAAACTGGGCTGTGGGCAAGAAGTGAGGTAGGTGTGAGCAGTGAGAGATAAGGAGGCACTTGGAAGATGGACACCATGACAGTGCCACCATGGGTATTCCTCTGTACAATTTACTTGTCTCCAGAAAATGTAGGAGCAGGAAGGTTTTGGTACCTTGTTCTTCTGCTCCTGTGCCTGCAGCAACTGGAGCCTTGTTCCAGACTCAGCTGCTCTTGGACTCTTCCTTGCACAGATGCAGCATTGGGCACTGGGATTTGAGTCCCTCATCCAGTTTGGGAGCTGAACCGGCATCAGGGTGTCTCTGTGAGATCCTCCTTTCCCCTCCATAGGCACACAAGGGGCCCCTTATCATGATATGTGATCCAGGACTCGTGACTTCAAACAGGAGGCTCCCCAGGGCAGCATCAGGAAGTGTTTTCCACCAGGTCTGTGTGAGAAAAGGCTGCATCATCAGCGTGCTGGAGGTTGCTCACTCATTAAGTGAGTGCATGTAGCCCTAGCAGGTGCAAAGAGGGATCCATCACTGCAGAGCAGTGGCCCTGACACTGGGGATGAGGTGAGGCTCTGTTCACTGCCCTGATAAAGGAGGCTGCAGTAGCACAAGATCAGCTGCTTCATCTCACATCCAGGGATTCTCACATCCCCTTTGCATCCACTGTGACCAGGCATGGACATGGAAAGAGTGACAGGGCAGAAGGTGGCACAAAGGCTCCTTGGTGAGAATTTTCAGTCACCCCTGAAACCACTCTTGTGACTCCCAGCCTCTCCAGACATGTGGCCCATGCTGACAGCAAGCCAGAGGTTCAATGAAGACCTTTCATGTGTCGGGATTCATTAGCTGGAACTCATTAAATGGCAATAAGAGCCTGGATGTTGCCAACTGAGTCCTGCCAGAAGAGCTCCTGCAGGGGAGGCAGCCTGGCATGGCAGGAGACCCCCACGCTGGGGAGCAGGCAGGTGAGGTCCCATCTCTGCAGCAGACCAAGGCCAGTGCGTACCAGCAGAGGTGGGAATCAGTGTGGGAGGAGTGCAGGGGGGGGCTTGGCAGTGAGCACCCCTCCTCCAGCTCCCCAAGGTCACACTATTCACAAAGCCTTCAACCCACTGCGTCTGTCCAGGCTCAGCTGCTCAGACTCCTGGAGTGACACCCAGTTCTGTCACCCAGAAGAGGAGCCAAGCTCCTGCCAACCCTGCCCTCCCAGCCTGTGTGAGCCCATCAGGAAGAGAGAGATGGATGAGCGACAGCAAGAAAGAAAAGTGACTGTAGTGTAAGGTATGGAGAGCAGAGCATCCATGCATGGCTGCATGAGCCATGCAGCTCCTCCCATGCTTTCCTCGTGGAGCATGGTTGTTCCCAGCTGGCTTCACATGGAATGGGCTGCACCCTCCTTGCTGAGCTTGCAAGCAGTGTTTCCCTGGGTGGTGGTTTGCCACCAGCCAGCACCAATGGAGGCAGTAGTAGCCAGCTGGACCACCACAGGAGTGTGCTGGACAAGCAGCAGCCAACGCA
The DNA here is from genome assembly GCA_013400315.1 of Bombycilla garrulus. Classification (NCBI taxonomy): domain Eukaryota; kingdom Metazoa; phylum Chordata; class Aves; order Passeriformes; family Bombycillidae; genus Bombycilla; species Bombycilla garrulus. Next base: position 140,586 of record VXBU01018457.1, on the reverse strand, counting down.
AGCCCACATCTCCTCATTGCTTCCCAGATGGGCAGGGGGCCACAGAGCCGCCAGGTGTGCATGGGGAGTGCAGGGAGTTGGGCTGCTTTCCAGGGACCACATGGTCATCCTGGGAACAGCAGAGGCCAAGGAAGGTGAGGCTTGAACTGTCCACCCCAGAGATGGCCACCGCCTGGCCCTGGGCAGGATGGACCATGCTGTAAACAGGACAAGGCTTGTAAACAGCGCTCCAGCTGGGATAAATTTAGCCCTTTGGGGTTGCAGCCCTGGCGCAGCAGGACACGGTGTCAGGGTATTGTCGAGAGGAGAGAGAGAGAAAGAAGCTGAATAAACAAACACAGCTTGTCCCTTTTTCNTTTTTTTTTTTTTTTTTTTTTTTTTTTTTTTTTTTTTTTTTTTTTGTCCCAGCCGGACAATTGTTGTTTCAGCCGGACAATTGCCCTGCAGATTGAGGGAACAGGCTGGAGTTCAAGTGAATTTGGCTTCTAGTGCCTCCCTTTTCACATTGTGTTTTCACACTAGAATGTATCCTGGCATATATGAGGAGAGAGTCCATACCTGTGTGTGGGTAACTCCATGGATGCTCTGCACACATCTTTGGGCTGGCCCACAGGGAGAGGGGCTGTTTTGCATCCCAAGGAGGCCAAACGAGTTGGCATTGTCTGTCATGCAGGACTTGGCTGTCTCCTTATGCACAAGACTAACGCTTGTGGGTGTCCAGGAGCACAGGTGCAAGGTGATCTGTGCTCCCCATGCATCTGTATGTGCTTCCATGGGTAGAGCATGGAGGTGTCCCTTCACAGCAGAGGGACACGGTACAGTTGAAAGTCTTTGCAGAACTTTAGAAACAGAAAACCGAGTTCCTTTTCTCTTTTTCTGTCATAGGGTTTGGACAAGTCGTATTCCCTTTACAAAATCATCTGTGATCTCCAGAGCAAAGGGCATGGATCTTTTCTTCCAGTCCTGATCTATGAGAACCCAAGTCTTTTTCTAAAGGCTGTGTTTAGAGGCAGCCTAATTTTCACATCTTAATTTTATTTTTCTCACATCTTTCTCTGACACACACATACACACACATGCTTCTATTGGAAAAACGATTTTAATACCCATGGCACATTGTCCTGGTGTGATATAAAATCCAATGACATGTGGCATTTGGAAAAGGTCACTTCCCCCATCAGGATTCATTATCCTACCTCATCCTGGGAAGCCATGGGGTTTCCCCCTCCTCTGCAGACCCCTTGCCCCCTCCCCAGCTACAGAAGGCAAGCAGGGAGAGGGGATGAGGCGTTGGGTGGCCGTGCCATGGACTTTGGCAGTGTCAGGCAGTTTCTGCAGCCAGGGCTCTTGTTTCTCATTTGATGTCCCTGCACTTCCTGGTGCTTTAATTTTCCTCCTGCCACACAGCAAGAGGACTTACAGGGATGTGCTGCTGGGAAAGCTCTGTGGGGTGCACGGGGCTGGGTTTGGCTTTTGCTTGCTCACTGCTCCCTGTCTGTTCTCTGTCGAGTCAGAGCCAGCACTTGTGGAGCCTTTGCTCTGCTCAGTTTCATAAGGGAAACGCTCCCCTTCCCTGTTTCACTCGTCCAAATTTTTGGCTGGGTTGACTGGGAAGTGCGTGTCTGTGTTGGTGCTCACTGCCACCTAGACAGAACTGAGAAGAGAAATTGAAGAACACATGAAACATGAACTGGAGAACACATGGAAAGCCCAGCTCCTCACCAGCTTCCCCACGAAGCGTGGGGATGCTCACAGCACAGCAGAGTGACAAGCTCTCCTGGGGTTCTTGCGTGGTTTTTGCCTTTTCTTGGACTCATTTCTGCTCAGTCTTTCCTAGGACCAGCTTTGTCCAAGCTGTTTCCAACCCAGCCTGGAGCTGTTCCCTGGAGGGTGGAAGGGTGCAGGTCAAACTTGCTGTGGAGGTTGTCTAGGGGTTCTCAGGGGATGCAGTCCCTCACAGGGCAGAGCATGGACTGCTCCCCATGGGCTGTTCCATGGGAAGGGAACTGGGAGCCAGGACTTTTCCACTTTGTCACCAACTGCCTTGGGGCACCTTGGCCAAGTCCTAACGCTGTTCCCCACCAAGAAGGGAGGGGAGATGTGAGAGTGGCTGCACTGAGCATGCAGTGGGCTCCAGGCTTAGTGGGAAGGGCAGGAGGAGGGAAACGGGAACAGGTTTTACTGGGGGAGAAGGATTATATTTGCAGTGGGGAGTGGGGTTTAATGCTTGATAAAGATGGCTTCTCAGAGTGCTGAGGGTGATGGTTACTGGAGGCCCTTCCTACCATATAAACACCAATGAGTTATGGGTACCCCAGCCTCTAATTACACAGTCAGCCCCAAATAGGCTGTGTCTAACGAGGCTGACAGACTAATATCTCAAGAGCCCTTAATGTGTTATCATCTCTTGCTGTATGACCTCATATTTATAACTGCTCTGGTGGGAGGTTGAGAAATGTCCTTCTCTTCCCCAAGCCCCCTCCCCAACTTTCCCCCCCCCCAGAGCAGCAGCTCTTCGGCCTCATCTGTTAGGATCAGGAGGAGAGAGGCGACTTCTCTCCATCCATCATCAGAGGAGTTCACGCTATTAGATGATTAAAGACATTTTTTATAATATTTGGAAGAGGCTCTGAAATGTCTCTCAAACAGTGTGATTAATGTCTGCTTAACCCTTGCCTGGTCGGGATGGCGTGGTGGGGAGGCAGGTGCATCCCAGGGCAGGACTCCCCGGGCATCTCAGCGGTCACCCAGCCGTTGGGCACCCCAGGCCCTGACAAGGTGTGATTCATGAGCGTGAGGCACCTGCAGGAAGCTCCGGCCTCCAGGCAGTTCCTAAAGCACCCGGGGACTTTGTGGTTTCTGAGGCTGCAACGGTTGGGGCAGGAGGAAGCCCTGTCTGCCCCTCTCCAGCACTTACACCAGAGGCCCCAGGGCTGGGCCAGGCCAGGTCTGCAAGCTGAACCATTCCACACTGATGCTGTGGGTTTCAAGGAAGGGCAAGGAGAGGGGGTCAACAACCCGTGCCCATTCACAACTGGCCTGACATGGTGGAGTACTTTCCTCATTTCCTGCTCTTTTTACTCTGTTGCTCCAGATGAAGTCTCTCACAAGAGAGACATTTCTTGGCATCTTAGATGCTCCAGTAGGATCCACCTTTAGGGTGTTGCAACCTTGCTCCAAGTTTGCCATAAAGACCCATGGGGCTGGTGGATACACTCACAACTAAAACTGGTGTCAGCGTTGTCTCGTACCTGCCAAAGGCCAAATTGCTGGTGTTCCCCGATATTGGTTCCCATGGGGGAGTGGAGTTTTGGCCTCAGATGGGGGAAGTATGCCCACCTCCTTTGATCATAGGCACAATGTTTCATAATCTCAATTTCTTGTCAATTGATTGCCAGATAGAAGCGACAACCAAAGAGGGCCCCAGGCGTCTGCAACTGCCACTCATCGTATGATTTTAACTCTCCCCCTCTGTAAGTTTGCATTATTTTCTTCTTCTTGTTGTTGTTACCTAAAGAAATCTACCCTCCCTCCCCCTCCAAAAAGCCTCCTAGAAATTCGAATACCTTTGTTGATTTGGTATTCGATGTATAAATAGCTAAGAAGGGTTAATGCATGATTAATAGGTGTTTTATTAAAATGGTTAATCTGTGATTATAGAGTCAAAAGGATCAATGGATTTCTTATAATCATGGCTTAAAATCATCCTTAGCACCAATGTTTATGGGCTTAAAACCCTGGATAGGGCATTTGGAGGACCTGGGGGGTCTCCTGTTAACTCCTTCCAACTCTTTTGTCACGTGAAGTGTGACTGTTCAGATGGAGAAAAGTCAGCACGGGCCTGCACATTCTGTTATGGTTACCATCCACCTTATTATTGATGGGTATTAAAATTGTCACACCTGAGTGACAGAAAAGGGAAATGGAAAGCAGGAGAAACTGGGGATGCAGCTGGATAAATGCTCTTTGTTATAATAGTCAGCAGCACCTGAGTGGAGCAAGGCTGGGGCATGGCCAGGCTGTGTCTGATCCATTGGGTGCCTCTGCAAAGCAGCAAAGGTTGGCCAAGCATCGCCCATCATAGCCTGGCTCCTTCTCTAAGCTGCACACCAGGGTGAGGTGGGAGGATTCCAGCCTTGAACAGAGGTGAAGCCATGTGCACGTGCCAGGCATGAGGCAGTGTGCCAGTGGCCAGGGAGGATTTGCCCAATGCCACCCGAGTCACCTCAGCCCTGTGGGCTGCTTTTCTGGCAGCTGGATGGTGGTGGGTCCGCCCAACCCTTTGGGATGCCTGTCCCAAGCTGCTGTTTGGTAACTCCAGGAGCACCATGACAAATCCCAGAGACGCTGAGCTGCCGACCCCCAGAGTGAGGTCTCTGCAGGAGGAGGTGCTGTTTAGACAGGTTGACACGGGAGCATCTGAGCCAGCCCAGGCAGGGGGAGTGCAGCCCCCCTCCGCCCCCTCACTGCCTGACACAGCATCCTCTCCTCCAGCAGAGCAGAGATCCAGAGGTCATGCAGGGGGTCTGTGGTGCAGCCCGGACAGCAATGCAGAGCACTGCAAGAGCAGCTGGCGCTCGCAAGTGTTTCCTGAGTGATTTTGGCAGCCTTGGCTGTGGGTGTTGGCTACACCACTCATGCAGTAGAGACCTAGACCCCCTGCCTAGTGAGCAGGGCAGATGTTGGTGTGCTGGAACCAGTCCTGGTGGCCTGAAACCCCTCCCCGTGTCTCCATTTCTCCCCCTCAGGTGCACTTGTGCCACTTTTGTGCAGCCCCTGGCACTAAAAGGCTGCCCAAGGTTGGAGACTCTCACTCAGAGGCTGCTGGGAGCTGGTGCTCTCTGATGATTTGGCCAAGCAGAGTTACTCTGCTGCAGCCCCCCTCCCTCACTCCCTTGCCCTGCATGAGGGCTCAGCCCCACTCCCCACCAGCTCTGCTCCCTGCCCAGCCCCACAGCCCAGGCCAGCCAGCAGGATTCAAACCAGTCAAGGTGAAATAAAGGCAAGGTCATCCTGTTACTTTCTCTTCCCTGCCTGTGCTGCACTCAGCGGCTTCAGGCTGGTTTGAACAACTCCCGCCTCACAAGAAACCCCAAATTTGCCCCATCCAGCTGGCACGTGTGTACCTGGCACAGGGATCTCAGCCTGCTGGGAGGATATTGCTGCCTCCACCTCCCACCCCCACCAGTGCTCTGCGTGGGGTTGGGCAGAGATTTTCCAGACTCCCTGCATCCAGCCCTTTCCATCCCTGTCTCATTGCTTATTTCTGGGCTATTATGTTCGACAGGGAGAATTTGTTTCTGTCCGGAGCAGATCCCCGGACAGTCTCAAACCTCTGAGGATTTATCATCTTGAGCTTTTGTTTGTGGGTCTCCAGGACCCTCTGCCCCACAGCCAAGCCCAGATGTTTCTCTGTCTCCTCCATGGAGCCTGCTGGCCCCCAGCAGCACTGACCCTTCTCTTCCCCGATGGGTGTCCCGTCATGGAGCTTCCCCACACCCTGGTAACCTACGTGCATGCAAAGGCTGCTGCTGGGGGCAGGATGCTGCAGTCACAGAAGCAAAGGACACATCCGTCCTACCTACCAGGAAGGTGATGGCCGTGGCTCTTTCTGGCTTTGCTTTCCAGGGCTGCCAAGGGAGGTGGCCCAAGGCAGAGCACACTGGGCTCCCAGCACAGGAACCTCCTGGGATCCTTAGATCATGTGCAGCCCACCCTGGGACTGGTGGAGGAAGCCTGGGCCTTTCCCCTTGCAGCCCCCAGTTTGCATCCCTGCTTGCCTCCCTGCTCCAGCAGCTAAGCAGCTGGGAGGGCTGGGCACAAGCCAGGTGTGACCTCCCTTGCTTGTCTCAGGGGCCAGCAGGGACGTACCCTCCTGTCTAGTACAGCTGAAACTGCAGCAGCCGCCTGTTCTGAGTGACAACAGGGTGACAGTGGGGCAACTCTTCATCTGAGCAGATGTTCAACTGCCCTGTGACCAGGGTGGGGAGTTTAGGGTCCTTCCCAACAGGTTCAGGTCTATCAGGACAGAGCTGTTGACTGGCAACTGGGGTTGTTTCCAAATCACCACCACTGCCTGCTTGTCACCAGCGCACTGTTCACTCTCATCCTGTCCCAGAAGCCACTGTGTCAGTGACAGAAAGCTGCTCTGGAGGGCAGGGCAGTGTGACAGAGAGGGAAAGGAGTGCAGGGCTGGTCCACCAAAGCACTGCCCCTGCAGCCCCATCCCCTCCCTGGCTGCCCACATTCCTCTGCAGCAGCGCCAGGAAGGGGGGACCAACCTTTGGCATGTTTATTGACACTCCCTGAGTTCATACTGTGACTCTACAATCTTTCCCTGAGATTATTAAGAATTAATTGATCACTTTTATATTCCCCCCGATACCCGGTGCTGCTTTGCGACAGGCGGCAGGAGGAGGGAAGGGAGGCGGGAGGAGGGTGGGGTGTGTGTAAAAAACACACTGATAAATGTTAATTACTCTTTTACAGCCCTTGTCAAATTCCAGAGCAAGTCGTAAATTCATTAAACTCTAACGGATTAAGCACATGCAGCTTATTTAGTCGCCATAAACAAGATCATTTGGATGTTGATTTTCCCCTTTTTATTGCTGCAGCAGAAAAGGGGAAAAAAATCAGATGAGGGAAGCAGTTGGTGGTTACGAGGGAGTCAGAAAAGTTTGGATTTATTTCATATCTTGTTTCCTTGGTCTGTGGCAGCCCTTTGTAGTGTATCAGCCCTTGGGTTGTGCCTGGGCAGTGTCTTTCCAGGAAGTCTGGCCATCCAGGAGCCGTGTCCATACCCCAAGTGACGTGGACAGCCCTGGGACGGAAGGGCCATGCTGTACAAAGGGTATCCATGTCCTCTCCATGCTCCAGCGATGCCTTTGTAGTGCTGAGGCTCTTAAAGACCCAAGCAAGACCTGGATGAGCAGAGATGGGATGCTTGAAGGCCTTTCAGTGATGTTTTTGGTTGTGATTGCTGCTCTGCTCTCCATCCTGCTGGGGGGTCTCCAAGGGTAAGTTGTCTCCAGCAAGATTCATCCAAGCCTCTGGGGTGCAGGAGTCTGCCCTCAGCCACTCTGCAAAGGACTGTGCAGGCCAAGTTAGCATAGAAGCAGTTCTGCTCAGTCTGGGATGTTTCAGCTCGTTGAATGCTATCCCCAAAGTGCTGACTGTGCCCAAGTGAGTGAGATGACCCCTATCAAACCCAGCCAAGAGCGAAAGGAGAGAGGAAAGGGAAGTCATGCTGTTGGGCAGGGACATGGTGCCTTTGGCTGCTCTGAACACGGGAACGTGGCCCAAGGTCTGCCAACCCGCCCGGTGAGCTTGCCATCCTCTGCTTGCCTGTGTTAATAATCTGGGCTGACCTCCTGAGCTGTGGGAGTGGTGGAAGGAGAATGAGAGGAGGGTCATGGAGATTAATTAATACTCAGGACTCTAATTACAAGTTTCTTCAACACTGGACTTCTAATGAGGAACAGGCGCTGAGGCAGCCCTGAGTCTTGCTGCCCCCCAGCTGGCTCTGCTGAAACACCTCCTGCTGCCTTGCAGGAGTGGTTTTACTGGGAAAGGGATAGCAATTAGCCCCTGGGCACCAGCATCTCCCACTGCAGCTCTGGGGCTCCAGGCTGTGTGTCCAGCGAGTTGCCACACTGATGCATAACTCTGTCCATGCCTTGGGCTGAGGGTTGGAGACCTGCTGCCATCCTTAGCACGCCCAGCTCCCTGCCTTGGTCCAGTGGGCCAAGAGGAGGAGGTGGCCTGGGGGAGATGAGGGCTTTGGTGTGTCGGAGCCTGGCTCTGTGCAGTGGAGGGTGCTCTGCAGTGTGGTGCTGGCAGGAGCCGTGGCACTGCTGGTTCTGTGGTGCTGGTCACGGCTCTGCTTCTCCAGCATCTCACAGCAAGGCTGTGCTCACCAGGAGCTGCAGGCAGCCATGCACTGCAGGCAGCAGAGGGAACTCTAAACACCTCACTGGAGCTTGCTTCCTGGCTGCTGCCAGAAAAATTTCGGGCTTCTGCTTTAGAGTCCTTGGCAGCTCTTCACCTAAAGGAGGTGACCTGGGCCCAGGAGGGGTGGCTGACTTCCTCCCACCCCATCTTAGCCCATCTCTGAAACTGGTACACACCCAGAAGGTCTGAGCTGTGAGTACATTCCTAACTGCCCCAGCCCTGCTCCCCTCTGCGTTTGCCCCTTGAGGGGCAGAGGGAAGGAGAGGAGCTGCCAAAGCGCTCAAGTAGCAGAGCAAGGAGCTGCCAACCTTCAGAGCCCCATTGCCAGCAAGCATTTCCCTCCCTCAGCCCTTGCGTGGAGTACAATGCGCACAGATGCCAGCAGAAGCATCTCTGCCCATCAGATCCCTCCGTGCTTTCCGGCTGTGGGGAGCTGCCCTCTGGAGATCTCCCTGGGGTTCTGAGTGCAGCCGGGGCATCCAGGGGTTAACGGAAGGAGCACGTCCCATGCTAAGCAGTAGCTAACAGCCACCAGCTAATAACTTTATGGCTTCAAAGCAGGGCATTTATCATGCTGAAGTTTGTTTATGCAGAAGTTATATAGCGCATTATACCAGCACTGTGTTTGGCTGATAAATTCTCTGTGACAAGCGAGGCTACCAATGGGGACTCACCAAGTCCAAAAGACCAGTAGCTTTTTCCTGAACTCTGCTTTTCGAGATAAGGGTGTTTTTTCCCTCTTTTGTTTTGCAAGGAGGAAAGAAAAAAATTAGACAACCTGTAAACTTGAAAAAAAAAAAAAATAAGATGGAGACTCGGATAAGTTGCCCAGTGCCGTGATGCCCCAGGGATAAAGAGCAGAAGGTCCTGGTCCTGGTGATGACCAGGTGAGCTGTGTTGGCAAGTGATGCTCATGGGCCTGTGGCCTCATTGGGCATGTACTGAGTGAGCACTGACAGGCTCAGGGTGTCTCCAGGAACAGCCTATCTCAGTCCTGTCTGCATTCATCGAGGGTGTTTTTTGGGTTTTTTTTGTTTGTTTTTTTTTTGTTGTTAGCAGGTGCTCTGGCAGCTCTCTGTTTCTGCACAGCGTTTCTAAAATTGTAGCATTTGTCACTATTTTGAGGTTGCGCATGTGTGCAATTTGTTACTGCTTTGACACTGCTGCTGTGTTCCCCTTACCCCTTGCTCTGGGTTCAACTGCTTTAATCCCACTAATAATAATGACCTTCACATTTCTGGCTTGCTCTATCACAGGAGCCAAGCCCACTTCGCAAACATTAACAAGCTCGGCCTCCCAACTCCATGCAAACATGATAGGTCAGGATTATTTTTCCTGCTGCAGTGGTGGGGAAACTGAGGCATAAAGCAAGGAGCATGCTAACCTGAACCCATGCAGAGGAGCACCCTTTGCTTGAACCAGTAGACCTCACCCTGCTCCAGTTTGGAGCAGTTTGGAGCAGGTCTCACCTCTGGAGCAAGACCTGAGGCTGGTGGGATGCAGTGGGACGAATCCTGATGCCAGGAGCTACCTCTGGAGTGCCACTGAGGGTTCTTGAGGCAGCAGCTGTTTGTTCCTGCTGGGGAGCGGGACACACACTGTCGGGGTTATGGTGTGCCAGCTCATCCTGGCCTTTTCCTGTGGAGCCATGCCCACCGTGCTTGTCCCCTGCCCTGCTGCAACAAGCAGAAAGCCCCGGCCATGGTGCAGCGTGCAATGCCCAGGCAGTGGGTATGTGGGTGCCCAGCTCCCTGCACAAAACATGCTCTGATGTGTGCCTGCAGGGGCTGCCCAGTGAGGGCATCTCAGTGCATTTACCTGAGCGCACACTCAGGTGTGCATAAGCACGGGTCGATGAGTGCACTGGGTGCATCTCCATCTCCAGTGCTGAGCTGGGATCCGTCCCTGGCTGCCCATCCACACGGCCATCCCTGCACACATGGCCATCCCAGACTGTGCATCTCGGGCTGCATCCCTGTTGCATGCCCAGCTGTGTACCTGTGCCGGCCGTGGGTCTGCATCGGTGCCTGCGTGCAATGGCCCCTGCAGGCTGTAAATACTGGCAGTGTGGCGGGGAGGTTGAGCGGTTTATGGCTCAAGGTCAGGCCCGTGAATCATAAAAAGGTGTCGGAAGGAGCATTAACTCCTAGCCTTCGCTTGGTCTCTGTGTGGTTTCAGGCGGGGCCCCGAAGGCAGTGATTAAAGGGTGCACCTTCCCCTTTCAGTTTTACGGTAAAAGGAAAGCAGTAAATTAGAAGCCCACAGGCTGGGGCAGGCCAGGTCCCACCAGCACAACAGCTAAGCGAGTGCTGCCGTGCGCCCCGAGACTCCGCCGCTGGCTCTGCGTGCCCCCCAGCACAGCCCCCACACAGCCCCTTGCCGCGGCAGTCCCTCTCTGAGGAGCGGTGTCCAGCATGTGGTGGGTGTGTCAGGAACATCCCTCCATCCTTGCCCAAGCACAGTTTGGGGTGACCAGGACTATTCAGTCCCACTCACCCCACAGAACAGCAGCACCTCTTGCTCTGCACTTTTTTATGACTCTGGCTGTAATTAACTCCAGTAATAAATTTTTTTGAATCCAAATAGATATAATTAACGTTTAATGCCCCTGTTTTCTTGCGAATTGTCAGGACTATTAAGAGCTGAGTATTGATTGAAGAGGCATATGTTTCTGCTGCTGATGTGGGACTGCTGAGACAGAGGCAGAGAGCCCTGATAAAATGGTTGGGTTCTGTCCCATATCTGGACCTGAGGACAGTGAGTTGAGGCTGGGGAGAGTTGGGGCAACGTCCAGAACTGCAGGGCTGACCCTGGCCTAGGGAAGCATGGAGGGAGGGATGAAGGTTGTCTTATATTTTCCCACCACTCAGCTGTAGGTACTCTCCAGCGCTGTGCCCTTTGGTGAGCACTCGGTCATGGGGCACTGCTGCCAGCATATGCTCTAAACTCGCCATCTCCTGGAGAAGGGCTTTCAGGGACAGAGGTGTGAATACACCCTGTTCCACTCTCATACCAGATCCTGCAGCTGACCCAGCTTGCAGCTGACCTGGCACCCTGGCTCGTAACCACCACCATCTGCCAAGAGACACAGGAAACAACACCTTCCCTGCGCTGCTGCTGCTGTAGCCAGTCCTGATAAGGCCCTGTATGAAGGGCTAGGCCACTGCCAGACTGATTTATCCCAGCTCCTGACAGGGCCAGTGCACATCAGCCCCAGGATCACTGCAGGTACTGCAGCCCTCCTAGCCCTGGTTTCCAGTGAGAAGCTGGTGCTGGGCAGAATGAAGAATGCAATCACATGCTGTGCCCCTGTCCCTAAGCTGGACTGAGCATTAGATGTCTCTGAGGAGGAGAGAAAGGGAGCCTTGCAGGGTGCCAGTCAAGAAAATACTTCTCCTTTCCCTTAAAAAAATATGCTTTTTCCCCTGGGGAATGGCATTGCGGAGCCCTGGAATTGACGCAGCTGCCAGAGGTGATGGATGGTGCCAGCTGATGGAGCAAAGCGGGTCAGCAGAGCAGAAACCAGCAGGCACAAAGAGAGAGCATCCCTGCTAACCAAGGCAGGCGGTGACACCCTGTGCCAGGGCTGGGCCCACAACAGCCCCCTCTCTGTTGGGCTGGAGAGTGGGCACAGCTGGAGTACCTGGGGTGCCATGCTGCGATGCCCCTGACTGCACCCGCCAACAAGAAGGGCCTTTCTTCATCTCCACACAAGCCCTGATTGTTCAGATGCTTCCCCTGCCACTGCCTTGTGCTTTTGCCTTTCCCAGAGATGGTTCTGGGAGGAAATGGAGGATTTGCAACATCTGCATGACCAGAACTGCTGGGACTTCAAGGTTTCAAAAGGAACTGAGACTTCTCGTGTGAGTCCAGACCAGGTTGTCTTGGTCCCCCCAGCAGCTCTGGACCAGGACATGTCAGTTCCCTCAGCACCTGTGCTGCGCAAGTTGTGGGCTGTGCAAGCCCACAACCCACCCTGTCTCAGTTTCCCCACCAGTGGCTGAGGTCCCGCTTCACCTTTGCAGGTGTGCAACAAAGAGTGGGTGCCTGCATTTGAGCCAAGGCACCCCCAAAAACTGGGGAGCTGCACTGCCAGCTGCCCAGGGCAGTTGTGCTGCCAGGTCCTCTGCCTTCCCTCTAGGCCATCTCACAGATGAGAAAGGGGAAACAGAAATGTGGAAGCCTGGGCTGGTGTGAGTATCGGAGGGCTCTCCAAAAAGGGATCTGATCACCTTTTTTAGTCTGGTGGGAGGGACTGAGTTTTTCTAAATGGTGGAGGCAGTGGCTGCAGACAAAGACCAAAAGACAAGGCAGCTATGTAAAATCAGCCAAAATGTCACTGAAACTTGTGTGCAGTCTCTGTTTGCTCTGAGAGACACACAGAGAGTCTCTGGGCAGGGGATGGGACAGCAGCTTGCAGTGATGCCAAGGGGTTGCTGGTAATTTTGCTGTAGCTGGGGCTTATAGACATCCACTCCAGCCTAGAAGCCCCTTGCTCTGCCAGCAGGAAATGTCTTCTCCCCAAGCATTGTCCCCATTAGCCACTGATGGGGGGGCAGGATGTGTCCCCCTCAGGCGTGGGTGTGTGGGTAGGAGCAGGAGGAGATCTGAACAAAGGCAGGCCACGCTAAGCTGTAGGAAGCAAGAGCTCTTTGGAAGGCTGGAGTAAAACAGCATGCAGTGAGCCCCAGGTTTGAGACTCGGGACTGCAGGATTCTCCTTGTCTCTCTTGTGGGGTCAGCAGGATCTTCACCTTCCTTTCACCCAAGCATAAGGAAGAGAAGAAGCTCCTGCCTCAGCTGGGAGGCCATGCTTTTTTCTCAGATCTCCTTGGACAGAGGGTTACAATGCCCTCCAGGGGTGCAGAGCTGCACTGCCCCTCCTGCAGCCTGGGGATACTCAGCAGGTCTCCCCAGAGGTGTGGAAGGAGCCCAGGCATCCTGGCTCTGATCCCATGCTCTGTCTCCAGCTGAGGGATGTATGCTGGCTGAAGCTGCTAGGCTGTATCTCTGGAGGGATCTGAACCCTGAACTGTCATCTTCGCTCTCCAGAAAACCCAGCTGCTGAGTCCCTGTGAGTCCCTGTGCAGCGCCGACTGCTGCTCCAGCAGAGGAGGAGGAGGAGAAGTGCAGGAAAGGAGCTCAGCTTCAAATCGATCCTGAGCACTGCGATAAGAATCTCTTATCACCCTTGTCACTGTAATGGCTGGGACTGAAATGCTGGGCTGGTAAGAGTCGGGTTGTTGCAGATCAGAGGTGAAGAGGAGACAGGGTACAGCAGGGAGCTATTGTGGCTCTGGAATGAGGTCCCTGCTTGCTCTCCAGTGACGCTCTAAACCAGCTTTCTTTTTCCAGCCTTAGGGCTGCCCCCAGCTTCTTTCCCCAGCTCCTTCCAAAGAAGAAGAGCTCCTGGTGGCACAGATGAAACGCAGTGAAGGAATGAGTCCAGCTCATCCAGACCATGCTTGGTGGTAAGGGGCACACAGAAGAGCAGTCCTGGGGGCTGAATATTGCCAGGGGAGACCAAGAGTGAAAGGAAGAACTGAGAAGTTCATGCTCACACGTCTGCAGCTTCCTCCGGCCTCTTCCTACCTTGCCCTGAGCCAGGCTCAGCTCCATCGCTTTAAGGGGTGCAGCACAGGAACCTGGGTCCCCAGAAGCCAGTGGAGCTGACAGGGATCTGGCAGGGATTTCCAGGCCTATGGGAATTCCCTCTGTACCCGTTGCTGTCCAAAAGCAATGGGTAAGGGAAAGGGAGCTGCTATGCTGATGTGCTCCAGGTGGTATTAGACTACATAGTGCTAGCACTGATACCCTCATCTGCAAGAGACTCCCCGGGTGCCCTGCTGCATGTTCTGCCTTTAACCCCTCACGCTTCTTCCCTGCATTTATTAACAACTGTTGATTGGGATTCCAAGGTCGTCAAGCCCTGCAGTGGTGCAGATAAAATCTAAGGCTGCTTCAGTCCCCTGCATCTCTGGCCCCACCAATCCCCTTGTCTATCTACAATCTCTCTCCTCCTGCTAAGCCTTTCCATGGCAGACAAGCCCCAGAAGGTTAAACAGCAGCAAGGCCGCTTCTCTGTCCTCCGTCAAGAACCGTGCAGCTGGGGGACGTGTCAGCTTTCCACCCTGTCACCCGGTTCCTCTTTGCAGTGGCTGTGTGGGATGCCCTGCTGGCAGGTGGGGATGGCCAGGCAGGGACCTCAGTACTGAGGAGACAACACTTCCAAAAGGCTTCCTGAGGGTCTGCAACTGCCTGGGAGGTTTTGTAGCTGGTTCCACACTAGTGGTGTCAAATAAAAGCCTTCTTGAAAGATCCCACGAGCTCCCTGCACATGAGTGCCCTGCTATTGGGAGCTCTTAGCCAGGGTGAGGTGCCCCAGTGCATGGCAGAGCTGGGGACTTGCACAGCAGGGGCTTTGTTGGGCCCAACGATTGTTCTGCTGGAGAGGACAACTCTAGCCAGGGACTAGTTTTTCCTATCACAGACCAGATCCAGGTTTCATGGCTGCTTGGTGGTCAGGGAACTGGCCCACCACTCTCAAGAGGCACTTTAGGACTTGCACATTTAATTCCAGGAGGAAAAGTGTCATGTCAAGAGAAATTGGCCCCACCAGAGGATTTATTAATTTCTCCTGCCCTCTGCCTCCTGACAGGGGCTGTGCTGAAATCCTCAGAGTCATCTCGCTAAAGCCAAGGGGAGCTTAGTGCTTAAATGGTTTTCACTTCACAGTGAAGTTTAGTGCTTGTCAACAAGTCTGAGGTCTTGCCAGGGAGTCTCAGCAAAAGAGAGAAGCAGGGAGACAAGGACAGCAGGCGCCAGTGCTGGGAAGGGGGGAGCACATGAGCCAGAGGTACAAAGCACCTGCATACATGGGAACATCACATATCCAGCTCCATGTATCCCCACTAGAAAATTTGGCTGCCCCACACTCCAGCAAGAGTTGCATTTGGCCCAGCTCTTAAATTTAAACCTCATGGAAAAACCTTTCTTTAAACATCACTAATGTGGAAAAGCAGAGCTGGCCTGTAGTTTTCAAGCCCTTGCTTTTGGAGGCTCTTGCAGAAATAGATGTTCACATATATTTTGTGTGCTGTATTCACCAGGATGCTTTTCCTGCTGAGGCAAGCCTGGAGCTGGTGGTGCTGAACACTGTTGCAGTAACGTGCTGGCTCTGCAGATGGGGATAGCAGAGCTCAGAAACTAAACCCAGCTCCACATGCCACCGAAAAAGCTTGCCCTGCCTGGGGAGGACAAGGAAGACACCCTCACCTCCTCAGGCATCCCAGCTGCCCTGCTGGGTGGAGAAAACCTTAAAGTAATTTTATTTCCTTTTGGGGAGCTGGATTTCCTGGGTATGAATTAGTTTGAGCATAGCTCAGTTCAAGCTCTGGGACCCACATCTGACACAGTGTGAGGCAGTGCCAAAGTCTGGAGGCCATGCACTCTGTGGACTCCTGGGAAGCCACCCCGCACCTTGGGGGCAGCACAAGGAGCAAGGAAGCACAGATAGCAGGGCAAGCTGTCCCCACCATGGTCATGCTGCAGCAAGAGCAGCCCCCAAGCCACCTGCTCCTATGGGATCTGTGGGTGCCAGTGGGTGGCTTGAGTCAAACATTTGAGCAGGTTTTGGAGAAGAGCTGGGTAGCTTTATGGGCAGCGATAGTACTTACAGCCCTGAGGTGCTGATCCACAGGGAAGGGAGAGCCCTCTTCAGCAAAACCAAAATTGTGACAATATCTGGAATCCAGCTTTTCCAAAGGCAGGATTGGCCCCATCCTTTTATTGAAGCATCCTTGCTGCTGCATGATGCCCCGTGAGTCTGTGGGTCAATCACACCTGGCACAGTGAGCATTCCTATGCTGGTGAGGTCCAAACTCACCTGGTGTAAATTCATACTTCTCCATGAATTCATTTTCATGGGAAGTGTCGAAGATTTATTTTCCTTGCCTCACTCCGTGGCTTTACCCTGACATCCACATAACTACTTTCCTTGGCAGCTTCCCTGCCTGATAGGCAGCTCTGCACACACCCCGTGCTGTTTTCCCATCACCTGCCATGGGGCCCGTATGTTTTCATTTAGTCAACATAGGGAAAAGCTGTAAAACATATGTCTGCTTCCCAAGGAGAGAGAAAAAAATGACTCCAACAGCTTGGTCCAGTTAACAGCTTGGGCTCTTGACTCCGCAGTTGGCTTTGCAGGCACTTTGTTTCATGCTGCACGTTAGCTGGCTCCCATCTCTGGTTGCTCCAAGGTGTGCGTCTGTGGGGAGGGATATCTGGGGGCAAGGAGGTTTGTGGGGAGAAGGACGCCCCCAGGATCTCGGGGAGCATGGTGGGGCTGTGCTGCCCCCTGAGAGCAGGCAGGCAGGAGCACTTTCCACCCCACCCTTTGCAGGCTCCTGCCAGCACAGCTCCCCATCCATCCCATACATTTACCTAACGCTAATGAGACGTATTGATTGGAATGATGGGATTTGTAAAGGTCGCAGGGTTAAAGTACATAAAACCAGCCTTTCTGGAGCTGCAATATCAGGGCCGATGGGTCTGGTGGGAGAGATTAAAGGCCTCGTGCTGCAAGAATGGAGAGAGCTGACAGCAATTACATTTCAGATGTGTGCATAGTTATAACCCCCTCTCCTTGCAAGACAGGCAACCACGTCCCCACCACTGAGGACCAGGTCTTCAACATCCCCCATCTCCCTTTCAAAAGCAAGATCTCAGTAGAGCAGATCAGGGAATGAAAGAATGAGAAAATGTGAAAGGGAGAAAGAGAGAAAGATCAGAGACCCCAATGGACAGGTCCTGCCCAGCCCTGTCCCTCTGGTTTGTGTCCCTGTTTTGGGCTTCCCAGTGGAGTTGTTGTGGCACTGCCGTTTGCTAAAGTTGGTGAAAGTGAGCTCTGAAAACACCATGGTCCCTTTTGTTAGGGCAGGACTCCCACTACTGGTAATGAGATCATCTGGCAGGTCATTAGGGATCTCTGTCCTCTGGAAAGGTTCACGTTCAAGGGCTGGAGGAGTAAAGATCCCCAGAAGCACAAATACAGATGGCTGGAGGTTTGTCTCAGATCAGGGTTAACAGGTCTTAGAGTAAGAGACAAATAAATCTGGACATCACTTTTTCTAGAGGTGTTTCTCAGCCGTATGGGAACACACACTGGAGCTCTGTCTCTTGTGTTCTGCTCTGCGCTGTATCCATAAAAGTTGGTTTCTAAATCTTCAGAGCCAACCCAGCTCTGGTGGAGCCATCTTACTCCATTATCCCTCCTTGCAGGTCCCCCATCTCTACACCACGTGTTTTTTCCTTGGGCCAAAACAGAGGAGCACAGGCAGGAGAGTTGTACCACCTGAAGGTGGTGTACTTTTAACATTGCAGGTTCTTGCAGTGGTTATGAGGTGCAGGGGAGTAAAATGTGCCTCAGGGTCTTTGCTGGGTCTCCAGAGGAAACACATAGAGACACAAGCTAGGTTTAGGGATGTGCTGTGTTAAGGATCAGTGTTGACAATATCACTGGGCACAGAAAGAGCTGAATTATCTCCATGACTGACCTTCATTAGCCCAGCTCCAGACAGGAGGAAGCTCAGCTCAGGGACCTTTCAGCCCCTGCTCATCTTGACTTCACATCACCCACCATTCCTCTCACAGCAGGATTAACACCAGAGGCACCTGGGACTCAGGAAGCCCGGCTCCATCTGGCATCACACCAAGCCAAGAACATGAGCAGGGGCTGCATTCCCCCGGAAGGAATCCTAGAAGGGAAAAGAAGCCATTTACCATGCAAGGAAAAAGGCACATTGCTCTCTGGTAACTGCAGCTCTCAAACTCACAGCCTTTGGCTGGTGCCAGGGCAGGACTTAGCACATGGAGTGAAGAACCAGTCTTCACAACTCCTGCAGGGCACTTCTGCACAGCAACATTCCCCTGCTGCCCACGCACATGTGCTGGAGGTTTAAATCGTTCCCTGAAGCCCTGCCAAAAGGACTGCCCTGGGAGGCAGGGACTTCCCCAGTGCTGCAGCTCATCACCAGGCACTCACCCATGCAGCTTGGTCTCAATTTATCCCTCCCACGCACTCTCTTTCCCTCTCAGATGGTAATGAGTGGTTTGCACTGGGAACTAAATGAAGTTGATTGCCCACTGGTGTCTGCCATTAGTGGTAATTAGTTAAAACATCAGAGTATAAACAGTAAATTGGCTCTAATAATTAATACTAGCACTCAAGCATATGAGAGACACAGAGACTGGGAGAGAATCAGCAGCAAGCTTGTAAAATCAGCTGGGGCTGCTTTAATTAAAAAAGAAGGAATGTAAGTAACACAGTATTGGAAAAAGGACAAAAGCCATCAGGATCCTGCTTGTTAGGAGTGTGTTCGTGTCTCCTCTGGAGTGCAGCCGGGCTGAGGACTCACCTCAAGCCTCATACCTACAGTGCAGAGGTTGCTGTATCTCTGACATGCTGGGGCACTACTTAGTGATGAGTTTTAGCCTTGTTGCCAGTAACCTGGGGCAATAGGGAGGACTGTTACATGTGAATGTGCTCCTACAGATGTGAGGATGAGGCAGACAGGTGAGATAATCTCATGGGATTTTTCAGGGGAGATCTGCTTGGATCAGAGGGGCTGGTTTATTCGGCTGCTCTCTGCTTATTATAGGCACCATCCTCTTCTCTTTCCTTCAATGACAGATTTGGCCTGAGGTACCTTTTGGGGAACAAGGGGTGGCGGATAGGTCATGGCAGGGAAGGTTGGCTTTACACTTAGAATATTTTTTTTTCCCCACAGGTTTTGCCAACCTGCATCCTGCCCCTTCTTCCAGCCCCCTTCTTGCCCCTGTGCACCTCCCCTTGCCCTGGGAAGGCAGAGGCTTCCCACAGCTCTCCCTTGGCAGAAGCACCTTTGCCCCTGAATGCCTTTAACATTTTATCTTAGCAAAAACAAAAAAACCAGCATAAAGCAGTGATACTGGTGGTGCTGGGGTGGTGCTGAGCACTTGGGGCTCCTGGTGAGGGGTTACGGTGTGGCCCTCCCTGCCAAGGCAGGTGAGCTGGCCATGCCCCTCGCAGCCCCTGGCTCGGGCAGAGGTGGCAGAGCAGCGTTTGGGGAGGAGGGGAAGGCTGCATGTATATTGCTATTAATCATCCCCACGTACGTTAACCATGCTAATGTCCTAAGTGACAATAGCCCATCTCAGCTCATGATTTAGGGTCTGTGAACGGAAGCTGGGCTCCTGGGAGTAAATGCGTGAATCCTCCGCTGGTACTAAACCTTCTAATAAATCTAACGCACACCAAAAAGCCCTGGGCACTAAATCCCAGAATCCGGTAATTGAAACCCTTACAGCTCTCAGAAAAAGGTAACCGGTGAGTGGAAGTGAGTGTATGTTTTTACAGAATATATATCCTATCTGCACCTGATTATCTCCAGCAGAGACAAAGGAAACCTGGTGCCTCCTCATAAAGCACCTTGTTCCACAGACTTTAGATAATACCTTTGAAAATAGGAACCAAGAAGCCTCGTGCTGCAGGGGCTGACGCTGTGCTCTGCAGACGAGTGGGCAGGAACAAGGAGCTGAGGCTCTTTGCTGGTTCCCACTGCTGTCCCAGCTGTTGGCAAATGCCCCTGGGACTGTGGGAGTCCATCTGCCTGCTGCCCTGGACTGTCGTGCCTTGGTGTCATGGGGTTCCTTGGGCTGGCACAACTGGAGAAGTCACCGACCCGGCCTGGTTCAGGTGTGCAGTAGGCTGTTAGTACTGACAGGAACATTTCTGAGCTGTCTCTGCCCTACAAGATGTAGGGGCAAAGGAAGGGCAGGAC
This sequence comes from Bombycilla garrulus, assembly GCA_013400315.1. NCBI lineage: Eukaryota > Metazoa > Chordata > Aves > Passeriformes > Bombycillidae > Bombycilla > Bombycilla garrulus. The sequence goes on along the minus strand of VXBU01018457.1, from coordinate 120,818 downwards.
ATTCTGTGGGGCTCAGCATCCCAGCTGATGTGGGGTGGTGCAGGGTGGGTGAAGATTTTACCCCAGCAGCTGGGTCTCCACTACAGGGAGCAGCTGGCCAAGCAGAAGCCGCAGTGCAGGTCTGATCCCACCTCTGAGAGCAGAGGCACTAGTATGTCCCTGTTGTGGCAGCAATGAATTTGGCATCCCTCCCACGGCTGGTGTGTTTCTGATAGCCAGTGCTGAGGCTGTTTATCGTTTTGTTTACTAGAGAAAAGATCATGTTGGTGTTTTATTCTGCTTTTAATCTCTGTTACAGACCACTCTGTAATGCCTTGGCAGGGGACTTAATAAATATAGTCATTTGGATAATGAATGGTGATGATAAAGGCAAGCTGGAGGGAGGGTGCAGAGGAGAGATGCTGCACTGGGCACCTGGTGGCGTTTGGAGGCAGGAGGATCATGTCCTCTGCAAGGTCCCACAGCCCCAGCTGGTGACTGGACACAGGGGTTGCCCAGAGCTTTCCCAGTTCCGCATTTTTCGTTGTGTGAGGAGGGCTGAGGCTGGCAGGGATCAATGCAGACCCCAGTGTCCTGCCTGGCAGGAACCACGAGCCTGTCACCCACTGGGGGTGGGGTGTCTTGTGTCCCCGAACCCTGAAGAGCTGGCAGCTGTTTATGCATGCTGCAGCACCATTTCATGCAGCACTTCTGTAGGGTGGCTTTCTGTGGGACATTTCTCAGAAATGAGAGAATTGAGACTTTTATTCACTCTCTCCCTGCCTTTCACTTTACTGCTGCCTGACTGTCCCTCTGTATTACCGTGGATCATCCCTGCAGCTCCTCTTGCCATCTCCCACCCATCAGAGTCCTGCATCATTCTGGCCATGCCTCTGCACACCAGCACAGCTGATTTAGAGTGAGCCAGTGCTGGGCTGCAAATGAGCTGTGCTGGCTGCCCACCCACATCTCCCATCCCAGGGCACTGGGACTGTCCCCTTGGGACAAAAACAGGACTGCCATTGCCTTTCCTCTTCCTCCCTACCAAACCTGTGGGGAGCCTGAGCACCCTCATTTCTCAGGTCACCGCTTGGCTAATGGTCTATTAATTTGTTCAGTTGTCCCCTGTGAGGCAAACTCAATTTCTGGCTGAGATTCCTCCCTGGCTGTCGGCGCGGTGATGGATAGGACGAGTGGCTGTCACCGCCAGCCCCGGCGCCCGCTCAGCACGCCGGGCACCCGCTCGGCTCTGCCCGCACCCTGCCGCGGCTCCGGCGGGACCAATCTGCCGCCTCGCGCCCAAGGACCTGTCTCTGGAAATGAAAAATGACAGAAATATTTAAGGACAAATAAGGTTTACAAACCCAATTTAAAATTATTATGGAAGGCCCCGGCTGCAGATGGGCCCAAGCTGATTCGTGGTGGCAATCAAATCGAATTTCCTTATCGTTGTATTATTTTAGGGCGTTATCTGGCTCCATAATTCAGTTATAAATTCAATTTCATCTGCGAGCATTCATTGTTTACTGTCGCCTGTTTGCTGGGGAAAATGTAAACACTTTGCAGCCCTCGGCCGCAAAATTAATTTCTGGCGGAAAACGGGAAAGAGGAAAAAAAGGTGGAAGGTGCCCAAATAAAAAGAGAAAACAAGAAAGGTGGTGCAGAAGTGCTGCCAGGCATGGCACAAGAGCTGGTAAGGGCACCAGAACCATCTGAGCTGCTTGTACCAGTCAGCGTGGCTGGCTAGCACCTTGCTCCATGCTTGGGATGGCAGTGGGTGGGAATGCAAGGGGATGGATGGGGATGGGCAGGGATTGATGGGACAGGTGCCTGAGTGGCATTGGCAGCTCTTGCCTCTTCTCCCTGCTGCCATGTTTCTCCTCTGTGCAAAAGGAGGAGGAAAATACTCAGTGACCTGATGGGGCTGCCAAGGGAAAGTTGAAGGTCTCCCATTAATTCCAGACTAAAAATGACAAATTCATCTTCTACGACAATTAAATGAAGTCAGTAATTGATGCTAATTGATCTTCAGCCGAGAGGGCTCTTACTGCTTTGCTGTGCTCTCCCTTATGCTCTGGCACTTTCCTCTCTTCCCCACTTCCCCCTGCAATCCCCTGGCCATGGGGATGTCCCCAGGGCCCCAACAGCTGCTCCTGCACTTGCCCAGCTCAGTCAGCCCTATGCATCTTTTTTGGCTGTTCACTTCTTGGAGTTTGCATTTATTTTCTTTTTCTTTTTTTTTCTTTTTTTCTTTTTTTCTTTTTTTTTTTGGAGGCAGGTACCCTGCCTGGCTGTGTTAGCGACAAAGGATTTATAGCCTACAGCTGTGTAGGTTTCCACTTAATTTTTATAAGCCCAGCATAAGAGCCAGCGGGGGGTAAAGCACACTTGGATTTTCTCTACTTAAAATATTACAATGTTAGCACTTTTGCTTGAGCCCTGAAAAGGGGGCGGTGGGGGGGCTGGATGCGTGTGTGTGTATGTGTGTGTTTGGGGTTTTTTGGTGTTGTTTTTTCTTCTTTTTTTCTTTTTTATGAGAGCCCTTTAATCTCGAGCCAATATGTCAAAATCAAATTAAGCCTTGGAAGGGGAGCGGGCTCAGCGTGCCAAGCTCGCTCGCTGGGTTGTAAATGTACAATTGTTTCTGGGAGCTGTTATTAAAGCGAGGTGACTGCTGCCTGTTCAGGGACCCTGACGTCACATCCTCCAGCTCGCTTGGGAAGCAGCTCTGGGAGGAGGGGGACAGGGTTCGGCCACGTGGTGACCACAGGGAGGGGATGAAACCACGGTGTCCCCTGGAGCAGAGCAGAGGGAGGGTGGCACCAGCCCTTGCGTGGATGAGCTGCGTGGTGGCCCTGGCAGAGGAACTCCTGGAGACTCTTAGGGACTCCTGGGGACATGGTTTGTGTTTCCACACAGAGGAGCAGGTTGAAAACTCCTGAAAGAAACATTGGAGGGGATGGGTTTGGGGCTTGCAGCAGGGTGTGGGTTTACTCAACAAGAACATGCCATGGCCCTTCTGGAGAAGCAAAAGGGGAAAATCAGGAGGGTTTTTTTTAGGTTCCTGACTAAAAGGTCCTAATGTGCTTTGGTTGAGGGGCCCAGTTCTAGCCCAGACTAAAACCTTTCAGCAGGGTAGAGATGCTGGCCAAGAGCCTCACCTGCCAAACCCCTACAAGGTATGGTATAGCATCATTAATGTGGGGGAGCCAGGCCTCTGTGGGACCTTGGACAGGGGCAGAGGGGGCAAGCCTTACCCCCTGACATGCAGGGAGGATTTGGGGTGCTCTGCTGTGGGGTACACACTCTGCAAGGAGGTCATAAGCCGCTTTCAGAGGGTCTTACGGTGTGAGATGCTGTCATCAACGCCACATGTGTGTTTGGAATCCACATTTCTGCTCAGCTTTGCTGCAAGCAAAGTAACAGCAATGAAAATACTGTAAAGTATCACTGTTCTTCACCTAAGACAGTTTGTAATTATCCATAGTGCTGGTATTTGACATTATTTTTACATTGTGCAGGTCTTTAAGGCCATCATTTACCACTTTTTATTTCATGCAGTGGAACTGAAACAGGCAGTGAGGAGGTGTGTTGGCACACTGAAATCTGTTCACTGCCCTCTCCCTCTGACCTGCCTTCAACTCCTACAGATGCCAAGGCAGGTGGTCCCTGCTCCATGTCCCCAAATCCCTGATTTCAGTGCACTGACATGGGCAGCTTCATGGGAAGCCATAGGGGACTGGATGCTGTGGTCCCGCAGTTTTACCATCAACACTGGGATGAAGACCCAGCACAAGAACAGCAAGCAGACCTCACAGATCCTCTTGGCCATGCCACACTGGGCAGGAGAGACCACCTAACGTTCAGAACAATTAGTCCTGGTTTGAGGGTCTCAGTGGTAACGAGACGGAGCACTGTGCTGCACTAACGGGGCTGCCTGGCCGTGAGCCAGGAGCTCCACGCAGTGCTGGGCTGTCCTGGACGGACATGTGAGCTCATTAGGAGCAAACAGAGACACCAAACATGCTGCTGTGGCAGGGTGTCAGGCCCCGTGGTGACATTCCCTGGGCTCCAAAGGTCTGTCAGGCAGTTCTCCATCAGCCAAGCGGTGCGGCAGAGAGGACGTGTGCCTGCTGCAGGCCACTCTCACTGGTCTTGCTGGGTCACCCTTGGGAGGCAGCAGCATGGGGAGTTGTGTTCTCGGGTCTTTATGGGTGCCACTAAATCCTCCGTAATATACTGTAAATAAAGTTTACGGCTGAAATTGGTGTTTTACAGGGGCAAACTGAAGTCCAGCCACAAAGTTAAAACCAAGTGTGTATGTACAGGGGTGGTGGCACCAGTACCTGCTACTGAGCCCTGACCGATTTTCTGGCCACGTTTCTCTGGGTCTTAGGGAGAATGTCACTCACACCAGCTGCCTCTGGCTCTGGTGCTGCTCATCAGCTACACATGGCTCCCAACTCCTTGCCATGAGTAATTGAGACAGAAAGGCACTTGCAAAGTGAAAATAAATTACTTTCTACAAGGCACACAGGGAATCGTCACTGAAGGCTGAGGTAAATGTAATGTACAGGGAAACTGAGGCAAGGAGCTGTGCTTCAGGTCATGTAACAATGGTCCGACAGAGCCAGGAGGAAGACTGAGGGTCTTTGTGTCACCTTCCTTGTGTCTCTGCCGTTGATGCCTGACATATCACGCCAGGACTGAACCCTCTTCTTGGGGCCGTGGACACCCCAGTGTGTCAGAGGCACCCAAAATTTCTCCGTCACTCCTTTTCCCACGGCTCTGCAGCTGGACCAGTGGGCAGGACTGTGCCTGCGGGAGCACAAGGGTTGCTCAGCAATTCCCAGATGTGCTGTGCTCGCTGTTTTCCGGGAACCCAGCGGCCTGAGCAGAGATAAATAAGTGATACAGACATCTCTGCGCTAAACACACACGACGCGCTCCCTCCCGCTCCCCCACCCCACGCACACAGTTCTATTAATCCTGACAAATTATGACGTACAGACGTGTAATGCAAACTGATTCATCATACATTCAAATCTGCTGTGTGGGAGCAGCGGGAGGGCAGAGGCAGACAAGTGTATTACACGGATAATGTATTTGACGTATTAATAAAACCAGCCGCATTGCTCAATCTGGAGAGAGGGAGGGATGCCGATACATCATGACAGATCACATATTGATGGAATCCAGATGTTGGGAATCATAGTCTTGGGGCCTTTCTTGTATTGACTAAAGGTAAAAAATGCAGGCTGTCAGCACATTAAATCTCTGCTCTGCTCACGGAGGCTGGGGGATAATTATTTATTTGTGGAGGACAAGGAAACTGCTCCCTGTGTCCCCTGTCCCGTTAGCCCAGCCAGCTGCGACTGAAGGTCAGGTAAAGAATTTTTAACCCTCTTGCTGTTTTGTTACTTTTGGACTGCAGCAACCAGCCAGAGCACATGACTTTGGTCCCATCATCTTGAGATCCTTGGTTCAACTGATAGAAATCAGTGTCAAAATGATCCTAGCTGAGCACCTGGTCTTGGATTTTCAGCCAGTGAAACACTCAAAAAACTCCCTCCTTCACTGTGCCAGCAATGCTGCTGCTTCCTGTGTTTTGCTCCTCTTGGACAGGGATGCACATTCCGAGTGGTTTTGAGGAAGCATTACATTTATGCTTGTACACACATATGTATGTGTATCCATAAAATACTTTTAGTATTTTTCAGGGAAAGATACTCCGTTACTCACACTTTCACGGGTAAAGGTGGTTGTGCCAATAACAACTCCCGCTTTAATTTTATCTTGCTGAGTCCTTTTCAAATGAAACTGTCTTGTTTCAGGTCTGTTTGGGTTGGACACCCTTTAAGGGCTGCTTGTGTTGGTGAAGCCTGATTGACTTTGGCTTGTGTGTGACAAGGCATTAAGCACACAGTAACATTATCTATTAGGGGACACAAATATGTGAATGTCCTGGGTTGGCTTTGTGCTCCTCCACGGGAATAGTGCCTTTCCCTCGAGCATCTTTTTGTTGCGGCGGTTTAAACCTGCTGCTGTGTGCCTCACCAGCACAGCAGGATGCAATGACACTGAGAAGATGACAGAGCTTTGTGCTAATGCTCTTTCCAGGGTTACTGCCAGCCTGGAGAAGGTGCTGTGCTGTGTATTTTTGGGCCCTGCCCCTGCATGCTCATGTTACCTGCAGACAGGAAGGACCAGGAGGCGGCTGCGACACAAATGGACATTACTGGGAAAGCCAGGGCAGCTCAAAGGAGAGTTGTGGATTTAAAAGTAATGAATGTGCAGTAAAGAGGGAGAGATATTTGAGCATTAGGAAATGCTTAAACAATTGGGGCATAGCTTTCTTGGGTGCAGATCACTGGGACTTACATATGGGAGCCTATAGAACTATTTTATAGGCTCAGAGAGAGAGAACAAGAGAGAAAAACTCTCTATTGGAATGATAGAACTATACATATATTTAACTATATACATAAAATACAGAAATACTGTACTGCATTATATAGAACTAATATTTGGAGCCTATAGATCTACCTGCATGGTATTTCTCTCCTACCAGAATGGATCAAAAAGCAGGAATAACAAAATTTAGGGAAATACAAGAGCACATATTGACAGGGAGTATCTGCCATGGGCCTGTGCCCATCGGTGGGGGATGCTGGAACTTCTGCGCTGTGCAGAGGTGCAGATGCCCAGGGCCACTCTGGCAGCCTTGGCACCCTGCAGAGCACTCCTCAAATCCCCTGCTCCTGGGGAGGGCAGCCCAAATTGGAGCCATGCTGAGGGATTAGCCTCACTGAGCCTCCCAAAAGATGTCCCGAGCCTCCTCGATTGTCTGGCAGCGGGGCAGTGGGTTTGCTGTGTGGGAGCAAGCCTGTCTCGTGCTCTGGGTTCAGGGCTCCACCACCAGCTCTCCACAGCTCTGCAGTCTCGGCCGATGGAGTGTGAGCCAGCGCTGCCCAGGGACAGCAGTGGCCCTGCTCGCTGTCCCAAGAGTGAGTGAGACCTGTCCAGCCCTGCCTTTGAGTGTGCACCGCGGGGCTGCTGCCCTCGGACACGGCCGGGGCACGGGGCCACCAGCGGGGCGAGCCTCTGTCCCCTGCTCAGCCACCAACTCCCTCTTGAGCTGTGGGTGACCTACACCATGCAGGGCTATCAAAAGCAAGGACGCCAGTCCCACGGAGTCCCAAAGTGCCTTTAAAGCTCCTTCTTTAACCTCTGGAAACGGTTTCCTTGCATGTGAAATGGAGACAATAAACACCTGAGATGAAAGGGCAGCTTTACTCTGCTAAGATAAAGGGGTTGCTCTTTCCCTGGACTCACTCGGTACAAGTGGATGGGTCTGGAGGCTGAGCTGCTGACAGGGAGAGCTCACCAGCCTCAGAAAGTAGCAAGGTCCTTTTTCAAGTTGGAGAAAAGCAGCTTAGAGAAAATATAAATTGTACTGAGTGAGGAGGACTTGAAAGCAGGGAGGGCTTCTCAGATGGGGAGCAGGAGAAAATGATGGAGGGAACGTAAGAATGACAAAGCATGTCGTTCCAGTGGAGTGCAAGATGATTTGCTTTAGCTCATTAAATACTGCAATAAAATATTAATAGTTATTGTCCCTCTATTTTTTGTAATTATCCTTGCAAAGAAGGATCTGCTGCAAGTCACTAATGTATTCCCAGCAGCGGGTTGCTTTTTAATACGGTGATGGCAGTCAGGGGTGAGGAGGGGGGGAATGAAAGCGTTTATGTGTGGCCAGAAAATAGTTGTATGATCAGGGTCATTAAAGAACCAGCACTGTCTACAGAGGGAGAGACAGAACAAGGGGAGGAGGAGGCTGCAGGTCAGCCTGGGAGCACTCAAGAAAGGATGAGATTTGAGAAAAATCTGATGTCTGCATCCCACCTAATCTGAAGGAAGAAATTTGTGCTGTGGCTGTGCAGCCCAGTGTGCCTGGATGTTTGCTGGTGAATGTGGTGATTTCTCCTCCTGATCAAGCTGATGCAGCTCTGAAGGACCCTGGAAGTGCCAAGCTCCTGTTCTGGGTGTTGAGGTGCTCTGTGGGGTCAGAGCAAACACAGGCACAGGGCCAGGCACATGGGAGGAAGACCTCAGGTTGTTGCATGACCTTGGAGGATCCCCTCCACCACAGCCCTGTGCAAGGCAGACCTGGTGCTTATTAGCTGTGCCCCTGCCTGTCAGTGTCCCTTTTCCCCCTGTCCCTGAGGTTGTCCTTGCTCTGGTCAGTGCCATAGCTTGTGCTGTCACCTCCAGGTTCTTGGACCTCAGGATCTCTCAGTGGTCAGGGGACCCTTTGCAGGAGTTTCATCTGAGCAAACATCCTGTGAGAGGGTCCCCAGGGTGGCTGGGGACTGAGAGGATGACTATGACTGGTGGGTCAGACACCATCTGTGTCACTAACAGGCTCTGGCAGAAAGCTTTAAAAAGTGAGGTGGAATGTCTCCTGCCAGCAGCAAAGAGCCCCTCTAGGGCTTGAAGCTTCTGCAGCAGCACCAACAACCCATCCCACTGTGCTCAGGCCAGGAGAGACCTCACAGTATTTCCATCTCTGGTTCCTGCTGCATGAGCACAGTGGGATGCAGTGAGGCTCTTTGCTGAGCCTGGGCAAAGCTATTGGCTTAAACACATCACACAGCGCAGATGGGTCTTTTCCAGATGGGGACAGCCTAGGATGTCTGGGGTGGGTGAGCAAAGGCTGAGTCCCAGCAAAGGGCTCCTGGCATGAGAGACCAGGCTTGTGATCATCATGATGTGGCTTGGAAAGCCTTGGCTGGAGGAGACAGAACACTCTCTGCTATCAGAGGTGAAGAGAGCAGGGATTGGGCATCCTCGGGCTCCTGGCCCTAAGCAAGGAAAGCCCAGGAACACAGATGCTGGTCGGTAGCATGAGCTGCCGCAGCAGGACAGTGCCGTGAGCCCACCTCAGGGAGCAAAGCCTGTCCTGGGGATCCGCCCATCTGTGTGTCCGGGCAAGCTGAGGGCTGGGCAGCCACATCCATGATGCTCCTGCTTCCTGAGCCAGAGGAGAGACCAGGTCTTCGGCCCCTCTCACATCCCATCAGCTGACCCTTGGAAGAGAAACGGTGCTGACAGGTATCTAAGCGAGGCAGAATTAAGGGAAATGATAATAAATGTAGATGGTCAGGCGGGGGAATGAAATGATCCATCTTTTGCATGTTAGTCAAGAGGTGCTCGCAGGCTCCCCCCCTCCCCGCTCCCATTCAATCAGGGCCTGTCAGACCTCCAGCAGGTTGGCATTTTTGTGAAGAATCTCTCGGCTAAAAATTGTTGTCATTCCTATTTCCTTGTTATCAGTTGGCGGCACCTCGGCGGAGCCCGGAGATTAACGCAGAATCGCCGGGCGAGCATCCATTCCCAAAGAGCCCTATCCATTACGCCGAGCTCGGCGGGTCCCTCCCGCCTCACCTCCCACATTCATCATCTTTAACGCTGACAGCCCGGCGCAGGCCTTTCAAATTTATCTCGCCGTGTCCCGGGCAGGCTCTATCCGTCAAACTGCACGAGAGGGAGCGAGCGGAGCGCCATCTCCTCTCCCCTGTACATCGGGGAGGGAGAGGGGGGGAAAACAACCTGCCCGTGTGAGGGACTCGGTAAAAGATTGGTCCGAGATACACAATTAATCATGGCTCGCATCAATTTGCTTGATTTACTCCCTGGAGGGAGAAGGGGCGTAAACACGGCGTGTGCAGAGGCAGTGTGGAAACATAATGTGTCTGTCTATAGGAAAAACATTAACACATCATCCCCGTTGTGGGTGATTGATGGGGGAGCGGGACGGGGACAGCCCAGAGCTGGCAGGGTGACAGAGAGCCAGGAGCTTGCCAGAAAGATGGACCCAATGGAGATGAACCTCAGGGGCCACCGGTCAGGGCAGGTGGCACTTGGCACATCTGACACACCTTCCAGTGCTCTTCACGAGGTGGCAGCGCATTCCAGGTATCTCCCCTCAACGCTACACGCCTCTGGGTGGGGAAGGGAGGTGGGAAGGGAAGGTTCCAGGCATTCTCTGTGTACAAGGCAGGTGCTTCAAGGTACAGATGTGTGAAATCTCCCCATCTTCAGGGTGATGCAGAATCCCAAGCAAAACTGCTTTTGCACGTAAAAATCTCCAAGGCATATTTTGTGTTTGCTACCATGTCCTAAATAGATGTCCGTGCAGCTCACTCTGCCTTACCCCCCAGGAATTCTTCCTGTAAATAACATTTTTGCCTGTCCCTGGAGGTGAGTGCGTTTCAGGATGAGATCCAAATGTGCCGAGCGTGCTTGTGAAGCCCTTCAGTAGCCTTCAGGGCGGGAGATGCCGTAGCAATGAAAGATGCTGTTATCATTAGATCCCAAGAACTGGGTTGTGCCATCCCTTGATGGCTCTGGCGAAGAGGCTGACTTTTATGGAGAAAGTTACTGCTGTATTTACAATCCAAACCTCCTTGTAACCAGCTGCAGGGCGGAGGAGGAAATGCGGAGGGAGCGTGCGATGATTTAGTGTGTCCTTCTCGCGTGCCTTTCAGCCAAGGAGCCTTCTCCCTCCTTCGCCAGCCCACACTTGGCAGGGCTCTGGCTCTGTGATCCCACCCCCACGGACAAGGACTTGTGTCTTCTTTGTGTCTTCCTTGGTGAAATCTTTGGTACCCTGACCTCGTTGGGGCAGGTACTGCATTTCCCACTAGCTTTCAGGAATGTTACCATGTTTGGAGGTGAATATGGGGGTTCATGAGAGCTCACTGCCACAAAGGAAATCTGTACCTGACGTGTAGGGAATAAACAAGGTGATAGGAGTAAAGGAATATTGAGAATAGCAACCCTCAGTGTGAGGGTTGTGCAGGATGAGCTTACCAGCTCTTAACACCCAGACAGACTCCCAAGGTAACTGGCAGACCATGGAGCATTCCTATACTCAGCATCATTCCTGATATGAGCTGAAAATGCTTCCACATTTCCTCCCTGGTTAGCTAGCAGTGATGTTGGACAGGTTCACTCCTCCCCAGCCATGTGTAGCCCTTGGCTGGGACCTTCCTGCAGGGGCATCTGTCATTTGGGGTCTGAACACGCATCGGTTCCCACATACATGTCCCTTAACATGCCTAAGGTGGGGTTTAAAAGCTGGTCTGTACGTTTGTCCACTCCCTTCCTGCATGGGGTTTCCTTTAGCTGCCCTCCCGAATTTCCACCTGGGAGGAAAAGATGCTGACACAGAGAGATCTGTCATCCACAGACCGCTGGACAGTGCTTTGTAAGTCAAAAATGGGTGAAACAGATGTAGTCTGCCTGAAATGAAACACGGAGTTCTGTGGAATGATTTGAGTACCCAAATAGACTGTCCATTAATTGCCCTCCTGTTTGAAGGTCCTTAGGAGAAGAGCCTGCCTTGCTACCATCCTGTCTGTCTGTCAGTCCAGCTATGAGTACAGTGCTTCAGACTGTTCCTATTTCTGATTCATGGAGTATGAATTAAATTCTGAAAATTAACGCTCCTGCTGGGGGCTACTCTCATCCTCAGGCAAATTCCCATCCCTTCTCTATGATGTGATACACCCAAGAGCATCCCTCTTAGGAGCAGTTGCTGTCCCCAAAGCAGCCAGGCTGAGCTCAGGTGGAACGAGATCCATAACCCACATTTCTGGGGTGCTTATAGTTTAAATTTATCAGTTTAATTTAGTTTTGTTCTCCCCTGATTTAGTTGCATCTGAAGAGGGGTTTTGTTTCATTTTATCTTATGGAAATTACTCATAATTTTGTAGTGGCTGTTTAATATATATACATATATATATATATATGTATATGCCGGGTTTTACAGCCCTTTTTTATCACCTTTTTATTATCTCGGGTCAAAAGCTTTACTGGGTTGCATTCAGGGAATTATGCAAACTAAGAGAAAATACCATAGCAAAACTATAGATTTTCTCATTAAACTCTGCTTGGACATGTAGTTATTGTAGTAAAACTCTAGTAACTATTACAGGCCCTAATATAAAATTATAGTTTGACACCTCAGCGTGATTGGCCTTGCACTGCAGTTAATTTAACTCTTTCCATCCCTTGCCTGCTCACACTAAAGGCTTTCACTGGAAGCAGGGAAGATGGACTCAGTGGGCTGACTGAGGGCTTAGCCTGGAGCTGCAGCCACAACCCCTCTGTGGTCCAGTTCCAGCAGCTCCAGAGCAGCTTTGTCTGAGCTGTCAAAAAACCTCCCTCCAGCAAGAATTGAGAGAGATGTGATGGTTGAATAAGGGAGGATCCGACAAGTCCAGGTGGACAAAGTCCAGCAAGGCAGGAATTTGCTGAAGTTTGCAGCAGTTTCTCATCCCAGAAATTGCTTTGTTCCTTCCAACCAAGGACTGTGCAATTCTCCCTGCTCCATGCACAGTGGATTTAAGGAGCGATAAGCATATTCAGCGACTTAATTATCTCAGACTAGATTTTCTTCTCAATTACACTCAAGTAAATCTGAAGTGATTCCACTCAAGTGGATGATCTTAGCCCACCCTTGAAAAAAGTAAAATCAGATAAAACATTGTCCATGCATGTTAGCAAATGTCCACGCCTTTGCTGTATCACTGCAGCAACGGTGGGAGGTTTTGGGACCATCTGACGCAGTGACAGTGTGTGTTTAAAACAACTTGGCTGGTCCGGAAGGGATGGGGACTATTTCCTTCTGATTGCCTGATTAACATTTTAAAACCATGTTGATAATAACCTGGGGTAGTGTGACAGTTCAGCAACTTCATTCGAGGGAAACACTTAATCATATTTATTATGTAAACACAGCTTGCCATGCCCCCATTAAATTATTAATAGTACCATTAACATATTTACATATAAATCTTATAGCAATTGATGGAAATGGCTCCAAGAACCTTGCGTTAGCTTTCTTTTTATAACGGTGTCTCTCTTGCAAATACCCATTTATTAAAGAGACAAAATATTAATTTTTTGTTAAATGTTCGTATCAAAAATGTCACCTTTGCAGTTTTGCAAATTGCCATTTATGCAAAACCTACTGGTTGGTATTTTCCTGTCTTAAAAATGGTCTCTATAAAAATATTGCTTCAACAGGAGCAATTAAGAAGAAAAAGAATAAAGATATTTCAGTGATCTGGGCAAGTATTTTTGCATTTTCATTAGTGATAAAATTGATACGTTGAGAAAACCGAGGGTTTGTTCCATCACTCCACACCTGGAGGTACCCTAAAATGCCTCAATCCCAAGGCTGCCTGGGGCTTAACCACTGAGCAGAACATACACAGCTCCTTCAGCATCCTGAAGGAAATGGGCAGCATGAGGGGAAACAGAGGAAAGAGTGTAGAGGTATGAAGGATTTACTGGACAGGATAAGGAGAATAGGTTGGAGGGTAGGTTAGTCCTTCTCTGATTTCTCCTCCAAATTCTGCATCTTTCTTAATCAGCCCTGCTCTGCTAATAAGCCTAATTAGGCTATATACTGTAATTCCTTAATACCTTCCAGGTAGCAGTATCCAAGGGTGATTCATTCTCAGGACTGCCAACTTTCACAAGTTTATCACAAGACTCTCAGGATTTTTTTTTTTAATTTTTGCTTCTTAAAGTTTCAGCCTCTGAAATCAAATGATGGTTTGAGAATCCCAGTTTTCCATTAAATAAATGGAAAATGCACACTTCGAGCCCTCCAGTCAGGGCAGAAATCTTGAGTATGTGCAATGAGTCTGGTCCTTAAAGCACAGAAACCAGAGAGCAAAGACAAAGATAACTGCAGGGTGGTTGAGTTGTGGGATAAAGCCAGTTTGTGGGGACATCTCACACCAGCAGCTCTGAGCTGAGCAGAAGGGACAAAACCATTTTGCTGGGAAAGAGCCATAACTGCCCGACCTGGGACCTGCAGGGAACCCAGCAAGGGGCTCCTGTCCCAGCTCTGCTCAGGACACATGACCTTGGCCAGCTGTGTGTCCCTTCCACACCACCCTTCCTTCTCCCCACCTGAGCACAGCGCTGGGCAAGGCGCTTTCCCTTCTGGAGGATTATTGCAGAATTAAGCCTTATTATGGTAATGCAGGAGCCGAAGGAAGACGGACGAAGCATTACAAAGGATTTTTTTCCCTTTCTCAATTAAATGAATGTTCTTCTAACCCATCGCGCCCAGCCCTCGTGTGTGCTGTTACAATTGTCTCTAAAAACTCTGTCTGATTTTTCAAGCAATTTCTCACGAAACAGGCACTTTCAGAAAAATCATAAGAAAGCAATCGTTTCAAATTGGTCATTTGGGACTCAAATTACTAATCTAATACATTTTTTATTGAGGGTTCCTGAAAGGTTCCATAAAACACAGTCTTTGAAGCTGCCCAAACTTGCCAGCCTCCCAGTTTGACAAATCGAATCCAACAATCCACTTTGCAGCTCAGGTTTAGGGCTCGGGAAGCTGCCACCGAAATAGCAGCGTTTATATTTCTCCATCAATAGTGCCTATCTGGTCAGATTTTTAAATTCCCTGGGGTGTTGTGTTGATTTACTTTTGCCTGTGCTGGATTTTTGTGTCTGTGTCCAAGCTGCAGTGCTCATACTGGGGAATTAGATGGGGAAGGTTGACCTGGAATCTGCTCCTGAGCATCATCGCTGGTCCAGCTCAGAAGAGCGAGCAGGACAGAAATTGACCCGGCAACGAGAGAACTGGGAGCCAGATACTGACCTTTGTATTTCCTTTTTTTTTTTTAATTTATAGAATTTGTATTATTTATTATATTTTCTTGGATTTTATTATTTATAATGTTATTTATGTTTTTCTTGAGGCTTAGATGGGACTCCTTTAGCAGCAGAGCACTGTGCACAGTCACATTGAGCTTAAAGGCTGAAGAGAGAAAGAAACTAAAATATGGGACATACATGGAATTCTGATCTTCTTTCTAGGAATGAGGGCTTAAACCACAGGAAAATTAATTAAATCAAACAGGCAATCTCTGGTCCTGAGTTCCTGTGTCATGTCATGGCCACAAGGCCATACTCCCCTCTTTGCACCAGTTTTTTTGGGAAAGAGGAGTAATGCTGACCCACTTCCTAATGGCCATTCATAATTACAAAGTATCAGCCTCCTCACACACAAGGCACCAATCAAATATATGTTAATTATTATTTTGGCAGATGCTGAGGGGCGTCTGAGTGCCGCCTTGAGGTACACCCCAAAAAAAAGTGCCTCTCTGATCAGGTCTAATAAAATCTAAAATAAAACTCTATGGTTTGAAGCTGGAGAGACAGCATCCAGCAAGGAAAATCCAACAGTTTGAGGCCAACACCAGCTCAGCCTGCCAAGAGCCCAACCAAAATTGCTTTCCCCTTGAAGGTCTGGTGGCAGTTTTTCTTTTGCAAGAACTGCCAGCTGGGAGCAAGGCAGAAATGTGGTTTTGGGGAGGATTTTTAAACAGTCTCTGCTTCTTAGTTCAGCCAGCACAAGAGTGCAGAAGGGAGAGGGAGGGAGTGGGGGAGCTCAAGAAAAAGACATGGAAAAAGCTGCTCGGCTTCAGGCAGAGATGGGGATGGGGAGTTTGGGAAGAGAGGCATTACCTCTGCCTGCAACTCAGCACCCACAGAAGCACAAGGCTCGTGGAGCAGGGGTTAGTACAGCACTGATACCCAGACCTGGCATCTTGGTCTGAATTTCCCCTCTGACAGGAGCCATGCAAGCAGGAAAGGGGGCTTCTCTGCCAATCCCACTGCACCCAGACTACTCCTCACCTTGCAGGCCACAGCACCCTCTGGCTGTGTGGCTCCCTCGGTACCGATGTGGCCAGCTCGCTGCTGACACACTCCCCTCTAATGCCTCCAAGGGGGGCTGTTGCTAGTTATTGGATTGGCATATGGTTTTCTGCTGCCATTACAGTTTTACTATGGGGATAATGCACAAAGTGTAGTCAAAAAGTAGAGCAGGAGTTGCTTTCAAGCCAAACATGGTTGTTTTGGGTATCAACTGGGACTGCATTGCATGGGGGGCTGTTTCCTGAGGTGGCTACCCATGGGTGATGGTTGCCCTACCAGCCCATCCTTGTCCCCAGCTTCCTGAGGAGTTTGACACCAGGATCCTGCCCTCATGCAGGTAGAGAGCATGTGCTCCCAGTGCATTTCCTTTTGCTCTGCTCAACCTGTTTTTTGGCTTCTGTGAGCAGCAAGATGCCGTGTTTGCATCAGAGGGGCTGCAAGACTGCCCCAGTTTTAAGCCCAGCTGGAGAAAAAACACCACGCACCACTCTCCTCCTGCCACTCTGGTGGAATGGAGAGGAGAATCAAAGCAAAACTTGTATGTTGAGATAAGAACAGTTCAGTAACGTAAAACAAAGTAAAATGCAATAATAATGGTAAATAATAATGATGATAATAAAAGGAGGATACACGATGCAATTGCTCACCACCCACTGACTAATGCCAGACCCCTCTTCCCAAATCCAGATCAGCCACACTTCCAGTCAACTCCCCCCAGTTTATATACGGGACATGGCATTCTGTGGTGTGAATTATCCCTTTGGTCAGTTCAGGTGACCTGTCCCAGTTATGCATCCTTTCAGTTTCTTTTGTGTACCCCTTCACTGGCAGAGCATTAGACAAGGGGGAGAAAAGTCCTTGGCTTAGGATAAACCTGACTCTGCAAAAAAACAAAACATCAGAATGTTATCAATACCATTCTCATTCCAAATCCAAAACACAGCATTGTAACAGCTAAAAGAGTAGAAGTTAACTCTACCCTAGCTGAAACCAGGGTAGCGATACATGAAGATGTATTTCCCAAGCTCAAATCTGTCTTTTCCCCGTACATCTATGGATAAGTCAGCACAGGACAGGTCCATCTCTCTCAAAACCTTCATGCACCAGCCTGCTCTGCCTGTGTCCGTGCTGGGTAGGAAAGCTACCAGGACCAGGCACAGGGAGGTGTCAGGCTGTGTCTTGGCACACAGTCCCTGCACAGAGACGCGTGGGGCCCATGGCAAGTCAGGACCATCGCTCCTTGCCGCACCAAGCTGCAGGTACAGCTCTGCCAACCCCCTGATCCTTCCCACCACCCTTCCCTGAATTCCCTCCAGCTGCTGGATGGCTTTGCCGGGTGTGTGTGCTACGTGTCCTCTTTACTCTTGGGATTGTCTCCTGTCCCCATCACTGCATGGCCGCCTGCTGCAGCGCAGGGACAGCGTCTGAGGAGCTGTTTGCTTCAGCTGCAGGGAAGAGGCAGCCACGGGCGGGAGCAGCAGGCGGCTGTGACGGAATGTCTCTCGGCCCACTGCTCCACAGACTTGGATGTCGAGAGGAGCAGAGGTGCCAAGTGCTGATCTGGCTTTTGTACTGTTGAAGTCCATGATGCTGCTTTGGATTTACACCCATGGAAGCGGGATGGGAACTTGGCCTGGGCCTCAGTGCTGTCGTAAAGCTGGGGGAGCCTTCGGACCCACTGCCAGGCCTTTAATTGGAGCGGGGGATGCAGTGGGGGAGAGGAGGGGTGAGGCTCAGGGCAAAGGGAGGACAGCCCTGTCTTCGTGCCCTGCAGGAGAATAAGTGACAGCTACAGTAACTGCCTGTCTTGGGAGGGAACAGTGAGGGTCTGAGCAGGTCTGGACTCAGAAAGAACAAGAAACCTGGACTTGTAATACCTTTCCCATGTTCCTTCACATCCCCTCAACCTAGCAAAGACATTTTCTCATGCATCAGCCCAGGGTATGGGGATGAGGTTGCCCAAAAGCTGTGCCTGTGCAGGTCAGGACTGCATGTGAAACACAAGATCCCAGCAGCAGATTAAGAGGCTGAAGCATCAGGATGTGTCCCCACTTTGTGCTGAGCATCTCTCTCTGGGGAGGGAAGGCTCTTAGGGCAGATTTCACCTTGTGCTGAGGGGTCAGCAAAAGACTCCCGTGCCACTTAAATCCCACTTAAGTACTTTGCACTGGGGTGAAATTAACTCTCTCCACAGAATAAGCCATCAAGAAAAACTGATCTAAAAATCTACGCTGGGCCACAACTGAGCCACGCTTCTATTAGCAGGTAAAAAAATATTTCCCATCCTTAGAGTTAAATGAGCCAATAGCTCAATCACAGAACGAAAAGCGGCAATAGAGACAGGGATGCTGAGTGCCTCAGGTATTGGGAATCTATGCTAGGAATCACAATAAGCAGGACTCGCCTGTGTTCTCTGTGTTTAGCAGCAGTGCTGTTCAACAACCTATTTGCAAATGCCATCTTCCAAAGTCCTTTTTTCCCCCCTCGTTAAAGTTGCAGCGATAATAGGGCAATTACAGTGCAATAAGCTAAACGCAATCCATTAGTGGCATCACAGCCATTTTTAGATCTTGGGGAAAAAAAAAATCAAAGCTGTTTAAGTTTTCTTATTATGCACATTAAAAGGCAGGCAGCAGGGTCTGATCAAAGACACCACCACCCCTGTGCTCCCCACCCACCCGCCTCCTGTCCCTGCGTCTTGCCCCCCCTCTATTCATTAGTGGTCACAGCTGTGCAGTCGGCCAATTACTTGGGAATAATAAGTACATTTTGCAGTAAATTAAATATTAATTAGTCCTTGGCAGATTGTTTTGGGGTTTTTTTCCTCATTTCCCTCCCTCCACCTGAAAATGGTGGAAGGGATGTGACACTGTTACCGCCTGTGTCGGCATGTGAGTGAGAGTGGGGGAGGCTCTCCTCCATCCCTGTGCTCCTTCTCCTCCAAGCTGGCCTGCAGCAAGGTCTTTCCTGTTCTTCCTTGAGTGTTTACTGCTGCTGGACCAGGATTTGCAAACACATCCTCAGTTTGGATGGTACCTTCTTCCAGCCTGGGCATATCTTGTCTCTGCCTGGCTTCCCATCCTGCATGCTCCACTTGGGCACTGAGCTCTCCCGGCAGAGCAGCATCCCTGATTTCTTGTGACGTGTACATGAGGCCTCATCCCGCCCTGGCCCTGCGCAGCAGGACCCCAACCCAAACACTGTGTGCTGTGCCAAGCGATAAGGAAGAGCAGCAGTCCCTGGCCAGGGGTTCTGAGGGCCCACCCAGGACTCTGGGGACAGAATGACCCAGTTTGGATTTCTCTAATCCCCTGGAAGTCAGACTGCCTTGAACAAGTGCACACCCTGGGAAAAAAACCCTGCAGATAGCAGTCAGGTGAAGCCCAGACCAGATTCCAAGCATAGATCTGCTGGGATGATTGATTCCTTAAAGTGAGCCAGGTGAGCAAATTTTGATGTTATCAACATATCAGCATGTATCTCAGTTTAAAGAATTCATGTAGTGGAAAGAAAATGTAGATGAAAAGAGCCACTAAGCTTTGCACAGGAGGGATGAGAGCCTGGCATGAAGAACTGTGCTTGCTCTGGAGTGCCCCAGGAGCACTGCAGAGGCTGGCACAGGGGTCCCTGGGGACCCTCAGCAGTCAGGACTGGAGGGGCAGATGCTCTGCTGGCTCACCCATTCCCTGCTGGCGTGCTCCAGTTGGAGCTGCTGTCCCTGTCACCTGGCCTGTGCCTCCCTGAGGTGCAGCATTACCTTCACTGCCTCTGGCCAGACAAGCAGGCTGGAAACAAGGAGATGAAAGCTTAGCATCCGACTCACCACCCATCCTTCCTCCTTGCCACCACTGACAGTGTGAGCAGAGGAGAGGGCGTTCTGTGCTCCTTTTCCTTACAAATCCACTACCAAGAGTTTCTGGAGCAGAATGAGCTATCTTAGCAAAGGCAGAGTAATCTGTGCCTGTTGGTAAAAGGTTCCACTTGTTCAGCTCTTGGATTTACACTTTACTAACAGCTCTGTGGGCTGCCTTGTGATGCACTGAGCACAACTTCGCCCCTCGGTGCTCTTGAGTGCAATTAAGTTGTGGGCTTTTTTTAAATGCAGCTTGACAGTATGCAGGTTAGGTTTGTATTTTATTTAGAGCTTTTACTTGGGGACCAATAAAACCCCAGCTGGCTAATGTGAGAGCTAAAACTTGCATCTCACTCTTTGCCTTGGATATCTTTTCTATGGTAAACTATTTATTTGCGTTTCATCTTGCACAAGCTCCTCTTTCCATGCTGAGAAGCCAAGAGCTCCAGGGGCTCTTTGAAGACTATTTGCTATAGGATAGCAACTGGAATTCTCTTTAAACATCCGTGCCTGCTTTGTCCTATAACTGGCCTCTTGGTGTCAACACGCAGTTTTGTGCGAGTTTCCTGTGCAAAGCTAACATTTGCACGTTCCCCTGGCAATTGTGCTCCCAGATCCCTCTTGTTCAAGCATATCCCATCGTTTATTCTTGCAGGAATGAGCAGCAGTTACTCCACGTGCCAAATCAGAGGCAGCATCAAGGCCTCTTTAGAAAGGAAGATTTAACTGGGTTGGGAATGACCGCTGTGCTGCTTGGGTAGGAGGAACATGCTGTGTGACCTACATGTCCAGTCAAAATGGTCCACATTTGAATTTGCAAGTATGTGATTCTCTCTATTTCTGAGCTCCAGACTTTCATCACACAATTAAAGTGCAACAAAATCTTCTTGCAAAATCCCAGTGCATTTCACTGTCGGGCCATCAGACATTTCCACCTGTGAGCATCCCCCGGACACTGACCCTGGCGTGCTGGCAGAATACGTGCAAAGGGTGAGATGGCATCAGGCTAGTGACACAAATCATGTTAAAAATGCCAAATAGCTGTGTTTACATGCATTCGCAACCCAAGGGTCATGCTCTTGCCATAAAAAGGGAGATGAACCCTGGTGAGATGGGAGTGATGCTCCCAAAGATGCCTCTGGGAGGGAAAGATCAAGAACTGTTGCTCATAATGGCACGGGCTGATAAAACAGTCAAAATAATCGGGGGGTGGGGAGGATACTGAGGGGACAGGCAGCTGGGTGATGAGTGCCTGTCATTTGCTGGTGCATCTTCCCAGTGGCACCCCAATGTGTGCACACCCCAACATCCAGCCCCTCTTTAAACCCCAGCAGTGGTTTCTGTTACATACATGGACCGAAAAGGCCAGCACGGGCTCTATGAAGACACAGAAGTGAAAATGTTTTCTTTCTCTCCAGTGTTATTTTTCACTCCTGTTTCCTCTTCTGCCATCTCATGACTCTCTAAATTCATGGGAGCTCTTCCTCAAGGTGAAATGAAGGCTCTGGGCTGCATTTGGTACTGCCGACAACAGGGGATGAGGGTCAGGGAGGGTTAAGCAGGGAGGGGGCAGTGCAACAAGGCGGCCTGATCTAGTGATTAAACAAAGGGATTCAGCCAACATGTGTAAAATTAAGTGATCAAGAGTTGATTACAGAGTGCATTGATTGTGTACTGATGGATTAAACAGAGTCGTGCTCGGGATGCGATTTTCCGAGCTGGGCACGAAAAGCACAGGCAATTGACGTGTTGGCCAGAAGGACCTGCTTCTCCCAATCCCTGGCTTTTATACATTCTCCGGATAAATCTGCAGAGAGGCCCGTGGAATTATAATCGATTATCCATTTCTCAAAGTCACTTAAGGGCCCTGAGCTACAAGCTAAAGTGCCGGTGCTGCGAAGAGGCATTGGGTATGCGCCGGCATGTGCAGGTGCTGGCGCGAGGGGAAAATGTGGCAATGACCCTGTGTGCTGCAAGCTGATGAATCTATTTTCTTGTAGGAAATAGTTTTGACAGTTCAATATCTGTGTTTTCGATATGTGCCCCACACATCCCCAGGGGAGGAGAGGAGAGGAGCTGGAACGTGGCAGGGAGGGAGTGGGTGGGAGGCAGGGAAGGACTCTTCCACATCACCCCTTCAAATTATAGGTGTATCAGTATATCACCAACTTAACAGGCTGCCCTCCAAGTCAAGGGCATGGGAGCAGCATGGCTGCCTGCAAGTGTCTTCTGCAGGGCCAGGATGCAGCTGGAGCCCCTCTTGGGGTACCTTGCTGGGCTGTGGGGGGACCCTCAGCATGCCCCAGCCCTCTGGCAGTGGGGTAAATCATAGGCTCTTGTTTCACTGCCGGTGGTGAAGGCAAAGACCCATTTCCAGGCTGATCCTGTCTCTGAGGGTGCAGTCAGGTCCTTTGCCGAGGGCTCAGAGGAGCAGGCATATGGGGCTGAGACAGCAGGCATATGGGGCTGAGACAGCTGAGCAGCTGCAGCCTGGTGCAGGATCATCCTGCACATTTTATAGGGAGCTGGATGTGATGGTGGAATGAGGCCAGGGAGAAGAGAAACCCCTGCAGGTCTCCCCAAGTCCCCCTCGCAGGGCTGTTGCTCCCACTCTCAGCTGTATCCCTGTTTCTGCTACAGATGAAGCAATCAAGGCCCAAAACAGGCCCCAAATGTTTCCAGACCTCAGACCCAGCTCTTGTGTAGTCTCCCAGCCAGATACGAGAACGTTTCTGTGAAACTCCCACCTTTTCGAGTTCCCACTGCCATTACTTTTTGGCATTTAAAGAAGGTGCTTTGCCCCAGGTCTTTCCATCGCAAGAGTTGCTGCAGAGCATGGATAGTTAAGGCACACTTTGGCAATGTAGCTACACAGCTCTTTCTCTCCACCCTCTCCCACCAGGCCAGCAGAAACTCCAAACTGGGTAACTGGTCCAACCAGTGACAACAAGTGGCCCTCGTAACAGCAAACAGGGCCAGAGGGGAGGCACACTGGCGAATGTTGCCCAGCTGCCAGCCCTGGGTACACAGCCCTAGGCATTCTGGGTGGCTGAGGAGGAGGAGGAGGGATGGTGAAGTGGCAGAATCATTCCCCACACTCTGTCCAGCCATGGCACAGGTCTGAGAGAGCCCTGGGATCTTCTGCCTGGCTGCCTATGTGCTGGGAAGTGTGCTGTGTCCCGTACCTCATTTTGCAAGTCCCACTGAGGAAGGACTGGCCATGGGCCACGGAGTCTGCAGAACTGCAGGCATGGTCCCAGTGACTC
The DNA here is from genome assembly GCA_013400315.1 of Bombycilla garrulus. Classification (NCBI taxonomy): domain Eukaryota; kingdom Metazoa; phylum Chordata; class Aves; order Passeriformes; family Bombycillidae; genus Bombycilla; species Bombycilla garrulus. The sequence continues at coordinate 97,961 of VXBU01018457.1, read as the reverse complement.
TGGGTGGTCTTGGGTGCATGGTGTAAAAAGACCCATGGGAGGGAGGGCAGCTCAAGGAGCAGGTAAAGAAGGTGCATCATGCCCCAGGAGATCCCCCAGGATGGAAGGACAGAGCTGTAGGATTCCCTCAGCAGTGTTTCTGCCGTGCCACGTTCGCTGAAGTCGGGGACCCCTGACAGATCCTGGGGAGACCCAGCAGCTCTCCAGGACTTGTGTGTTTGGGTGATGAACCAGTGGGTTGAAGGAAACTCCAGTTTCATTCCAAGAGCAGAAGATGGATGGCAGCAAGAAGATCCAACTCCATGGCAGTGAGCTTTTCCAGACTCATCCTGACACCCATCAGAGAATCTGGAGCAGAGAAGGGATCATCTCTGCCCTTGGTCCCCACTGACCTCATTTGGTAAATCTCCAGCCCATTGAGGGGTGTGGCTGGGCAATGTAGCACTTCCTTGAGAGAAGCCTGCATGGGCAGGCTGCCCAGCTGTGAGCTAGAAGAGAGGAGGACAGGGATGGAGGCAGTGAAACACCTTCCTTCACTTGCTCTTGGTGGTTCTCCATTTTCCTCTTGTGAAATCCGGGGAAGTGTTTCTGCTCAGTTCGGCATCCCCACATGGAGCAGCACCATCAGCCCGTCCCAGTCCTCCTCTTTCCCTCTCCCTTCCAGGTCCCTGTCATGCTCTCCCTTTGCAGCTCTCCCGGCAGCCTGCGTCCCTCTCATCGGGGATTCATTGTCTTGTCAGCCTCTAGTTAGCCAGCATGCGTACGAATCATAAATTACCCCGCCCGGGCCTCTGCTATGCTTCAGCACAGACAAAAAAATTGCACTCCATCACCGTGTCTCCCGGCTTTTAGTGGTATTGATCAATGCTGCTCCCTTCCCGCCCCCCCCCTTTTCATTTTAACCGAGCCGGTTAAGTGCAGTATCTTATTTTGTGCTGGGACAAATGAAAAGAATATTAGCAAGGGCTGAAATATATCTCTTTTTTATCTCTCTGCTACTTTTTTATTGAATCTTTCTGAGTAGGTGGCTTTCCGCAGGATGACAGCCTCATGACAGGCTCCTCATTAGAGCTGAGACAGTAATTGTGATGCATTTCCCTGCGCGGCCTTTTCACTTCTCCCCCCGCTCCTGCCTTTCCTCCACTCTCCCTTTCCCCTGATTTGTAAAGTGATTGGATGTACAGACTCACTCAGTTTCTTAAATTATTGCCCAGCTCAATCCATCTTCCACTGCCCCACACCGGGCAGCCACGATCTCCACAGATGGAGATCACAAGGGGTTCCTCACCTCTCCTGCTGCCAGGCTGCGACTCGCCATGAGAAACGTGGTGCTGGACCCAACGGGACGTGCAACAGCCTCTGGAGAGCCCAGGGTGCCGTTCAAGCATGTATTTTTACTGAGTGATCCTTGGGACCAACCTCAGGGGGGTTAACAGCATGGCAGCAGCGCTGCACCAGTTTACACCAGTCCTCTCCAGTATCCAGCTTGTCTGGACAGGCAGCTACAAGAGGAACTCTTTCTTTGGAAGGAAATCAATATTTTAGCAAGCTTTTCTGCCTCAGATCCCTCTGTAGTTTTTACTCCCAGGAGAAGCAGGTGTATTTTCTAAGCTGTTTGGCAGCCTGGGCACCTTAGCAGGGAGCAGTGTCGGGGATCAGGCTCTTGATGGGGATGCAGTAATCTGAGTACAGGTCTTCTCTGTCACGCAGTTTGTTCATGGGGTTGTAGAGGTCCCCCTGTCTGTTTGTGTCTCTATGTGTTTTATACACCCTAGGTGTATAAAACCAGCTGTCACTCATCCCTGTGCCTGTCTTTGCTGGATTCAAGGCTGGACTGGCCCTGTGCTGTGCCAAGCACAGTCCAAGTCCAGCTTCTATTGGTGCTCTGCAGCATCTTTGCGCTGTGATGCAGGAGTGATTAGTCAAAAATATTTTCTTAGCTGAATAGCCATTTTTTCAGACCTCTGCCACCTTCCTGCCTGCACAGACATCCAAAAGGCACATCCTCTAGGGAGGTCTGCTCAGTGCAGTGATTCCTCAGTGGTCTGGATGTGCTTGCTGCTCTGTGGAGTGTTTGCAGAGTTATGTGTGCTGTGGATGCAGTCATGGCCAGACACTGAACCCAGCCACAGCATGCAAACCTGGAGTCACCTCACCGCCTGTCACTGCCCTGTGCAGAGCAGCTGCAGCAGGGGCCAGATCCAGGGCACTCAGCCCTGGCAGCAAGCTGAGGTCTGCAACCCCCAGCCAGGCAGGAGCCTGAGGGATGGGAAGGGCCTGATGGAAGGAATGGGAGGTGCCCTGACCTCAAGTGCAGGTTTTTGGGGGCCTATACCTTCTGGTACCAACCATCAGGACGCAAGGCAGGGCCCAGCCAGCAGGACACCGCTCCGTGGGGACGGCCCTGGGACCACACCAGTAAATAACAGGGAGATGGGAGAGCAATGAGCAACATTATTCCTTCTCCCTCACTTTATTAGCAAATATTTTTTGCCTCTACTGTTATTCTGGGGTGCTCTACACCGACACATGAACCATCTCTGCCTTGAGCCACCGTTGTCATCTCCCTTCCTTGGCTGCCACTTACTACCAGGGCTCTGTGAGCCTCATCAGCTGTGGCATGGGCTCACCAGGAAAAGAGTGAGTGTTTTGCTATTTCCAAGCTAATATGGGGCTTTCTTTGAATTATTGTTTTTTGAGCTGGAAGGAAAAGAGGCTTGTCACATGAGATACCTGCTATCAGTACACAAATAACAGCAAGCCCATCATCGAATGGAAAATAATCGCCGCGGAAACCGGGTTGCAGAGCAGCCGGGAGGGATTATTACAGGCGCTGGCAGTGGCAATGCTGTCAGGGAGCCTGTGTCAGCACTTCCATTACCACCCACCTGGTTTCAGCACAGCCCCTGAAGCAGGGCACGGGGCCACGAGGCCCCAGCGTGGGGTCATTTCTATTCAGAAGAGTTTCAGATCAACCGGCTTTGATTGGGTTTAAATGATGGAGTGCTTAAAAGGGAGAGAGCAGAAATAGGAGGGTGACATAGAGAGAGGCATCTCAAAGATGGGCGTTTGGTATTTAGAGAAGTGGAAAAGAGTTTGAGGTAGGAGAAATTACCTAGGAGTTGGGACTGAAGAGCTGGTCCTCATGGGAGCAAGCTTCAGCTGGTCACAAGGAAGGGCAGCATGGGGAGGTGCAGGGGGCACCGCCTGTGCCACCCACGGCAGCAGTTCCTGGAGAGGCACCTGACTGTGCGTCAGTGCAGATGAGCAGTGGAGTTATAGACAATTTATTTCATTCATTTGGCAACTTGCTGAGCTCCTGTGCAGAATGAGCCCTCATGCCTTGTAAACCTTGCTCACTGAGCGACTCGGGAGCGTTGCTTACACCGTGGTGTAGTGTTGAGGGGCTGTATGCATCCTGTGCTGTCAGCACTGTTGGTGGGCTGGGTTCCTCGGGTTTTTTCACTTAAATGCTCTCCAAAACAGTAGCTCGCATTCTGCTTGTGAGGGAAAGCTCTGCCTTCCAAGTGACACACTCCCACCCTGCAGTGCTGTCAGGGCACAGGTGCAGGGCAGGAGCAGGGATGACTTCATGGCTCCATGCCTATTCAATATCATGCTTGTGTCCCCAGAACCTGAGCCCAGCTCCCAGCCTGGAGCCCAGGTCCCATTACCAGCTGCTTTGCAGTGAATCAGACCTTTCCCAAAGGAATTATCTTGGATCCATATCCGTGTAACTGAATGAAGGATCCCGCCCTCTATCCCCAGTGGGATCAGGAGGGTTTGGTCCCGTCCCTACCTGGGCCGGGATCCATTTGCAGATGCCCTCTGAAAGAGCCTGTGGACAAATTCCTCCACACAGGGGTGCATCTGCGTATTGAGCGCTCTGCTTTCAGAGCAGGAAATATTCGGTTTCAACACTCGGAGTTAAACATTTCCGCGGAGCCCAGGAGACCGTGCAAACAGCGGGAGCACCAAGGCTCTGCCTTTTCATCTCTCTGGCACCGGCGAGCGGGGGGTCGGCAGCAAGGGAAGCACGGCAGAGCCACGGAGGGTAAACACTGAAGCCGAGCCTACCGAGTAACCAGAGAGTGAAGGGGAGAGAGAGGGGCAAAGAAAACAAAAACACAGCTGCCAAAAAACAAAAGCCTGAAAAGAGCCATTCAGTGTCTCCCAGGAGCGGGTTTGGCACAGGGCAGGGAAGGACAAGCAGGGAGCAGGCGTAGGTCCCTCCCGCTCAGGGATGTGGGCCCTTTGTTTTGCCCTGGGCAAATCAATGCCCTCTACTCCATGCAGAGGGGTAAGCGCTTACACCCCAGCACGGCTCAGCCACACACATGATGGAGCGGCCTTTGTTTGCCCCTGGATATCAGGATGTCCCTGCTCTGGAGAGGAGAGGTGGGATGTATGCATCTCTCTCCACCCTGGCATTCACAAACAAAGCCTGAGGACTTGCCATGCCCATCTTCTCCCTCTCCTCACAACCAGCATCCTGCACCGTGGGGATGAGTACCACTGCCTGGAGCAAGACACCACAGCGTGGGTGTGTGCCAGGCTCTGGGCATGCTGCAGATGTGGATGCTGCTGATTTGTGGAGACGCATTCCAGGAGAATCCTCTGGTGCACTGCAGGCGTGCAGTGGGTTCCACAGACCTGGGGAGGCTTGCGTAGGTGTCCTCCTGGCACGGGAGAGGATCCCTCCTCTCTGCCTGTCAGTTGCACTTAGCCCTGCTCCTGTGAAAGCGCAGTTGTCAGCCCCCTGGGCCAGGAGCCGGGGCTCCTTCTGTCTCCTGCTTTACAATCTGTACATCAGGGACTTGGCTGTGTGTCCGGGTTCCTGCTCTCCTGCCCCTCTGGAAGCCCTTTCAGTGCAAGCACCAGCCTCCCGCACTCACCGGAGCAAGGGGATCTTCCCTGGCTGTCATGGGGATGCAGAGTGACAGCTGTCACATCCTTCCTTGGCACAAATTCATCACCCTATCATTGGTGTAGCTGGTGGGTAAGGCTCCTGCTGCTCATTTCTCCTGCTGGCCTGGGCTGGGGTTGGGAGCAGCCATAGAAGACAGCAAGGCTTCTTCTCATAGCCTGAGATCCCTCCTGGTTGCCCCAGCCACTGAAATCCAAAGTCGCCTCTGCTTAGGAACATGCACCCCATGGAAGGGTAGCAGAGAACAAGCAGGGCCTGAGGACTCGGGTGTGCAGGATGTTAAATATCCCACCAGACTGGTGTACCTGTCACCAGTCAGCAGGGGACCCTGACAATGCATCCTGATCCAAGGCTGCCAATCCCAGTTCTGTGGTCTGGGACAGTCCATCACCTCCTCCAGCTAAGGAACAACTCTGGGCTCCATGCAGAGCTGAGACAAGGCGATTCTCAACCTCTGTTCCACCCTTTGGTGCTGCTGAGGGCATCCAGCCCCAGCAGCCAAAGCCGTGGATGGCGATGGGGGTCGTGGGCCCCACAGTGGTGGCCTGGGCCAGGAGTGGGGATGCAGAGCAGCAGGGCGGAGGGCAGCCTGTTTACCCATCCATCTGCACACCCCACAGCGGGGATCCAGCAGGATTTCCCGTCCGCTCAAAGGCTGCCTGTTTATTTTGGGAGGGAGACTCAGACAGCTCCATTGTTTTGCTGTGAGGTTGGGGTTATAAATAGCAGGTGGTCAGGGACGCTCCTGGGCTATTTTGGGCCCCCACTAGACAAAAGTGGAAAAGCTCCAAGAGGAAGGTGGAATTACTGAAATGCCGACCTTTCCCGCAAGGGTCAGCAGGAGCTGGGTGTTTGGGTTTGGGTTGGATTCTGGGCATTATTTAAACATGAGGGAAGGAGGAGAGAGGAAGATGTTCCAAGGTGCATGGGCTGTATGCTGCCAAAAAACAGTGTGTCCTCCCTGGCAGAAGGGTGGTGGGAATGAGGGGCTGAGGCACCTGGGATCTGCCTGGGAGCTTCTGGGAGTGGCCCAAGTCCAGAGGAGAGACCAGTGGGGTTTTCCTCCTGGCTCTGCAACTGGGACAATTCCCAATGGAAAGGGAAGCTGGGAAGGTAGGGAATGCACTGGCCTGCCCCAACTTGCCCCTTATGCCTCAGTTTCTCCCATCTCCTATAGAGGTGCTGAAGGAAAGGGCAAGTAATATCCCAGTGACAGCCCTGCTTCCACCAGGCACATACACTTTGTCCTGCTGGAGGGCAAAGATAAGCCAAGGTGACTCTCAAACTTATTTCAGACCCTTTCTCTTGCTAAATGCTAGTACCAGGCAGTTACACAGGGAGAAGCAGTGACACAGTAAAGCTGCCCACACCAATGTTTCATCCTTTGAGAAGGTCTATTCCTTTAATGGGAATTTATTTAACTGGACTCCGCCATCATTAGGAACCATACAATGGCACCTTTTGGCTCCTGACTGGAAGGCCGCACTGCACGCAGCCCCCTTGTACCCAGCACCGGCTGCTTTATTGTGCATAACTGCCTCTCACTTGGATTTAGCCAATTTGATCCATGTCTAATACATAAATAAATAATCCAGCAGGAGGGTTCATGCTGGATGACAACAGGCAGCTATAAAGCACGTTTCCCCCTGCCAGAGCCATCTGAGCCAGGCTCCGCACGCCCTCTCATGAGCAGAGCTGCTAGTACAGCTGGGAGAGGGGCCTGGGGACCCACGGGCTTCCCTCTTTTATGGGAACTTCATTGTTTGCTTTAGAGTTTTATTTTATGTTAAATAGATGCTGTATATTCCTTACAGTGGGGGCAATAAAGTATCTGAGCTGGAAGAAATTGGCTTCAGAGCAGAGAGTGAACCAGGGAGATGTGTCTGGGCAGGGAAGCAGAAGACAGGACTGAGAGTAGGGAGGGTGTGAGGAAACGTATTGCCTGCAGGACTGCCCCAGAGACTCAACCCAGCTAGGGATTAGGGTACACAGGCAGCCCCAAATCTCACCCAGGGGTGATACAGACCCAGGGAGCCCAGAACACCCAGGGAGGACAAGGGTCCCCAGCCCAGCCCTGGAGAGGGTGAGCAATCCTGGCTGAGCACCTAGACCTGCTCCCTAGCACATCCACAACCTCACGTCATGGATTCTTCTCTGCCTCCCAACACTGTGTGCCCATGGAGATCTGCTCTGCCCTTCACAGGGAGGATCCACCAAACCTCAGGAGTGTCAAGGAGGATGAAGATGGCTCTTTATAATGAGTTAATAGGAACAGTGAGCAGTGTTGTGTCATCCACCCACTCCAAGTCATATCACCAGAAGCTCAAATGGGAAGCTGAATTTGCACAGGGTTGCTTTCATAATGTGTCTGTTGCTGCTCTCCCTGTAAGACCGGAGGGCCCACAGCCAGGCTTGGGATGCTCTCATTGCTGTGCCACTGCAGAAGAGAGCCAATCCCTGCCCCAGGGATTGTAGGATGGGGGGAGAATTAGGGCTACACCATGAGAAAATCCCTGGAATTCAGTCCTATGCTAAGACAGGAACCAAAGCAGAGCACAGACAATGCTGATGGCAGCTGATCTGAGCTAAAGCTTTTTCCCTTATTTTCCTTCTCACAGGCAAAAAGAAGGCAACTTTGTTTGACAGCCAGGCTCCGATCTGCCCCATCTGCCAGGTCCTTCTTCGCCCCGGGGAGTTGCAGGAGCACATGGAGCAGGAGCTGGAGAAGCTCACGCAGCTGAACATCAGGTAAGCAGCTCGCTGGGGTCCACCAGCATCCCTGGGCACCTGCATGTAGCAGAGAAGATAGTGGTACCCACAGCTACAAGATGTGGGAGATCTAGTGCTAGCCAGTGGGACAAAAACATTTTCCTGGTGTTCACTGCAATGGTAAAGTCAGGCAGAAATTCCTCCCGGAGGTCACGGACATCCCTTTCCCTGGGGACGTGTGTTCAGGGAGCAGTTCTCATGTTGCTGACATCCCATGATGGAGCAACCCTGCAGCATTGGTGCATGCTGCTCCTCAGCTGCATTCAGCTCCCTTCTTCTACCCCCAGCGCAAAAAAGTCACCTATTTAAAAAAAATATAATTGCCTTTTAACTGCTAGCAGTTATTTAGGAAATGGCTGCAGCCAAGGGTTGGCAGATCCCTGCCCTGCCTTAATAAAAGTCAGCAGCCTTGGGAAAGAGCGTGTTTATTTCAATTATTAATGAATTCTCCGGTCATTAAAAGGTGAGGAAAGGAATCAAACTGCCTACTAGAAGCAAAGTTACATCACCAGGTGGTGGGAGAGGAGGGACAGCATGTGTGTCAGTGTGTGTGTGTGTGTGTACCAGGGCAAGGGGTGCAGGCGGCTGTGCACAGCATGGAGGATGCGGAATCCATCCCTGCTTGGCTTGGATCTTCTCGGATTCAACCACAGCCATTGCAGATGGAGGGAGCAGGAGAGAGCTGTAGTCAGAGAGACCTCCCAGAATGGATCTGGGTTGAGATAACCCACATTTGGCATCCTCATCCTCAGCCTGAGACCCGTGTCCCCCACGTGTTGCACAGGGAGATGGGGAAGGGGGGAAGCAGGGAACAGGCAGCCCATTTATCCCCCGTGACACCCAGTCCCCTTGCAAGCGTAATTTATGGTGTAATTTGGGCCGCATCCAACTTAATAAAGGGCCACTGCAAATTAGTGAACAGGTTTAAATGAACAGAAGCAATTAGTGCTCGGAGGAGCCCATCAAAGAAGTTGGGCCAATATCAGAGTGAAACTGAAACTGCAAGCCAGGAGCAGAGGCTGGCTGGCGCGAAGTGGTGATGGGAAGGTGGTGTTTAATGGGAAAGGAAAGGAAACCCTAAATCATAAAGCATGACAAGGGCCATTGTGGGCCAGCTGACAAATGAAAAAGAATGGCATTATTCCTTTAAATAACAGCAGCAGTTAGAGAGGAGACAGCTCTCCCTGGCTTGCCCTCGCTTCCCTGGCCTGCTCCACTCGGCCACGCAGGCGGCGAGGAAGAATCAGAGGTCTCTATTAATTATTAAATAACGACTCCCTGCGTAGCGTGATAGATAACGTTCAATCTAGGCGATGGATTCAGGCAACGTAGGCTAATCTGTAACACGGCAGCTCCACACGGGGATGGGCTCTCCCCGTCCAGGAGGAAACCGATGCAGGGAACAGCGGCAGCAGCGGGCAGGAAGGGCAGGAACAGAGGGCAGCATTAGCGGGCGTGAGGGGGGTTGAAGTCCTGCGCACTGCCCAGCCCCAGCTGGCAGCTCGCTACAGCAGGCTGCTCCATTTCCCATTCCCCCACCTTTCCTGCCTGGAGAAGCCAGGAGCAAGAGCACATCAACAAGAGAAGAGAGAAACTAATAATGATCTCAAATAACCCAATAAACATAAAAATAAAATGTGGGCCTATAAACGTGACGGGCACCGGCAGCCCTGGCCGCTCCCTGCCAATACCGACTTGTTACCGAAATGGCCGAGCAGCTGTTACTTATCAGTCTGATGGGGAGAAGCAAACCAGGGGGCTTGTTTCCAAGGGCCTTTTTTTTTTTTTTTTTTTTTTAATTTAAAGAGGATGCAGCCAATCATGGCTTGTGGTGCTAAGTTTTAATAAACCTTAATGATTTGCAACAAAATCATAGATTTCCTGTGCTCGGTGTTAGGAAGGCAGATCCCCTCCTGCCCACTGAGCCTGCAGCCCTGGAGGCTTGGTCGGCACTGGATCAGCTCTCTGGAAAAAGGATTTCTCCAGGTGACCACAGGAGATTATTGGGGTTGAGATAGAAGGAAGCTGTAGGCACCACATGGACAATGCTACCCATGATCCCAGATCACTGCAAGCCACTCACACACTCCAACGAAACCCCTTTCTCAGCCGGTGGGAATGGGGTTTGCCATCCCCCAGAGACAGGGACAGTGCTTTTTCCCCCCATGGGCAGTACTGACGTGACCATCCTGATCTCAGGACAGGGACATCTCAAGGTCAACCCAGCTCCAGCATCAAGCAGCGAGGCAGGAGGAGCCATGCTGGCAACAGGGCCGCACCCACCCATGCCTAGGGAGCCCTGTGCACGTACTGGGGACAAAAACCAGCTGTTGGACCAGTGAACATCACTCAGAAAGATCCAGCCCTGGCGCAGGGTCCAGCTTTCCCTTAAGAAAGCTGTCTTGAGTGGGAACGAGGTACCTGGGTTTCTAGCTCTGCTGCCTTCTTGGTGTGTCCAGTCTCCCAAAGCAGAGGGAGAGACCTGCTTGTGCTCACCCCATGGCTCCTCCACCCTGTGTGGGTCCAACCGAGCCTTGTGCACAGCTCCACACAGCAAAGCAGGGCTCTCTGAATGCAAATTTCATTTCTGAGCCACTGGCGCTGTTTCAAGAGCCGGCAGCCTCCGAGCCCTTTTTGGTGTTACATATGTAACAGCCTCATTGAACTTGACATGTCAAATTCAGGCCATTTGTGCAAAATCTCCCTTTAATAATACCGTTTCATTTCGCTCAAATGAGACTTGAATGCATGTAAAATGGAAAAGGATATTTAAGCGCTAACATTAGGCAGATGTCTTGCCAGAGGCCGATTGAATATATGAGATTTTGAAGTGCTTAACACGTTTTCGGTGCTCCCTCTTAGAATATGTCACCTGGCTTTCTTTTTTCTCCCCCTCTTTCCCTCCCCACCTGCCCCCCCTTTAAGTGAAGGGTATAAATTGAAAGAAAACAAAACTACAAGCCTTGGTTTTATGGGGTTTAACTCTTGCCAGGCAAGACTGTTGGTATTCCTCCTCCAAACAGGAATTACCTTGGAGCTCACCTTTGCAGAGCACAGGCTCAAAGCAGCAGAGAGTGGGAGGCAGGTGAGGGGTGGCCCCATGATGGGGGGCAGAAGGGATGCTCTTCTTGCTCTGCCCGTACAATCAGAGAGCAAAAGGTTCCCATCTGAGCAGCTAAGTGCCACGCAGGGTAAAAATAAGAATCAATAACAGCAACCCTTTGTATATGGCTATGCCCTGTGCCACAGCCAGGCTGGTCAGTGCAGAATACACGAATATTCCTGGTTTGTGTGCACGAAGCTGATCTGGATGTGAGTCTCCCATACTCACTCAATATATATTCACTTGTTTTACACCTTATCCGTGTTAAAGGCTCGCAGTAAAGCACACTGAAATGTGAGACTTTCTGGAGCTGTCAGTGGCCCCAGCTCCAGGCTTCAGCTGGTGCTCCGGCTGCAGTTGCATTTCCCCGGCCTAGAACTACCTAGGGAGAGTGGGCACAGCATTCTAGAGCAGCACCCAGGGGTGTCCCTCAGGACACACACACACATCCCCGTGTGCACTGCTGCGTGTGTCACCCTGCAGGTGAATTCTGTGAGCAGAGGGGGCAGCAGCACCCTTAATCCCTGCCTGCTCTCCCCAGGCAGTGACCACAGAGCACTGCTGGTGGAGGGGAGGCTGGGTGGAGCAGGACAGGCTTGGGGCTCTGGTTTGAGTTCAGGATGGGAGGAAAGATGAATTTGAGGACAGAAGTAAAGGAGGAAGTAAGAGCTGTAGAGCCAGCCTCAGCTGATGCGCCACAATGATTCTTTCTAGAGTTTAGGGAAGAGACATTTATTGGCCATTTAAAAACCTTAGGAAGTCACATTACAAATATTACCGTTGCTGAGTTCAGCAGTTTGTAGGTTGGGAATGTGCCTTTGGATGCACTGTTCTTAATGGCATAAAAATCTGTTCTTGAATATGCAATGCTCCTTTAAAAAAAATATTTGGCAGGGGGTGTTTTTATTTTGCCGTGTAACAGCTGCCAGATTCGCCCCTGCATTACCAGCAGCAAATCTATGCTTCAGAGCTGGGATTTCACCTCCCCAAAATGGATGAGGTGTATCAATACAGCTGGGGAGTGGTCCAGAGGGTGGAGCAGTGAGGGTGATGATGTTCTCAAAGTGCCTCATGGCTGTGTAAACTCTCCCCTGATTCAATTGTCTTTCTTCATTACTTTGCAATCAGTAATTATTCTGAGCACGTTTGTGTTACAAAGCCAGTGCCCAATTGTTGGCTGCTCCCAGCCTGGGCCAGCAGCTCTCATCGCTCCTTGCCATTCTGCTGGGGGCGTGGGGACACATCCCTGCACACCCAGCATCTCAGGAGCTACTGATTTCCCCTAATGACCTTTCTGTGTGTCCAGGAATAATTTCTCTTCTGCTTCTGTGATTACGAAGCATTTCCCGGAGCACAGAGGGCACCGAGGTCTTGCACCTTGGTGCAAATGGAAAGTGCTGCAGGCTGTTTTCTGTGACCTCAAAGATGCTGTCACAAAGAACCAAATAGTGTCAGGCAAAAGAGGGCAGAGTAAGATGCAGTGGGAAGGCCTGTGTCAAAGCAGGTGAAGTGCCCAAATGGGGGATTTAGCTTGACTTTTGGAGCCAGCTTTGATTCATGTCAGAGGAAAAAAGCCAGCCACAGGACTATGGTGCTCCAGCTCCTGTAGCAGCATTCAGTGCACCTCTGCCCGGGCTTAAATCTTCCTTTGGGTTCCATCTGACGCTTCCCTTCCCTTGTTTACACACATGCTCTTTTCCTCTCACTGTTCTTAATTCTTTCCTCTTCTACAGCCGGGGTAGAAGCAGAAAGTGCTTCCTCAGTTCCTGGCACTGCACAGAGCATCATCACACTGCTGTGAGGAGCTTCAGCTCCAGGTGTCTTTATGTAGAGAGGCACAGCAGTAGCTCTTCTCAGGGGACAGAGGCAGCTCTGGGTGCAGTGGGATAAGAAATAAGGAGGAAACTGGCAATAAAGCTGAAACATGAAGGCTGTGGGACCTTGGGAGATAAACTGGTCACAAGGCAAGTTGACTGTTCTTGAGAGTTGTCTCCAGCCCTATGGAGATGCATCCTGCTTTTCACAGGTTGCTTTCCCAATGTTTCGTGGTCTTTCTGACTAAAGTCATCCCATAGTAGCCCCTCAGAATCTGCACTGGAGACTCCTACTAATGGACAAGGTGGCAAGCAGATCATCCCTGTGTGCCCAATGACAGGCGCTTGGTCTGCTGCTTCTGGTCACAATAAGGACCCAGAGCAGGTCATGAGATGTGGCTCACACCCCTCTCCTGCTCAGGGAACCCTCTGTTTAAATACACTGCTCCTTCTACTGCCCCAGGGAAGTGTTTGCTTCATTTCTGTGGGATCTGCCAAGTGCTGTGTTGTCCCAAAGGACCTCTGGAGGAGACCTTCCCAGGGCCAGCGTGGGTAGCTGTGGAAGGCCGAGTGGCTGTGCTGCCAGGCCCAGCAGGATAAATAGAGTGTGTAAAACCCAAATTAGCTCTGTTGTCATGTGTCACATCAGGGTCATGGCTCTCGCCTCTGGTCTCCTTGATTTATGCCTGGGGACTTTAAGTTGATGACCAGGTACTTCCCCAGACTTCTTGTGCAGCAAATGTTGCAGGTCCCCCAGCCTCTCACTGAGAGAGGTTAGCAGTGGTTTAGAGTGAGAAGGGTTTTTTCCAATGCTCTCTTGGAATACCTGCATGCAGTAGACACCTGCGGGCTCTCCAGAGAGAGGAAGGAGCCCTGACCAACAAGTGAGATTGCATTGCAGCCTCCTGCTCCTCAACTTCTTCCTGTCTTTCTTCCTTCTTTTTCCCTCTTCTTTTTCCACCTTCTTCTTTTCTTTTCTTCCCTTTCTTCCCATCTTCTTCCCCCTCCCTCCATCTCTCCCCACCCCCCGGTATCAAGGCGACATCTCCAAGCCAAGTACTTTTAATTTCGCCCGTGGCCCTTGCTGACACGGTGGATATGCACAGCAAGTTAAATTCCCGCCTGATCAATAAAGCAGAAGCAGTGTGTCCGACTGGTCGATATTTTTTTATCTGTCTTCAGCCCAGTCCTGCTGATGACAGCCCCCTGCGCTTCAGCAAAGGCACTCAAGGGCATCGGGCTTTGGCAACACAGCTCTTTTTTTATTTAAATTTAAAAAAAAACCCAGATGCCTACAAAAAAAAAGTTCATGGAGTTTGGCCTTTGCTTAATAACGTTTTATGATTTATCTTAATTTTTAATTGAAAAAAATTTGCGAATTAATTGATTTCTGGGACTTGCCAATTAACATTGTAATTGGGTGCATGATAAATTTCGAAGGAGCATCATTTTTCTCCCTCTCCCCCTTGTCACAGAGAAGGGAAACTGCGAGGGCAGCTGCTTCCTATCCGTAGGGCCCCGCTCTTTCCCGAGGTGCTGCTGCCCTCCTCCCCCCTTGCTACTGTATCTTAAAGAAGGAACAAGAAAGCTAATAAAGTCGTGTTATTAGAGTCTCGCCAGAGGTGACCCCTCAAGGCATAAATCCAGGCCGGGGAGATGCTGGGGACAGGTACTATTAAGTGCCTGAGCATGCTCTGCATGTGGGACTGGGTAGATCTCCTGCAGCACCCTCTCCCTGGCTGTGTCCTCCCCGTGTTCCAGGGGCTTTCCCAAAGGACTCTGGTATCCCCCGAGGTGTTCAGTCAAGCAGTTAATTGCCTGTGATGTCTCCTCAGTGCTCCTCCTGGGTGCGAGTCCTCCATGATTGTCCTGCAGCCAGTGTTCACCAGCAAAACCAGGCTGCAGGGACCAGCTGGTGTTCGGGAGCTGCTCCAGGGACACAGAACGGGGTTTGTGCACCCTGTTCTGCCCTGATTCCCTTAGGGAGAGAAGCAGCAGTGGGACACCTCATGCTACCCACGGCAGAGGTGTTCAGCACAGAAGCTCATTCCTGGAGCCAGGGGTGTCCAGTTTCAGGCACAGATGCATCTCCAGCTGAGTCATAGCAGCTGAAGCTTTCTCCAGCAGTTTGGCTCCTGTCAGATTTAAATTAAACATGCCTGGAAGTGTCAGCTTCTTGGTGATAGTCGAGCAGGGCCAGGACCACCTGCAGCTAACAGGGTCACAGCCCTGTGTGGCGTGTGGAGAAGTGGGTGAGTTGGCTGCTACCAAAATGAGGAGTGAGGACACGGTGTGGTGTTGGGGCAGTGGGAACAAGCTGTCCTGGGGCACTGAACAGAGAGTGAAAGTAACAAGTAAATTGAAGCGTGCTTTGTGTCTCTAGTGCTTCTCTCACCCACTCCACATGCTGATATGGATCACCTCGCCACAGTCACCTCAGGTGTCCCACGCATCCTCTAAAGCCCAGTGAGCTTGGTTGGGGCTCCACTGCGCCATCCTGGTGCTCCTGCTGCACCCCAGTCTCTGCAGGGAATGAAGGATGCCAGACCACGTGGAGGGTCCCAGGTTCCCACGCAAAGCCACAGCTCTTTCCACCAGCTAGGACACCAGAAAGGCCAGGAGAAGTCTGGCTCCGGGTCTGCCAGTGTTGATGGTGGGGAAACATGCGGGAATGGAGAGAAATTTATGAGGAGTCTGTTTATTATCAGCCAATGTGGTGCTGCTGATACCATGGATTTATCCTCTTTCATTCCTCCTCTGATTTGTGTCCCTGCCCCTCACTGTGGCAGATTAATCATGGACAGAAAGGGAAGAGAGACCCTCCAGCTTCCTCCTGTGCATTTAGAGGGTGGCAATGACAGCAGCCTGGACCCTTCACCCACGGCTTTTCCTACGGAGAGAGCACAAGTCAGGCAGCTGCCTGCCCTGCCTAGAGATGCCCTGTTCCTCTCCTGCGTGGAAGACCCCAGGGAAGGCAGAGGCTGTCTGTCCACAATCTGTAGGTGAGAAACACTTCTCAAGGCTCAGAACTTCCAGGGTAGCACAGCAAGTGAAAAAATGTGTGGGTCATGTTTTCCCTTGCTCGTGCAGTGCCCTAAAAGGGCCATGAACACTCCTTAAATTGCCTTCAGACCTGTGGTACCTGCAGTCCATTCCCTGACTCCAGGGTATGGATTTGAAGGCTGAGGTTTGGAGCTCTGGAGGGCAAAGCCTTCCTTTGCAGCTGACTCTCAGGGCAGCAGGAGGCCTGGGAAGGGGTTTGTGGAAACCCAAGGGTGAGAAATAAATCTCCGGTCAGTTATTTGCCCTGGAGCAATGCATGTCTTCTGCAGAGCCTCTTCTGAACTGCCACATGAGCTGGGAATAATTAAACAGTCATTACAGCCATGGTAGCAAAGAGCCCCCCAAATCAATCTAATGCATGACCTTTCCCTCTGATTTTCCTTTTTATTTTTCCAGCCACCTCCTTTTCCAATAGTGGGAGAGAAATGAAGCCACGGTCTCCAGCCACACAGACCATCACATCCTCACCCAGAAATCTGTTATCCACTCTGAGCAGGGACATGGAGTACCACAGGTTGAGAAAGGAAAACCCAACAGGGGAGAAAGAGTTAGGGATGTGAACAGGACAGAGCAAATAGGGGATTTCAGTGTGGTCAGGTCATGCCACAGTGCTTTATGATTCTGCTGCATTTCAGCCTTTGGGAGAGGTGGGTGACTGCCCTGTGGGTCAGATTAGTCACAACTGACTGTGTTGGTCACTGAGGTCTCACAAATACTGACTGGGCACGTCTGGCACTGTGGGCATAGAATATTTCTAGCCCTAACTGCAGCCTCTTTGGCAATTTTTTACCATTACTCAGCCCCTTTTCCTATCATGGGATGCAGGTGCCACTGGGGGAGCCACAGCAGGTTAAAAATCCCAGTGTGCTTCCTGTGATGGCACAGATCTCACGTGGCCATGCTGGGGGCTGTCACCTGCAGCTAGGTGTAAAATCAAGCTCCCCTTTCCTTATTTAAGCATCAAGTGACACTTCCACTTATTTAGACTGGCATTCACAAAAATCCAATTCCCTCTCTACCCCATGCCTGCTCCATTACAGCTGGTGTTGCCATCCACACAACTCTGCAAGGGGCTTTCCCTGCTGCCACAGCTCCCATCCCAAGGCTGCATGTCCAGGCCACAAGTCCTACAGCTAAAAACAATTTGTTTCCAATAATTTGTTTGTTTTTTAATGAAATATATCCATTGGCTGCAGCCTGTAGAAATTTTTTGGTTTTGCAGGATCTCACATGGGAGCTGCACAGGCTGATGCCTGACAAACAAGGGGCTGCTGAGAAGGGAGTCTGTGGAAGAGTGGCAGAGCTGGAAGTCTCAAGCTGCACGGCAGCAGCTCTCTTAGCTGCTCCTTACTGGTTCAGTGTCCTTCAGGGACAAGCAGAAACAGCTGTAGCTGCCCAAGCTCGGGGAACTTAACCTTCAGCTAATGACCTGATTTTTCCCCGTGGGAAGAAGCAGCAGCTTCCATTAATGAGGGTGATAAGGGACCACTCCTTGCCTTTTTACTTCCCATAGCAAGCACACTCCAAAAGGCAGGACCATAACAAAGTAAATAGGCTTGAAGGTCATTGTGTGTAATAGCAACCATGGCAGGAGTAGAGGAAACCCCAAGACTGTGGATAAGGAGGGCACATACTTGGCCTGCTGAGCTGCACTTGGGGAAATCATGACAGAAGCACTGGGCCTGAACAGCCCCTTGAGGCTCGCTCAGGGAGACATGCCAGGGGATGTCCAATTGCACCTGGGGATGCTCCTAACCAGATGTGTGCCTAGCTTTAAAGGACATCTGCATGTCTCTGGTGAAGTCTGAGTCCTGCTTTCATTGTGAAGAGGAAAGGCTCCTCTTAAAGCTGATGGTCCCTAATCTAAAGGAGCACTGTGTCCTGGAGCACGTGAGGACCTGGCTGTGCTGCTCCCGTTAATGGGTGATGCAGTTGCAGCACTGGGCAGAGCCCTCTGGCAGCACCAGGGCAGGGGCCTTATTTTGTCCCCATGGGGACATCCAAACACATGAGAATGCATGAACGCAGGGACAGAACCGGTGCCTCAGCCCCAAGAAAGAGAGGAAGCAGCCTTGTATCACTTGGAGGTGCAAAGTCTTCAGGAGAGAGAGAAGGAGGCTGCCAAAATCGCTGGGTCTTCCCAGGGTGTTCCTTGCTCTTCTTCGGTACTTTGAGGGGGTTGCCTAAAAGGTAAAGAAGTTGTTTTGCTGTAATAAACTAGATAAACAATTCCCCAAATAGATTAAAACTAACTGTAACTTAGAAAAGCGGGTAGTAATTATATTTTATTAGCTAGCAAAACACCATTTTTTTATTTCGTAAGATAATTCTGTGTAAATCACCTTAATTAGAAGTGTCAGATGAGCCCGCGAATATCGTACTTAGTAACTAATTTCCTATGTACAGGTTATAATTTAAAACACATGGATCACTCGCTGAGTGGAAATATGCTAGCCATGAAATAATGTGGGGAGTGTAGGGGTTATTACTATGTAAATGTGTAATCATTTCAGACCACTGCAGCCTGGCTGGGTGATTAAAGAGAATCTCAAGGTCTCCAAAGATTGTGCTGTCTGCAAGGGCCTAGAGCAAAAAAACTTTAAAAGGCACTGAAAAGTGTTTGAACTTTAAAGGTCTTGATTTCCCTTTTACCATTTTTAATTTGTCTGCGGTGTTTATGGAGGGGAAGGTTTCTCTTTGCTGACAGCCTTTCGATCCAGAGCCCGCTGCCAGCATTCTTAAGAGGTGCGGGGGCTGCAGCCCTTGTAATTCAGGGGGTTCTTTAGTGGGATGGGGAAAAGCACCCTTACATTGCAGGGTCTGGGTGCTTGGATGACCTGGGCTCATGGCTATTCCTAACCCATCTCTGGATATTAAAAAACACAAATCACAAACTCTTACTAGCGATAGAGTAGAGCTACATTGCAAGAAAATGGGTAAGTATTAATAATCCTCCAGATGAAGAATAAAATAAAGTCTGCCAAGTTATCTCAACCAGTTCCTTTCCTTATCGGTCCCAACAGAAGAAGCTTGATCTTTTGGCTGACCAGAGAGACTCTCATTCTGAAAACTTCAGTTTTCTGGCCCTAACACCATTTCTAGGAGGAAATAATTATATTCTTCCTCTTTCCCTTGAAAACAAATAATTTTAAACACCTTTAACAAGAAAAGGGAGGAAACGGGTTTGTTTTTTTAATAAGGCATTTGGATTATAAAAGGAAAAAAAAGTTGTTTCACACTTCATGTGATTGAGAAATTCAGGGTAGCGCTGGAGGTGGAGAGGGGGTGGAAATCTTTCCCATCAAGCTTGCTCGTGCTCAGGCTTGAGGTGGTGCCAGGGACAGCAGGAATTAATTCTACTCTGTGACACCTCCTGGGGGTAGAGAGCAGAGCTGGGGGACAGGACACAGGGGGCATCCTGTACCCTGGGTGAGCATCCCACAGCAAATTCCCTCAGGGAAGAGGGGCTGTGTGGGAGCTGATGCCCCAGCGCAACCATCCGTGGTCCCCTGGAACCATAGCTGGGAGCAGAGCTGTGGCATTTGGAGTGACCTGATGGCCGTGGATAACTGTGTGCTTCCACCACTTCAGGGCAGGGGGCAAAAGGCAGTGGCACTGGGAGAGGAGGGGGGCCATAGCCCCAGGAGAAAACACCTTCCTCCATCCCTGCTCATTTCATAACACCCAGCCATCTGCCAAATCAAGGCAGATTAAAGCCAGCCAAATTCAATTTTTCCCTGCTGGCACTGCAGCTCGGCATCTGGGGCTAAAGTGTCCCCGACAAAGCGAACATGACAGGCACATTGCTTTTTTGTCACATCTAGTACCGTGTTGATCTTCTAAAAGTCTCATAAAAATTTATTGATGTCTCCCATATTGCTGTGATTGAGAAGAAAGGAGCGCGGGTGTGCGGGGCCGGGCGCGCGCGCGCGGGCGAGCGTGTGTGCGTGTGTATATTAATGTTTCTGAAGTAGATCTGATTTGATATGTCTTGTTCTATTGTCAGCATCTGTTTAGCGAGGCTTTTTAATACTTTCTGGCTGCCGATCACTCATCCTTAGCCTGGGATGCAGGCTTGCATACAAATTTTGNCATCTCCCCGGGGCTATGGGGAGCTGGGAGCCAGCCGCCCCACCAGCGTGTGCTTACAAGCACAGGCACTGGGCTTGGCAACATATTTCAAGAGCCTTTTGCCTGCTGCAGGTGCTTTGCATTGACAAATCGAATCATGGGGAAATAATTTATTTCCTAATGCTGTTTGCGGCATGTTAGCAGGAGAATTTACATGAGAGAGATTACTTTAATAACCAAAAAATTACAGTGCAGGCCTCCCCGCCATGTCGGCTTTGATATGTAATTGTTTCAAGTTTAACCTGTCTGGAGGGGGGAAGGTGTTATTAAATCTATAGCATCTCCCGCTGGCGAGGGCAGGCGAGGAGGAGCACCGGGTAGGGACCTCCTTCCCTGCTAAATGGGGAACAAGCTGAATTAACAAATCACTCCAGCCTCCAGCAGAGCTGCTGCTTCCCCAGTGTGCCTGGAGCTGAGGAAATCTTTTTTCCCTTGGTCTTATACTGATTTAGTCTCCTTCTCTTTCCTATTCTCCTTTTTTTCATTGTGCCTGACCCTTCACAGGGCTCGCCACCTCTGCTCCCCTCTCCCCGGCTTTCTTCCCTATGCCCCTGCAGATTTGCTCTCTGCTTTCTCCCTGGGAAAGTGCTGGGAGAGGAGCTCTGCAAGCCCCAGGCAGGAGAAGAGTCGGTGTTTGGCTCATGTAGCTGGTTTGGGGACTTCCACTCATATGACCATTTTGTTACAGCTGGAGAAATAGTTGGCACTGCCCTCCTTCCCATGCCCCTCCAGGCAGGGTGAGGAGGCTCTTGTTGGTCCAGGGAAGAGGAACAATCTGCTTTGCTATTTGACCTTATGAGATCTCTCGAAGCACTCCCCTCCTTTCCTGCCAGTTTTGTGACTGACCTCGTTCTCTCCTCTCTTGGCAGCAAGAGCTCCATCCTGAAGGATGCCATGGCAGCAGGCACCCCCAAGGTAAGTGAGCAAACCTCAGCATAATTTCCCTGTCCCCCAAGGGATGCTCTTTACACCCCTTCACCTTCCCAGGCTGCTCCCCGTCCTGCTAGTTGATGTCTCCCAGGACAGTGGCCACATTCTGGGGGCTGGCCACACTGGGGAAAGCTGCTGTCCCCACTCAGCCGCTGGGCTGGAGCAGCCAAATCCCTGCACAGGGCTCTGCACTCCTTGTGCAGCCGAGGAACGGTGGAGCTGAAGGACCTGCTGGGCTCTGGGACTCCAGATTGTGTCTAATGACAGCTAATGAAAGCTGATCACACACAGCCGGAGCTCAGCCTGGGAAATCACGTGTGGGAGTTCCGGGAGCCACAGCCATATGCCAGCTTTGGAAGGGGAGAGTGGGCCTGCCTCAGGGGAGTGAAGCACACCCAAGGAGGAGCCCAAATCACTAAAAGACTCCATCTCGGCCTCAAGTCCCTCCCCAGGACCCACCTCCCATCCCCTTGGCTCAGAATGCAGAAATACATAACTCACAGAGCATCACAGCATCACTGCAAAGGGCAGCATTCACTGATTTACTGTCAGCTGGACTTCATGTGGCACAGGGGTGGGAAAGACCAGAGCTTGGGCAGGTGAGCAGGTGGCAGGGAGCGCTGTAGGGCATTACATGGCCTCTGAAAACCATGCTGTCCTCTCCAAGGTAGGCAAAGGCAAGTGCTCCAGGTTCTCCTACCCTTCTGATGACACAATCCAAGTGAGGGAAGCTCCTGGCTTCCAGACAAGTGCAGGGCATCTCTCACAGGAGATGTCTTCATGGTTGTTTTATTAGAATTAACTTCCAGTCTCATTCCCCATTGGTTTTTCTGGAAGCTTATGTGATTTTTTTGGCATGTGATGTCAGAAGCAAAGACTGACATTTCAGCTCTAGATTTTCTCTTTGGGGCTGGGTGTCTTGCCAAGTACATCAACACCTTGTGTGCCCCACCAAGGGAGAGGCCTGGGAGCCACAGGGCTGACCTGAGTTCCTGGCAGGTAGGGATGACTCCCAAATAACCCCAACAATTTCCCTAACCATTCAAGGGAAAAAAGAAATAGTGCTCCACACCTTTGTCTCCTGCATGACTATACTTTGCTCCTGTGCCCTGTCCCAGGGAGTTTAGGAGGAGAGTGGAGACCTGACTATTTCTCCCAGGAAAACAAGCAGAGCAGAGAGGAATCCCCAAACCCACCACTGCTGATAATCCACAGAGTGTGAGGCTGCCTTGGGATATCTTGAAGGAGCTGGAAAGGGCACCAGCATCTGAAATGAAAGCATCTGGACTGCAATCTTCCTGTTCCCTCCTCATCAGGACTCCCTGTAGATAACTCAACAGTCCCAAACACATCACCGGTGAGGGAGAAGGACAGCTAGGAAGACAGATTAGCTGTTTGGAGGCAAACACAGTGAGTGACTGACAGAGACCAGATAAAGAAGAAGGTCCATCTCACGGCAGGGCCAGGCTTTTGAAGTTTCCATTGACAAAGAATCCCATTTGCCTTGAGCAAGGGGATTAAACTGGTACTGGAGCGTCGTTCTATGTAAAAGAGATCAATCGTCCCCTGTCACCACATGGATCTTTTCCCTTTGCCCGTCACGTCTGGGACTAAGAACATTAACTTCAAGAAGCCAGGAGAGCAGGGAGGGAGAGGGTGAAATCAGGAAATCTTTCATTCCCTTCTCAGAGAGCTTGAAAGCTTCTCAGCCCAGGAGGATTCATTATTTCTATGTGGCTTTTGCTGGGAGACAAGTCCTATGTGGCAGAGGAAGGCACAGTGCTGTCACCTTCACCTGAGTTTGGTATTAAAGGCCCCTTTGTAATCAGGTGGGATGGAGGAGGAGGACGGTGGGGAGATGAAGGCTGCTCTTTTCCTTTGTGCCCACTGCATGTTTGCAACACAGGGTGTGAATAGCCCATCAGTTTGTGAAGTGCTTCTGATAAAGTCTCAGGCAGAAGGATGGGGTACAGACCCCCAGAGCGGGCTTGCAGTCCATGTCCAGGCACCCAGGCATCACTGGAGGTTTGGCAGGCACCTCCAGGGAAGAATTGTACCGCTCTGGAACTGGCGGAAGGGGCCTGCTGCAATGTTTCCTGGCCATCCTTTTCCTGGTGCCAACTGAAAGGCCAGCAGCTCCAGCATCTCAGCACTGAGAGAAGGGGCTGCACCTGCCCATCCCTCAGGAGCATCCAATGGCAAAACAAACACGGGCAAGCTGGTTTCCCTCAGGGACATGGATGACTGCAGGCTGGTCATTACTTCCATGGCCAGCAGTGGCTTTAACTCCACTTTAGGGCTCATTTAGGACCTATAGCATCACTTCCATTGCCACTTCTGTGCTGGCCTGATGCTCTTCCTGGGGGGCAGCTGGGACTGGGGATTTAATCTTCTCATGCTCCATGTCCTAGCTCTGTTCCCACCCCTTCCCCACAGTTGCCCCAGCAAACATCTCCCTGGGCAATAAAAGCCCAGATGTAAATGCACATTCCTCACTCACTGCTCCCCTGCCCCTGAAGAGCTGTCACTCACTGCACTTGGTCAATTTTCATGGCAATATGTCAAAGAAAATCCAATCACTCAACATGGGATGTGATGAATGCAGGATTATTGTATCAGATTCTTCTATTATCAGAGCCGACTGAGGCAGTGACGGCCAAGCAAGGGCTGCAAGCTAGGGCCCCAGCCAGCATCACTGCTTGGTGCCTGGGCTCCCTCCTCTCTGCTCAAAGGGCAGCGCTGAGTGCCACAGATCTGCAGCATTCAGGATCCTCGTCTGCCATTAGATGGCCTCAAGCCTAATAGATGGTGATACACCAGTGTGGACGAGGCACTCGGACAAGCAGATTGTCACTCAGGAGGTCCCTTTCTGAAGGTCTGCCAGCCATGCCCTAGACCTTTGTGAGGCCAGAGCTTCCCTGCAGCACTCGCCAGCATGACCAGAGCCTGGATCTCGGGCAGAGCAGGCAGCAGGAACGTCTCACAGAGGCATATGGAGAACACCACAGACTCCATCTGGACTGGTGGCTGCCCAGGAATCTGTACATAGCTGTCAGCAGTGAGAGGTTCCCTTGGGTATCATTCCCAGACTTCATGCTCTCCCCTTGCCTTTCTCCCCTTGCCTTGGCTGCCTCTTGCAAGGCAGGAGAGGAGCACACAATGGGTTGAACCCATGTTGGTGAGGTGTAAATCCAACTGTTCCCACTCTTCCTTGAGCAGCTGGTGGTAACTGGAGAGTCAGCATCTCCAAATCCTTGCTACCTAAGAGCACTTCACTACTGCCTGTATTTCAGAGAATTAGCTGCAGACTGTTACCTATCACCTAACAGTAAACCTATATCCCCTCTGGAAGAGCTGGTACTGATCACTGAAGGGTAGAGACTGGGTTCCATGAAGCATCCCAGCTCTTGTGGCAGGTTCAGCAATCATTTTCCACTGCTGCTTTCTAATACATGGCTGCAAACTGCCTTTCCTACTTCCAGTCCTGGCTGTGCTCTTGCTCTTGCTGCAGACACTGACATGAGCGGCCAGGAGCAAAATGCACCCCATGCACCCAGCAGATGCCTGGGGCTGGTTTGTTTAGGTGTGCACCCAGCTCCACGGAGGGTGCCCACAGGCAGGCAGCCAGCACACTGCTCCCAGACCTCCGGCAGAGCTGGGAACCAAGCCACAGTGCCAGAGCTCTTTGCTTCCCCCACCCACCCCCCGTGATTTTACAGCTTCACCGAGCAGTTTGAGAGAGAATTACAACATCTAGTGGGAAATTTGACCACTAAAGCCCTCCAAGGAAAAAGAGCTTCGAAGCAAGCAAGATTTGGAGCCTTAAACCTTGACAGAATGTCTGTATTAAGCCCTTCCCAGCTGCCTCACTTGAGATGAAATTTCTAGCACAATCATTTAACTTCTTCATATCATGTCTGGTGGTAGGAACAGGGGACGGGTGTCAGTGCCCTGGGGTTTTAACTCCTTCTCTTGTATCACTGACAGACTGGGAGGTTGGCAAAGTCATTCACTGTATCTGTGCTCCCTCCCTCTGTAAAAGTGATTTACAAGGAAAGATTAAAAAGCTAAATCTGCGTATTGTGGCAAAGCTATGGCAAAGCTGGGGACATGAGAACAGCCCACAGATATGTGAAGGAGAGGAAATTATGTAGGATGAGTGTTAGCTGGCTGTGCTTCCTGCAGTTCGGGGTGATAAATACCAGAGTCACTCCAAAACCAAATATCTGCCAGATTTTATTCCATAAAACAAATTACCCCATGACCAAACAAAGCCCTCACTCCCCTTGGGCCAAACAGCTGTACCTTCCCTTTAGACCACGCAAAACCACTGCATTTGGCAGCAGGAGTGGAGAGGGGCAGACCTGGGCCAGACCTCTTTCCCCCTCCATCTCCAAAGTGCTGATGGGCAGTTCTGCTGGAAGGGGGCCCTTTTTTCCTCCATGTAGCTGGTGTCTCTTCCCAGAGGACTCAGAGCTCCATTACAATCCCAGGTGTCACTGTAACATGCACAGAAATTAATTAGTAGCTCACATTTCTGTAAGCTTATTCTGCTTGTGAACCACTGGAATTTTTCAGTGGAAGCCAGAAGCTGCTGATACCATTATTTCTATTTGCCATTCACACCCTTCTCACATTTAAGCCTTTCATCCCCAGCTCCATCCCACCTTTATCTCTGCCAGCTAAAAGCCACTAGATAATTTTACCTCTAACTTTTCCCGGGAGCAAATGTGGACCCTCCAAAAGCTTCTAGGA
Organism: Bombycilla garrulus; assembly: GCA_013400315.1. Classification (NCBI taxonomy): domain Eukaryota; kingdom Metazoa; phylum Chordata; class Aves; order Passeriformes; family Bombycillidae; genus Bombycilla; species Bombycilla garrulus. The sequence goes on along the minus strand of VXBU01018457.1, from coordinate 72,469 downwards.
AACTCAACTCTAATAGTAGCATCTTTGTGTTGGGGATCCTCCAGCAATAACGTAAAAAATGGCTAGCAGAGTTAAGGGGGGAAATCACAGCAAGGCCCGGTATCACTTAATGCTTTCGGGTTACAGTTCCCAAGTGATAACAGCTATTAGCAACACTTTGACGTCTTCCCTACCGTGGAGGGGAGGGCAGGAGACAGAAAACATGTCAAGCCATCACCTCCATGTTAAGTGATAAGTACCTATTTCGATGGCAGAGTTAAGGCTGAATGCATCAAGCAGGAAACACTTTGTGCCAAAAAAAAGGAAAAAAAAGAAAAAGAAAATTTAAAAAGGCCATATAGATACATAAAAAGCAGAGTTAGGGTATTTGTTCTGCTGACAGCAGCTGTGATGGATTGTTTAAGAAAAATAGACTCCTTATGTTTTTCCAGGGCTCTCAGAAAGCAGGAGTCCAGCACTTTAATACTCTCAAATGACTGGCCTTGAGAGGCAGCAGAATGTCAGAGCCACCAGCGGGGCTGTCCCCACGCTGACACCTGCCCCAGCTGCCGCAGAGAGGCCGCGCTTCGGGCTGGGGGCGGCGTGTGCCGGCAATTTCCATCCATTTCCTCGGGCTGGCGGCTGCTCCCTGACACCCGTGCCTCCCCTCGTGCTGCCCGGGGCCCACGCCTGGCCAGCCCGCGGGTCAGGAGCCAGTGGCAATGTTGGCACGTGTGTCCTTGCCGACATTGCCGAGGCTCCTCTGGCCGAGGAGAGACGAGCGGGGCTGGGGATCGATGGCCTGGGGTCACAGCAGCTGGCATACAGGCTGCAGGATGCACATTTGATCAGAGCAAACCTACCCCTACATTTATATACCTAAACTAGGTGTCCCTCCTAGTGTCGGTGAGCTGCTGAAATGCTCCCAGCCGATCTCTGCAGGGTTGCACGGTCCATGGAGCGTGTCGGGAGCGACCAGGGTGAACCTTACAGCATGAGCAAGGCTTATGTGCCCTCAGGATCTTGGACACAAGCGGGTAAAGCCGTACATGCAGACACATCTCTTCTCCTTGGCACGGCACAGCTGGGCTCCAAGGGGCAGGATGGAATCACTGAGCGGGGCCACGGCTGCCCAGCGTGGCAGGAGGGGCAGGAGGAAGGAGGGAGTACAGGGCTTGGACAAGATTGATGGCCTCGTTGCCATTAAGAAAAAAATTAGCCGGTGGCGGCTATCATATTAAAGGGTGAAGAAGCCGTGAATTATTTTCTTAAAGATCTTATCACTTACAATGATAATTTTACCTTCCAAAAGGCCACTTTTAATGAGGCGAGGCAGGCAAAAAGTCATGATTTAATGCCAGATTTTTTTTTTCAAACACATTTTACTGCTTTTTTGTCCATGTTTAAAAAGCGCCGGTGACCTTTTTTTATTTAGCTTGCCCCAGGTGTAATGCTCAGTCTGATCCTCTCAGGGTTTATAACCTCCACAGAGAGTGCCTCTACCCAATGGAGAGATGATTTAAAGGGGAGGGAGAAATATGAAGCTGCACCACCACTCACATACAGCCCTTGTTCCATCTTTGATGGTGGGAGTTGTGGAGGGGAGACCAGAGTGGGAGGAGGGTCCTCTCCCCCCAATATCCTCACTCAGACACACTCTGAAGGGCCACTGGGGGTGTACTGGCAGCCAGGCATGGATGAGCTGGCTGGTGGCCTTTCCCCCAGGGAAAAGGGATATCTCAGCATCAAGGCTTGTTCCCACCATGCTGAAGAACCTGGTCCCATGGTAGAGAGCATCTCCCCATCAGGCCTGTCTGCACACAGAGCACCCAGTGCCATGTTTTTGGGCTGGGATGTCAGAATTTGGGTCTGCTGTGCAGCATGGGCATGCCTGAGGCCTAGCACTCTTTCCCTCTACAGCCATCTTCCCAGAACACAGTTGAGAGAAGAATGGGAATTGTATCACTACCCCTTCTCTGTTTTTCAGGAGCAGTGTGGGAACAAGCAGAGTTGTGCAGGGAACAGCAAATCCTTGGCTTGGTATGCTGTGGTCAGGCATCCTCACTGCTTAGACATTGGAAAACAGCCTCAACCTGACAGTCTGGGGTAAAAAAGCCAGGACTGGGATGGCAGAGGCTGGCCTAATGCAGGACTGAAAGTCACCCTGATGGCGAGTGCCTTTTCTATTCCCTCAGCCTCTGAGCCTGCATTCCTGCCTTCTCCCATGGCTGCCCGAGAGGCAAAGTGTGGCACAGCACAGGGAAATGAGAAAAACAAATGAAGTCAAGTTTCCTAAGAGTGAAGGGGAAGTGTGACTTGGCATCTCTAACACTGTATTTAACATGCCGGCAAGGTATTTAGAATTGAAGTGCTTGCACACAATTTAAAAATAGACAGTTTATTAATCTAAACTGCAAGTGTATGTAGAAGAGGCCTCAAGATTGACATCTTTGGGATTAGTTTAGCCCTGCGTTTTTCCAGAGGTCATTGCCATGGTGCTCAGGAGGTTTGTGGAATAAATGGGGCCGGCATTCTTCCCGGGACCACACGCTAAAAACTAATACATAACGTTTAATTTACTGTCTCCATAGCTAGCCCAACCATTTTTCACATAATAATATTGGATTAGAGCTACCAGAAGCTGAGAGGGGGAGCGGGAGGCGGGCAGGGTTTGTCTGTCTGTCGTCGAGGAATGGGGAGATGGGTATTTTTTCCCCTTTTCTAGAATACATTGGAAGACAAAACAGATTTAACCCTCCCAGCTCCAGTATGCTTGACTTATTAGGGCATTAACACTGCTGCAGTCAAGGCTGTTATTCTGAGTTACAACTGAAGGCTTTGAGCCTCATCCCTGTGTTTTTTAGGACATGTGCAATCCTGCTTATTCAAAATGGTCCTCACTCTCTATTTAGAAAATAAAGAGATTAAACAACAGCAGGAGCTTGGGGTCTGCACTCTGCAGAAATTCTGCAGGGGGCTTTTCCAGAAATAAATGAGCTGTTCACCAAAGCCCATTAGCAGCTGGGTTTAGCCAACACATGAAGCCAGAGAGCCTCCCTGCTCTGCCCATCTGTCCCCTGCAAAGTGGAGGCCGGGCTCTTGAGGCAGCCCTTGATGGGTGCCCCCAGCCCTGTGGGCTCCCAGTGGCCCTCCCAGTGCCTGGCACCCCTGTTGGGCTGAGCTGAGGAGCAAGCCAGCCCCAAGATATGGTCAGCACAGCCCTCAGTTGGCAGAAGAGATTTTTTAGAAGGAAATAACTGAGCACCCCACCAGGCCAATCCTCCGTGACCCCTTTCAGGACATCACATCTGCCCACAGCCGTAGAGCCGTGCTTTATGGCAGAGATCTGCACTGCACACTGGGACGTGCCTCTTGCCCTCAGGGGAGGGCTGGCAGCTCATTCCCATGGGCTGAACTCATATCCCAAACTGCCCTCCTCCACCCCAAGCCTGCCTTCCCTCCATGCCCGTGCCGGCTGCACTGCTGTGCTGCTCTTGTGGACAGCTGTCCAAGCATCGGGGATTGCTTGCTGCTGACTGCACCGATTTGTATGCTGAGTCATTTTTCCACTTTCTCATATCTTTCAAAAAAAAAAAAAATAAAAAAGCACTTTTTTTCACGTTTCATTTCAGCCCAGAGGCAAATATTTCTGGAATACTTGCCTTTCTCCAAGGTATTATGCTTTTTAATAATGTTGTCACCACACTTGACCTGTCCAATTCAGATGATATCTACACTTCCCTTCACAAACACACACATCTCCAAGCAGTCATTTATTGTCAAATCTTGCCAGCTGATTCTCAGAAACAAACATCTGCAGAGCTGCATTTCCAGGGTACATTTTTTCACAATGTAGTGGGTTATATTTAGCCTAGTTTAGCTAATTTATAATTTAAATTAGAATTTTAAATTGCATTTTTCCTGCAAAGTACTCTAATAATAAAGTTCAATTGCAACTCAGTGTTCATTTCTTTAGATGCTGTCAAACTCCCACAGTAATTTTCCTGCTAGAGTTCACTGTGTGTAGAATTTAGACTTACCTACTATGGACTTGAAGTTTATCAGTGATCTCTTAGGTCTCAAATATCACTGAGCTTTTTAACCTTCTAAAAGGCCCTTTTTTTTCCGTGCTACTTATTAAAATAAATAGCATCATTACTGAAGGAAGAGGTAGTTGCACTGCAAAGGTGCTGAGAGCTTTAGTGCAGTTTACAAAGCTATTGAGAGATTTAGTGGCACTTAGAAAGGGCAGATGAGGACATGTAAGCACTGCTCCACCTCAACACTCCTGTGCCCTATCATGAGAATTTCTGGTGTGATCCTCACATATCATTTCCAGCAGGGCCTGATTCTGCCCCAGCCACCAGACCTGGGGTAAAAATGTCTGTCCCACTGTCGCATGATTCATTTGTACTTTGCTAGACCCAGCAGCCTAGTTCATGGGGCAGAGTCCCTTGGAAAGAGCAGAGCCAGTCCCACAGGCCAGCATTCCATCCCAGCACAGTCCCACAGCTCAGCAGATGCTCTCCATGGCTTGAGGACAGCTTAGAGACAGGCAAAGAGCTCAACAATGCTTACACCATGAATTTCTCCTTTCTCTTGCAGTCAATTTTGTTGTCAGCCTCAATCAAGCGGGAAGGAGATTCTCCGACAGCATCACCCCACTCCTCAGATGACATCCATCACTCAGACAGATACCAGGTAAGCAGGTAGACACTGTTTCTGGTCTCAGCCTTAGGCAGGGAGCCAGCACACCCCAGTGCACACAGCTCTCTCTGTGTGGCAGCCTTGCTCTCGGCTATATAATCACTGCTCTGGTTCTGCTGCTGGCATCATGGAGACATGAGCACTTGTCCCCTCACAAGACTGCGAGGGGCTTTTGTCTGCAGAGTCCTCCCAGCTCTGACTAGAACCACTGTGGTATTTAAAAATGTTTTAAAATCTTTGTAGAGGTTTCTGTTGCATTAACTTCCTGCATCAGCCGCTTTGCCCATGCCAAGTCTGTGTTTGAACCTGCAGAGAGAGGCTGATGGCCAGAGCTGAGGCTTTTATTGAGCAGACCCAGTTATAACATGTGTTCCTGAAGATGGGTCCTGTTAGCAGCAGATTCATACATTTGTTGCCCATTATTCCATTCTCTGTCCTATTTATTAGTTATATTATCAGTTGTGGATCATATTCCCATGTGGCTTTGAGTTATAACTTGGTGTCATGTCACAGCCACTTTATCCTCCCATGAACAATAAAAACTGGTGCAAAGTAAGAGAAGCAAAACCATGCAGAAGATACAGAAATGCCTGTTTCAGGTAATCGTGCTTTCTTTCCTGCCTGTTTACTAAGGCTAATAAATAAATTATGATCATCTCAAAAGGGCATGGAAGAGAATTTTGCCAAGGTCCCCTTTGTTGAAGAACTCCCCTCCCCACTCTGCCAGTCTCTGTGAGATCAGTGTCCCCTTGCAGCCCTCTGTTCCTGTACATTTTTATTATGCCATACTCAAAGACAAATATTCTTAGCAGAAGCCCCTCTATGTGCTGAGTCCAGCTACTCTCTAATGTGCTTTAAGTTTGTGAGCATATTTTATGGAGGGTTGCAGCCCTTAATGCAAATGTGTAATGGGAGTTGTAAGTCTGCACTGCAGGGAGAAAACACCTCTGGGGCCTGATTTTCATTTACGCTTGTGCTGGCTGCGTTATGCTGCACTGGCAGTGTAAAGGGACCTCAGAGTGGGTGCCAAGGGTGTGTAAAGCCTCAGTATATTCTTAATAAAGCCACAATGTGAATGAGAATTCAGTCTGCCTGGCTTACCAAGGGGAAAAGCCCAGGAAGCAGAGCAGAAGACTCTCATGGTGGTGATTTTAAGGGCTGCAAAATTTAGCTTTCCATATGCAGAGGTGTGCTGGAATTATGACTGTCCCTCGTGTTGTGATCTAATCATGATTATACACTGTATCAGTAACATGCTTGAACGTGAGTTATTGGCATTTGGTTTTTCAGAATTCCTGTGGCTCAGTTTTCTTAGTCTTTGTGCTTATATACCACTGGGGATACTTAGGGAAGGAGATTTATGAATAGGAGTGCTATGGAAATAGGGGCTTGCACAGCACTTGGGCTGCTTGCATTGCTTCCCATGCTGAGAGGGGGCTGCAGCAAAGGCAGTGGGGTGGCTCCTGGATGTGGGGAGGAGGCATCCTCCTGCCTCCCCTGTGCCAAGCCTGGTTGCTGGAGTTTGGTACCTGGAGACTCATCAGACCGAGGCAGTGGCAGCCAATGGATTTGGTCAGTAGGGGCTGCTCCTCTTGCAGTATGTTCTGTCAGACTGAGCTTTGAGTAAAAACAAAGCCATTTTAGTTACATCTAGATAAAACCCTGAATACCCAGTGGAGAAATCAACAGCAAATTACAAGTGATACATCGTACTGCAAAGATGGCATTTCAGACTTGGAGGAAACCCACAGAATATTTGTGACTGAATAGATAGTGTAGTGTAACCAAAAGCCTAAAATCCTTGTCCAGGGAAGGCTCACCTCCCTCCCCCCGGAGCTCAGGTAAGCGTGCCTCCCAAAAGACAGCTCAAGGGTAAAGCAAACAATAGGCAGCTTTGATTTTGTAAGTAAGCACATGTATGAAAATCCAGCTGCACATTCAGCAGGCAGGCAGAGCTGGGATGTAGGACAGACTGTGCAAAGCTCACCAGCCAGCACCTGAACTGTCCAGCTGCCTGTCATCATCTGGGGCAGTGCATGTATATCGGGGTATTTCTTGGTTTTCGTCTGAAGAAGTGACAAATTGTCAGGTGCCAAAATGTGGGTTTGATTCCAGGAAACAAAGTCTGAGGAGTCTGCAGAGATGAGATTTATGCATATAGGAGCCTCTGCTGCCCAATTTGTAGCCTCCAGCTGTGTCCCAGCCTCAGGCAGGGGTGCTGGGGCCATCGTCCACCACAGCTGTGCAGCAGATAGGGGAGAGAAATCCATGAGACAGCTCTGACTGCCCAGGTTTGCTGAAACCTGGAAAGGAAAAGAGGGAGGAGTGCCTGGGAAGCGCAGGCTCCACCTGTAGCCAAGGTGCCCCGTGGCTGGGGCCATTTGTGGGCAGGGCAGGCAGGTGTCAGAGCCCTGGAGCTCAGGGGGATGCTCAGCCTGGCCCCGGCAGATGCAGGCGGTGTCAGCAGGCAGGAAGAATGGGCTGCGCTTCCCTGGGCCCTGCTTCCCTGGGGCTCCTCCCGCCAGGGCAGGCTCTGGGGGCTCCATGGGAGGGCCACGGGCAACAGAAGGGCGCACTGGCCACCTGCCTTCGGGTCTTATTACCCCTGGACACTGATTGGCCAAGAGCCTTTGGGCTCCAGTCCCTTTATTGGGCAGAGGAAGTTGGAGAGTGGCACCCTGGTGCCTGATTGGCCAGTGCCTTTGGATAATTTTCGGGGCCAAGGCTCTGATTGGCCAATAACGTTGGGCCTAAAGGGTGTTCAATCACTATTGGACATAAAAATCTGCTTCCCCGTTGCCCTCAGGCTCTCATTGGTCAACTGCCCCGGGGCAGCAACCTGCCTTTGGGGTCTGATTGTTCATGTCCCCTTGGGTTCCACTGAATCCTGATTCCTGATCAGCCGGGCACTCCAGGGTCTCAGGAACCCCTGATTTCTGATCGGCCAAGCACCCCAGCGTCCCAGTAATCCCTGATTTCTGATTGGTCAGATACGCAGCGTTCCCCGTAATCCCTGATTTGTGATTGGCCAGATCCCCCGGGTTCCAGCCGCCCAGGGGCTCTGATTGGCCGGACTCGCCGGGCGCTGCCGCCCCCTGTCGGTTGTCATGGGAACTGCCTGGTGAACTCTCACCCGCGCGCCGCGGGTCACATGACCAGGGCCAACATGGCGGCGGCCGCCGGGGGCTGATCGGCGGNCGGGCTGTGCGTTGTCCCGGGGATGCGCGGGGAGTGGGGGGACCGGGCCGGGCCTTGTGCGCGGGCGGGGGGCGAGTTGTTTATATGTCCGTCCTGACGCTTCTCCGCTCTCGTCTCCCCTCTGCAGACCTTCCTGCGGGTGCGAGCGAACCGGCAGACCCGGCTGAACGGTGAGTGCGGCCCCCGTCGCGCCCGCCCCTGCGGAGAAGTTTCCGGAGTTGGGCCGAGTTGTGTGACACCCCCGCTGCCCCCGCACCGCAGGCCGGGAGCCGCCGCCGGCCTCGACGTGCGCGGGGGCCGGTCGGGGGAAGCCCTCCACCTTCACCCCCGCATCCAACCGCCGGGATCCCCCCAGCCGGTGTAAAACAGGCCCCGAAACCCGTGTTTTCTGCTTGGGGCCCGGCTGCTGAGCTTCCACGGCTCACGTGGCTGAATATTGCTGTAAACTTTTAAGAAGCCTGAGCGTCATCTGACGTCATAGTTTGTTTTGTTTGGGTTTTTTTTTCTCAAAACCACAGATGCTGGTGTGGTACTTTGATTCTTGTATCTGTGGGTGCTCCTAACAAGTAAACAGCTATTTCTAGTGGACAGTGGCCTGGTAT